>WEIT01024720.1:159664-202118 GCA_013389985.1 Dryoscopus gambensis | reverse complement strand
TTTTGGTACCCATTTCGTGTAGAAAATTTGTATTTACTTTGGGAGTGTAATTTGTTCCTCATGGATAATGTGACCCTTAGCGGAGCTGGATCATGGGTTAGTTGAAGTGATATTTTCCGCTAATGGTAGTCGTACATCATTGCTGTCAGCTCGGGTTAGGAGGCAAGCACATTACAGCTCCATTTTACCTCTGCAGGCATCTGGGATTATTTGCCATAACTGAGTATGACATGACCACACTACAGAGTGCATTAAAATTTTACTAGCTGCTCAGGCAAGTTCCTTGGCTCCAGCCTGCCTCCAGGCAGCCGGAATGATGGATACCTCCGAGGTCCTGACTTGCTGCACCAAGGATACTCAATGTCAATGGCCCAAACAGGTTTTGCTCTCCCCAGGGCTTTAGCCCAGCTCCTGGCAGTGAGTAAACAATGCAGAGCTGGAGTAGGGGAGGGCAGGTTGGCACAGATGCCCCTCCGAGGGTGCCCGGCGCGTTGGAGGTCCCGGCACTGTCACATCAGTGTCTTGAGACACCGCTCAGCCATCAGGGCTTAAAAAGTGTCATTTGCAGGCTGTCTTGTGGGGATAAAAATAAAACCATTGTATGGAAATTCAAGCTGATAGAAAAAGCATCCAGGGTTGTGGAATTGCACATGCTAAGTGTGTAACAGACATGGAGCATGATGCATAACCAATATGGAATATGCAAATGCAGCAAATGCTGATGTTATAAGTGTATGCTCATGTTGCACTCCATTTTCTGCTCTGTGCATATGTGCAGAGTCATATTTACACCTGTAGCAGCAAGCAACCTTTATTCGGTATTTTAAATTTTTATTATTTTTATATATGCAATTACTGTTCTTGTACAGGACCTTAGAATACCAGCCATAGCTTATCTACATGTATATTATTTTGCAGCTGGTGTTTTCATGTATACACATGCCTACTATGAAAATCATAGACATTGCTTTCATTGAACATATCTGTTTATATAGATGTACATTATTTGCAATGTGTCTGTTTATATATATTGACATTCCAAATTAGAGGTATAGCTATACAGAGGAATGTGTGCTGAGGAAACTTGGGGGAGAGGTTAAATTGAACATAGTAGTGGTTTTAAATGCTTCTTGAAAAAGCATAATATATAGCCCATGATAATTTTATTGCAGCCTCCTGGTGGTTTTATAAATATCTACAACACATGTCTGGGCTGCCCACAAGCTCTCCTCCCCACAGCAGCACTAATATCTATAATAATTTCAGGCAAAAGGTACATAATAATAGAGCGTGTTTCTGTAAGGCAAGCAGGGATTTTGTGTGTTTGAAATCCTCAAAGTTTTTCTCCTCTGTCTTCGTCCTGTTGTTGTGTGAATTAGCAGATGGAGGAACAATGGAACAACCTCAGTTTTGTTTGTTTAGCTTTCTTGTTCTGTCTTTTGAAGTGTTTAATTGCATTTATAGTCACTGTGAGATGAGGAAAGGGATAGGGGTGAGCAGCCCATGGGCTTGTTGGGGAAAGATTTTCTGGGTTCACTGAGTCATGGAATGGTTTGTGTTGGAAGGGACCTTAAAGATCATCTCATTCCAACTCCAAAGTGTCCCTCAATCCCCACCTCTCCCTGTTCAATCCTGCCATCCGAGGTGCACTCCACTTTTCCTGAAGTGTCCAAGGCTTGGAGCACCCTGGGGTAGTGGAAGGTGTCCCTGCCCACGGCAGGGCGATGGAACTGGATGAGCTGTAAGGTCCCTTCCAGCCCAAATCATTCTGTTTCTATGATCTAGGGCAGAGTTTCAGGGTGTGATTTGTTTTGGTATAACACATCCCTGGCAATAAATATTCCCATCCTAATTGCAGCACTTGGAGCCAAACTTTATTATGCCCAAGAGTTTTACCTGTGCCTGGATTGTAGGATTTGATTCTTGGTAGGGGAGGAGAGAAGAAGAGATTAAAGATTAAAGCTGGTGCTGTGCTCAGTGCTGTACAAGAAACAGAAGAGACAGTTTCAGACATCTCTAAGGATAACATGCAAATTCCTAAAGCCTTCCCAGCAGCTTAGATCACAGTAAGAAAGACATTCCAAATGATAGATAGTTGTGCTTGTTCACTTTATAGTGTTACATCTTCTTTTTCATATGTAGCAAAACTTTTATCAAAGTGGTTCCATGAACGGTGTACGTGGGAATGCCAGGTAAGATTTCACTTTCAGGTGCCACTGGTGCAGAGTGAGTGAAATCACAGAGTGGTTTTCTGATCCTGCACGTAGCAAGTTGTGATTTCAGCTCAGGGAAGATGTGAGTCTGTGTGCACACAGTGCATGTGCCCACATGCTCTCTCTGTCCTGAAAGATGAGAATTTTAAACTTAATTTAGAATGTTTGAACTGAGATCTCTTAGTAGATTGAGCAGTTGAGTCTGTTATTTTGCACAAGTGTCTGTGAACCTCCCACGCAAAAGTAAGGTGAAATGTCCTGAAAGGAAATCTGTGTCCTCAAAGGTGCTGGCCCAATTCTTGTGATCATGACACCCCCACGGAGCTGCTGTTGCTTAGGGCTGAGCTTTGGAGGTGTGTTAATGGTATTGGTGAGTGGGCACGTATGGCCTGCGTGTGTGGAGACAGACAGAAATTCGATCTGTGGATCTTGGAGTTTGGCCATGGCCAAACATATCTAGGTTATACAAAGTGTTCTTTAAGGACTGTATGTTATTCAAGCATAATATTCATATACACTTTATGCTCTTGAATAACATCTGTTTTTCATAACAAATCGTGTTTTATAATCATGTATGAGGCATGCTCCCCATTCCGGAATGTCTGTTCTCACTTTTTCTTGAAAAGAAAAAGGCTTGGGATTGAGAACTGAGAAGGTGAGACATTTCTTTAGAGGTTTCTTTAGAAAGAGAAGGAAAAAAAATATATAGAACAAAGTTATGGCAATTATGTCATGGTTTTAATAGTCTTGGAGGCCACAACACATGTAACCGTCTCAGGTTTCTCACAAACATGTCCAAGGACAGGCTGAAAACAAGGAGACAGGAAATTAAATGCATGCACCGATGAATTGAGAAGGATTCCAGCAAGGACTGTGCTGGTTCCCTAAATGCTTCTCTCCATGTGGCTCAGGCAGGGTACTGTGGACCTGGAAGTGGTGTAGCACAGCTACCGTGTCTCTTGGATTCCAGAAATTCCCAAACAGGGCAGAAGTGAAGAGAATAACACATGGTTTGAATTAGGGTTGGGCCTGCAGGTACGAGCAGAGTAAGGAATATTCTGGGCTTTCATCTCCCTGTTACTCCAGGGCAGCTTTGGCAAAACCTCTCCCTCCCTCCTCCCTCGTGGCATTGCAGCCAAGGGAACCCTTCTCCCAGAGTCTCTGCCTGCTCTGTCACCCTCCAGTGAACCCCTGGGTTCTTTGTTGGGAGGAGAAGGCTCCAGGGGGTAGAGCAGGCAGAGATGTTCTGAGAGTCAGGGAGTGGGAGTTTTAGAAAAGCAGGTGTGCAAGCAGTGCAGGAGCGCCTGGTGTTGGCGGAACTCCACGAATGTGCTGGAAGCATCTCAGAAGGGCACCACACAGGAAAACCTCAAAACAAGTTTATCTGACAACTGGTGGGTTCTCCCAGGCTCCCAGTGTGGGCGCACCATGATCTGGCTACTGGTCTGCACAGTGGGAGCTACTGGGGAGCTGAGAGTGTGGAAGGATTGGCTTAAGGTGAGCCTGACCTGCCTTGCTTTGGAAATGAGGGACAACCTGTGTGCACTGACTCTTGCAAGCCTTTCTGTGACCTCGGTGAAAAGTCTGGATTCACTTGCAGGCATTACAAAGATGCCTGGTTTGTAGTTTTCTGGTAGTTGGAAACACCAAGAAGACCTTTGTGTCTTTAAAAATGCCTGGGCTTTCTAATTCATGCTGATCTCCCTCCTGAAAATGCACCACTGAATTTCTGGGCTTTGCAGGCTGCTTCAACATCCCATTTCAGCTGACTCTGGACAGGCAGACAATATTAAACAAGGTTGTTCATTCATAACAAAAGCATCCTAATTGAGTTACGTTATTACATTAACTGTAGCAATCAGATTGAACCAAATCACTGAGCGATAATGTCATTTTCCAGGGTATCATTTGTAGGAACCAGTTGTCCTGTAAGATGCAATAACTCACTTAATCCTGTAGAGTTTATGGTGACTTATGTATCATATCAAATTCCTTACTTTCAAGGAAAAACCGAGCAGTTAATGCATGGCTGTGAATGTGCAAGTGATGAATTTATAGAGAAACATTTAGCAGATCCTAGACATACTGAAGAATGAGTGATAGTCTATAATAATCTGAGAGAAAGGGGCTGTTCTAGGAACGGGTAAGACATGAAACATTTTCAAACTGTGAACTTCTGCCAACACATGGGTGGTACAGTTTGTTTCAGGGGTTGATAGATGGCTGCTTTATTGGCTCTGAGTTGCCCACTGAGCACAAATTCTCAGCCAGAGACTGGGAAGGAGGATAGAGAGGTGAATTTTGGACTGTACATGCCAAATGTTTACAAGTAACCTCATTTGGAAAACTTGGTTTCTGATGGCATTTTTATATGATGCCAGGACACTGTGGGGGATTCCTGTTAATGCATTTACAGATTTGTTTTTCGTTTGGTTTTGCAAAAACATGATGAGGAGTGGAGACGAGGAGAGGTGTCGGCTAGTTCAGAGCAGAGGGGTAAGATGTGGGACTGGCCTGGGTCAGCCCCACTCGGGTGCCCCCGGGGAGCACACGCTGGTGGGCAGCACTGGGAACCATCCAGCCTCCCAGTTCACGTGTGTCTCTTCTGTGCCCTGCTTTGTTCCTGGCATGCAGGAGCAGTTAAACTCCCAGTAACTGGGTTTGTCTCAGGCACTGACAGGAGCTCAGTGCAGCAGCCTGTGAGTCTGGTCCTTCTTCCTTTGTGGTGGTCTCTGGTTGGGGAAACCTCGTGGCTGCAGCTCCATCCACCGTGGAGTGAGGGGCGTTCAGACTCCTGCCCTGCTGAGGCCATCCTGCTTCCCAGTGTACCTGCTCATGGGAGCTGAGAGCCTCTGTAAAACCCTTCCAGCCCCTCCACTGCCCGGAGCTGAAGAGGCAGAAGTGCTGCCAGCCCTGTGCAGTGCAGCCCCTGCTCTTGGTCACACTGCCAGGGTCGCCTTGCTGATGGTGCCAGTGCCCACAGCAGGGCTGGAGGGCTGCGGGCTGGATGGGGTCAGTTTTAAGGAGCTCTACAAGGATGGGCAGTTGTTTTGAATATGGCAGAAATCCATAGCATCTTGTACTCCCAGGAAAACATAAACATGCTGGAAGATGGTCGTTACCGTGTGTGATCAAAAATGCGATGGAAGAGCGGCTCCACCAGACTTCCCTAGGATCTCTGCAGAGCTTCTGTTTCTCTTTCCTGGTCCAAGAACAACAGCAGCTCTGACCTTACTCCTTACATGGTCTTTGTTTGTGGCTCCATTTCAGTGTAAACATAAGGTTCAAGACAGGAGACATTCAGCAACAGAAGCCTGAGATCCAAGTAATGTTCTACTGTTTTGCTGTTTCTTGCAGCAGCCCTCAGAAACCCCGTCCACACTGGATTCCTGTGGACCTATGCCCAGTGCAGACAGACACAGAGAAGCCATCCTTACTCCCAAATCTTCTGATGAAAAAAAAATGAGATTGTGTGAAAATAAGGGGGAATTACATAGAAAAAATTGAAAACTTTGAATAGGAAGTGGTTTGGGTTGGAAGGGACATTAAAGATCATCTTGTTCCACCCTCTTCCCTATGAATAGATATATCATTAATGTCAGGAATTACAGGTCTCCTAGATCCCATGCCCAGCGTTCAGGGGTTTGCTGTGGGCTTTTTCTGGTTTTGCTTTGTTTTATTTCTTAGTTTAGTGGCTCCTGATGGTGATTTGTGCTTTGCTTGTGAACCCGGGGGCCTTGGTACAATCACTGCCCCGAGTGCCAAGGGGACAGGCTGTGTGAGGGTCAGGGGGTTCTCCAGGACATTCTGAAGACCAGTAGTGGTCCCTGGTATCAGAGATCTTCAGGATCCTCTGATGCTAGTTGCTCTCATCCCCAGCAAGCGTTCTCTGAAGCAAAGACTGCACTGTGGGACCTGTCAGGTTTGCTCACAGAGCCTGACCCAGGGCTGGAGGGGGTTCCTGCCCTGCCCACGGGTCTGGCAGGCCTCTGTAAGACTGGTGCCTTTTAGGATTCATCCCCTTAAAATCCACAATGAGATGCCTGAATCTGATTCTTGGCCCAGTATGTGAGTTCTGGGGCTCCTGGGGCAGGAATATGAGAGGTGACCCCTTGGCACTGTGCATTCCTAGGGGTTTAGATGATGTGACAACAGGGACACTTTCTACATTTATTTTCTGTGCCTGATTTATATGTATGGTTACAAAACACTTATTTAAATTAATGATTGTCTTTAAGCAATTTAATGCTTGTTTTTGTTAATGGGAAACCTGACTTAAGAGCTTTCAGTGAGCTGCTGTAGCAAATCATTACACAGTCCCTGCTATTTCCTGCGGTAACATTAATCAGAATGGACTCATTGGCTACTAATGCAGATGCTGTATGTAATCCAGTGTAAATTTTATTGTAATTTATCATTAATTAGTGTCCACTTATTCTAAAGTGCTAATGACACAAAAAATTCCGTTGGGAATAGGGGTGACCCTACTTTACAGACGCTGAGGAAAATAGAATGGTTTGGACTGGAAGGGACCTTAAAGACCCTCTAGTTCCATCTGGTGCTTCACAGCTCAGAATGGCCACAGTGCTCCAGGGACACAAGTCCAGCAGTATTTCTTTACGCATTTCTTTAAACACAGGTGTTGCATGGACTGGTTTCCTTCCTAGATTTAGGGACAGTGGCTGTGTGTCATTTTGGCTGTGCTGGGGGGGTGGATTGCATCACTCTAGAAAAGCAGGACAGTTGATGCCTTGGACTTCTGAGACAGGGAGAAAAACCAGAGTGTTCTCTGTGACTCCATGAAAATAGGCTGAGGGGCTGAGCTGAGCAGTGTTGTGTATTTTTCTAGTAGGAATGAAGGACTGAAGCTGAAAATGCTTTTTACTCTGCCCTTTTTCACAGGGGAATGGCACGTTTTTCTGGAAGTTCATTCTTATTCATAAGACTATTTTCTCTATATAAATTCACTAAGGTTTAGTCAAAACTTCCTGTAACCACATTGCTCAATATATAATCTGTTTACCACAATATTTGCCATACCAGCTAAATACATTAAAGAATAATACCTAGAATACTTAGAATAATACATAGAAATATACATAGAAAATTACTAGATGAGCAGGAACCAAGTCACACTTCAGTGGTGTGTTAAGGATGTTTTGTGAGTAAACAGCAAATCCTAGAACCAAAGCACCCCCTGTATAACATCCACTTCAAAATGAAGCTTTCCTGTTAAAAACATGGAGCTGTGGGCTGCAGAGAATAACAAGCTGGAGCTGGAAGTGGACAAGAGTAAACGCTTCGATTCACATTGAAATGATTTCTCCTGCCTAGTATAATTTAACCTGCCCACACTGCTAAACTTCTGTATTACACAGTCCTGTCAGACTGTCAGGAGGAATGATAAGCCTCCTGGAAGCTCAGTCTGTTTCACAGGGAGAACATTCCAGCCAGCATTTCCTCAGACATTTTCAAGACTTTTAGCTTGGTCTCTCAAGTATAAAGAATACCCTACTTCATGACCCCAGCCTCTTGTTAGTTGATAGATGAAATCTTTTCTTAAGCTGAGTCCCTTGTCTATTATGTTTGCAGAATTCAAGGTTTCTCCTTAAGCATCCTGGCTTACTGCCAGAAGTCCATGGCTTTGTTACCCAAAGAAATTGCCTTTTTATTAACAGGAAGAGGATCTCTGAAGTGGCAAAGGTGCCGATCCGCTTCCAGGTGAGGGAGAGCAATTTTAAAGGTGTGATCTCATGCTTTTGCCACTGCCAATAACTACAAAAAGAATAGCAAAAAACTTGTAGTGATTGGGGCTTTTTCGTTTGTCTGGTTTTTAATTTGAAAAGCTGGGATAGAACATAAAAGCAAAATACAAGCTGTAGTCATTTCTGTGTTTCCCACATTCTTTTAATCTCAAATGTCTCTTCTCACTATAAACTGTAGTCTGCATACCCAGGAAAAATGCACATAAAGTAAGCTGGGGGTTGGCTTCAATCTCGTCTCAAGAACTTGTGCTGTAAAACAAAGAAACTCATTTCACATGCACACCTCAGTTAAATTGTGTTCTGCAGCACTTGGGCAGGGGTGGCTGTGTCAGGTGGGTGCTGTAGAAGGGATATGGTCTGTGCCATCCAGCCTGGAATCTGACCATGGCAGCAGCTCAGCTGGTCAGGATTGTGCATCATCACTGATTCCTCTGGGTCCCACCAGGTAGTTTTACCTCTGCCATCCAAGTGAAGTGAATCAATCAAATGAGGCTTCCTAGGGCTTCTCATTTAAGAACTTCAGGGCTTTTTCATGTGACTGCTTACTCAGGACTCAGCAGCAGAAAAAGATTCCACCGCTAATCAGAGAAGTGATTCCACTTACCTGAAATACCAGAACTAGTCAGGAAGAGATTCTTCTAGCAGGAGGCATTCATGCTTATCTGTAGATGTTGTTAAAGCCTTTTTTTCCTCTTTTAGATAATGACCAGCTACTGCACTTTTCTGGATTTCAGTAATAAGTGGCAGATAATTGAGAGGGGTGGAAACAATTAATTTCAGTACCAGTTGAGAACCAGTTGTAGTGACAGATACTTTATTTCACCTTTTTGCAGGAATCACTGTGTAATGAAACTCCTAAGCCCATTTTCATAAGTGCAGAAATCCTAATTCACATTTGTAAGAGACTGAGAGGCAGAAGGCCCCTGCAATATGCTGAGCAATAAACCACCACAGGGTGATTTAACTGATTGCTGCCTACAGGACTTGGATAAATTTCTAAGGACATGAAGAACAATGAAACAGTGAAGCAGGAAAAGGAGAATTCAAGATAAAGCATATTTTGAAGAGCTCTTTAATTAGTTTCTTTAATTAGTTACAGATTCATATTCTAGTGTGTGTGATTTCCCACCACCATAAAAGCCTAATGAAAGATTCCCATGTAAGATGCTCCTTCCCCCACTGTGGAGTGTCTTGCTTTAAAACCCACAGTAAGTACCATCACATTCCCTTCTTTCTTTTGCTAATATTGACCTTGTAAGGGGCTAGACTTGCAGTTGTTATAAATCAGTCCAGCACTGATTGCTACTGAGCTTTCTTGATTTGCATCAGCTAAGGCTCTAGCCCGAGTGCATCCTCTGAGCATGAAATGAAGACAGAAGTCAGTGCTAAATGAAGTTGACCCTTTCCTTTAATTTGCAGTCAGTGGAGGGGCTCCTGAAATTTGAATTGCCAGGGCTGTGTCATTTGTGTCCCTTGGACAGTCACAGTTCAGGTCACACTGCCAGACTTCCTGGACGAGACCTGATTGAAAACCTGAACATGTTTGTTCTCGCCCCATTTTTATATCTAGGATAAAAAATTATCTCAGTGCCCTTGCTCGGGTGTCAGGACAGTTAACAGGGAAGAGGCTGTGATGGGCAGGGGAGTAAAACCTGCAATCCATCTCATGAACTGCACTTCTCCCAGGCACAGCAAATCTCTCCTGGTCTTGCTCCTAACAAATCCAGCATCTTAGCTCTTTTTGCACATTCTAACATGAATCACTTGTAGTTTAAAAGCCTGAAAGAAGGTGATGGGAGTGTAACCACTGCAGTCTGTCATAAGAAGGGTTATGCTACGGCAAATTCATCTGCAGGTGGTTTTGTGTGTATCTTTTAATATTCAGTAGCCAGCCAGATCTCATCTGATGTCCTCTCAGAAACATGGGATCCTTTGTGGGTTTGTTACCTTATGTTAAGCTTTTCCCAGGAGTGTTGAAATGCTTAATGCTGAGATATCTTTGTGGCTTTTCAGCTCAGTGTTCTGATTGTGAAGACATGAAGGGAAGAAATGATTGGGAGGATTTGTCACCTGGTTTCGTTTGAACAATTGCTTTTCCCTCTTGGTCAGATGTGGGACAGAACAGGAATCACCTAAATGTAGATAGATTGCAGTAACACGTGACAGTTCTTTATTGGTTTCCATTACCTATGCTGCTCATTTCCCCAGAGGAAAGGGCAGCTAATACTGTATATTTTTTAACATAAACCAAAGGGAAGGATAAGCCAGTGCATATGAAACGATGGCTCTTTATTCTCCATATGTACTGAATTGAATTGCAATTTCCTCCCTTCATTTTCTCTTGGTTCTCTGTATGTCAGAGCAGCCAGGTATGTTTGTAGTCCTTCACCAGCAGATGATCACTGGAGGCCCACAGGTAATGAGTGGACACATGTGGTGCAGTGGCAGGGTTTTCAGGCACAGCTCTGCTAATGAATTGATGGTGCTACAAAAAGGCTGGGGGCAGCCAGGCCCCCTCTGGGCAGGGGAACTTTTGCATGCTCCCATTTTAGCTTACTGCAAACCCTTTCTGTCTCTGTTGTAGGTATTTCACACCTTTGTTTAGATGTTTCTTTTAGCCTTCTCATTGTGTTCGTATATGAGTTCAAGATCTGTGTATCTGAGGAGCTCACAGTCAGTGCTTTCCCTTTGCAGAGACCAAAATTGGGCTTCTCCCTTCTGCAGTAGTGCACATCATTACCAGGTGGGGAAAACAGCATTTGGGAAAGGTTTTCAGAGGTGCAAGAAAAAAATATGAGGTCCCAGTGAAGGAGGAGGCCAGCTGGGCTGGGCTGGGCAAAATCTGTCCTGTTTTCTCCTTCTCTCTCTCCTTTTCTCTCTCTCTTTTCCTCCTTTTCTCCCTCTCTCCTTCTCCCTCCCCCTTAATACATTTTCTAGCTGTTTCTTTGAATAAAAAATTAATAATGGGAAAAGCTTGTAGCTGGTCCCTGGGGTAGAATAGTGGCTAAGGATGTAAAAGAATGATTTGAACAAACAGTCTCAGGAGGATAAATGAAGTGCTATGAGTTCTGTAAGTAAAGGAAATATATATCTAAGGGAAAATATTTGCCTAGTTAAGCAACTTCTACAATAAAACTTAAGCAGCTTGGAATGGATTTTTAAACCCAGACAGACAATCTAGGAGACTATATTTAATTTTCTTAATAGACACACAATGTTTAGATGTCCCAATCACATGAATTCTGAAGGACGAGGTTTTTTGGATGGCATTTGGATGCCTGGAGATGTAAATAAGTTTCCTAGGGGATTCTTAGAAGGGCGTAAGCAAATCAGGCAGCACAACTAGTTTTGATTTTAATGGAGTTGCATACCCAACATGCTTTTTGTGCCTCCTCCTTCCTGCAGGGATTTACCTTCTCTAGCACAAGACAGTTTGAAAGTGATACTTGGAGGCCTAAGTCACTCTGCTTATAGAAAATGTATCCCTGAGTTCCTCGGAGCCATGCTGACAGCCTGGAAACTGGAAGCACATGTCCAGTTCTCTGCCATGGGTCACATGTGCTGCTCCAAACCCTGGCCAAGCACCAGCCCTTCTGCCAGCCCTGCCTGCCAGCCAGCCATTCCCTGTTCCAGGCTCTGGAACACAATCCCTAAAGCTCAACCAGCAGAGCCTGGGCTGGCTTACATTTAACAGGCATTAAATAAGGAGCTACTTTGATTTTCCTGGGCTGCTACATGCTCCTATCCATAATGCGGTCCTGCAGAAAACTTCTGATTTAAATATAAAACCTGAGAACGGGAGGTGTTTGTGTGGCTCGCGCTGCTGCGGATGGATCCTGCCCCTCTCTGTTCCAGTGACCTTGCTGTCGTGTCCTGGGGACCTTATCAAGGATTCCTGCCAAACTGCAATGAGCCACAGCCACGCTCCCACCCCAGTGACTGATAATCTTGGAAGTGGCACTTAATTGGTGAGAACAAGCCCCAGCAAGGCCAGAGGCAGGAGCAGGGCTCCTCTTCCAGCCCTGCTCTGCAGCATCCTGCCAGTGCATCTGGGCTCTGAGGGAGGGAGCACCCCACCCTCCATTCCTTTTGTTCCTCTGTTTGTTAAGTAATTAATCTCATTCTGCTGAGATAAATTTTTTCTATTAAAAGGAAGCAAAAAAACCTTCAGTCAAAACAACATTTGGGGGAGAGAAGGAGGGAGGGGGAGAGGAGTCCTCCTCACAGTTTGTTAATTGGTTCTTTCACCTGACAGTAGTTTGTGTCAATTAACTTGATACTCAGTGAAAGTGAAATTAATCCACCTGGGTCAAAAGCAGCTATTAATTTTTAATCAAAACAAAATGCTCACTCGACAGATTTGTAGCTCCACTTAGAATAAACAAGATACGCATGAGGTGGAATGTGCCACAGGCTCCGCTCCGCCGAGGTGCTCCTGGGGATAATTTCTTTCTCTCCTGCAAAGGGCAGAGGTGAGGCAACTCGGCTGCTAATGACAGTTGTCTTCCAAGGAGGCTGTTTCCCCGGTGGATGTGCAATTTTCCCCAGGGTGTTCCCCCCTGGGAACCAAACCCTTCCCTCAGTGGATGTGGGCAGCAGGGCCTGCAGAGGGGCCGAGGCTGTGAGGTGCTGGATGTGCTCCTCCCTTGCCCCGGGGGTGTCAGGCCATCCCTGCCCCTCTCTGCCTCCTGGGATACACCCAGACACAGCCCTGTCCCTGCTGCTGTGACACATGGAGCACCCCGGGCACCCTGTGGCACCTCAGCCCCCAGGAGCCTCTGCTCCAGGGCCTCTGTTGGCAGGGAGAAGGGGACTCTCATCCGTAGGTGTTTCCTCCGTAAAAGGGAGCCGGGAGCACAAAGCTGTCCCGGGATTTCTTCTCTCCTGTGCACTAAAACAATGAGGGCAAAAATCTCATGGAAATTGTTTGTTTTGCGAAGCCCACAATGCTCCACATGGCTGGCCAGTGTGTTCAGATTTATCCAAAATGTAGGCAGAAGCAAAAATTTTGGAGCTTGCTTCTGTGTATGAGATGCATTGGGATTAGATGCTACTAATAGTGACTTGTGTCAGACCTAGCCCTTAGTTCACAGAATCCTAAAATATCCCGAGTTGGAAGGGACCCCCAGGGATCATCAATCCAGCCCCTGGCCCTGCACAGACACCCCAACAACCCCACCCTGGGCATCCCTGGCAGCGCTGCCCAAACGCCCCTGGAGCTCTGGCAGCCTCGGGGCCGTGCCCATTCCCTGGGGAGCCTGGGCAGTGCCCAGCACCTCTGGGGGAAGAGCCTTTCCCTGATCTCCAGCCTGACCCTCCCTGGCATAGCTCCAGCCGTTCCCTGGGTCTTGTCCATCATCACAGGGAGCAGAGATTGGAGTTGTCCCTCAGGAGGAGCTCCAGCCCCTGCTGGGGTCGAGTCAGTCTCCTCCAGTTCAGCTGATGAGCTGAAGGAAGTCGAGGTGAATTATGCTTGAGGTATGTACAGAAAAGCCAACTTCCAAATCTCCTAAGGTGGTTTAAAATTCCTCTTTTCTCCTTTCTGTCTCCCTTTTGGTCTCCTCCTCTTGAAAGCTTCGATCTCTGTTAGACTCAAAGGGAATAAAATAGGAATCCCCGCACTTTGCTGTGTACTGAGCATGTGGCAGCAGCTCTTGTAGGGCTCTGAAGAACAGATTATTTGGGTCACACAAAAGGTGATGGAGTCAGTGCAGCCTGAGGGGCAGAGATCCAAGCAGAGCTGCGTTCCTACTGACAGCCCTGTTCCATGTGAGGCACAGGGACCAGCAGAGAGGAAGCAGTCTCTGGTTTGTACCTGTGGTGCAAAGGCCAAAGATACTTTAAAAAAAAATATCTTGACATCTGATTGTGTGGAAGGAATGGTCTATAATGAGCCCTGTTGGACCTGACTCCAGAAGTGCTAGAGGTGCCCACATCCACCAAGTCACCCTGCAGGTGCAGCTTGCCAGGTGGATCCAAAAGGACCACAGTGGGACAACTCCATCACCTGCCACGAGCATTTGGAGAAGCAGATCATGGTTCTGCAGCCAGCGCAGCACACCCCAGCTCTTCTGGAGATGACAGATAGAAGATTAATAATGAACTGGGAAAAAGCTGTTCTTTAGAGGATCAGGGAGAAAATTCTCATGGGAACTCTGCAGCTGCTCTGCTGCGGTAGGAGCCGTGTGTGGGGTTTTTGTCTGCCCTGAAGCACCAGCTGTGGTGCTGGGCAGGGGAACCAGCTCACTGGGGATGGACCTTGCCCAGGGAGAGCAAGTGGTTGGCATCTGTGCTGCCACTACAGTCACCAAGCACTGGGAGACCTTAAACGAGGAGGTGTCAGTGCTGCTGCACCCTGCAGTGCCTCAGTGCTGTGCTACAGCAGCTCACTCAGACACTCACACTCACAGCTCTTCTCACTTTCTCATTACTTTGTAGACAATAAAAGCAAACTATTACCTGTTGGTTGTCAAGGTATCAAGCCTTAGAGGGGATTTTTTCCCCCTCTTTTTTTTTTCTTTCCCCAAGTAGTATCATGTCTTGGGATTTTTAGACACTAATTGGATTTTTTTTTTTTTTACTGCTGTGAGTATTCTTTTGTGAAGTGAACCTGTCTGCACACCAGAGTGCTGGGGGCTATTTATACCTGTGCAACTTATTACCTGCTCCTGCACTGATTTGGCCAAATGGATCAGAACAGTCCCTCCATCTGCAGTCTTGCATTAATCAATAGTACCTCTCACTCCTCGTGCAGGGGAAGCCTGATCTCATATGTGACACTGCTCTTTCAGGTGTTCCTCTTTCCAGTATTGTAATTAAAGGAAATCTGACCTGTGTGCTGGAGTTAATAGATATTTTTATTACACATGCTCGAAGACATAAAATGGTTGCTCATTCTTCGTTCTCCTCCAGCTCTGTCTGTCTGGTCCACTTAGCTGCCAGGATTGCCTGGAGAATGTATAACCTGGATTATTGCTAGGATTTTAACAGAGAAGAATATATTCTCCAGTGCCAGGGAAAGGCAGTGAGTGACAAAGGAGTGACAGCCTCCTCCAGTGTCACATATGCAGAGGATATTAATAGGCAGCAGCAGACAAGGATCTGGTTCAGAGCATGGAGGGGCTGTGTCTGTCATGCTTTAGCAGCAGTAGAACCAAGAATAACAACTTTACACAGCCCGACAGATTAGCTGGAACCTGCCACTGCCCTTGATGTTCTCGTGGAAGGTGCCCCAAAACCTGTAGTGATCATAAACCACCTGGCACTCATTAGCTCCTCATTCCACAGAGATCTCCAGCAGCAAAGGGGCCATAAAGCCGCAATATCCCACATGTGCTTCATCCAGAGGGGTGCTGCCAAGTGGTGGGTCACAGGCACTGCTTCCTGGAGCACCCCTGGATCCACTGCTCTTCCAGGCACTCCCCAGGCTGATTCTGCCTCACCAGCATTGTGAGAGAACAGCTCAGCTGCTCTGTTTGTGTGGCACAGAGGGGAACAATGCTCAGGAACTGCTCTGTGCCTTGCCCTGTGTTACTGGCACTGGCCTTTAGCCATTCCTTCTTCTCATCTTTTTGTCCTTTTTTTTTTTTTGGTCTTTTTAATCATTCCTGGAGCAAAGTGTGAGGTTGGTAGACAGTGTGATGCTCTGACAAGTGGAAGCTTATATTTCTGATTATTTATTTGTATCTCTTGTAAATAGGTAATCCTTTTTTTTCCCCCTTTCAAGTTAATGTAATTTAGTTGCAGAGAGATTAGGGAGCTTATCTGAACTCGGGGAGGAAGTTTGGTGTTCTGAGGCTTAAACCTTCATAATCAGAAATGTTGCTTCCTCCTTTGCTCCGGCTTATAACAACCACATCAGGTGCTCAAACCAATAACATGCATCCACACAAGAAGCCTGTCCCCCAGTCTAATAATATCTGTAATGACTCGGATGCAGGCTCTAGCTCGGGATTAATGACTAACTGCCTTTAATGGGCCTCAGATCATCAACTGCCTCTCTGTTGGTCATTAATCCCCAGGAAACAGCCTGTGCTGAAACTACCATTGCTTAATTAGAGCATGGTTGGCCAGTTGCTGCACAGTGCTGGCTGTGGCTTTGGGGGAATAAAGGGAATAAAATGGCTTTAGGAACCTGTTGAGTGTCAGATGGACCTTCTGCCATTCTCCATGTGCCCAGAGACAGTGCATCCTCAGGGACAGGCTGGAAGGCAGACTGGCTGAACTCGGCCTCTTCATCCTTGGGCTCCTTTTCTGGCTCAGGACAGTCCTTATTTAATTTCAAGGCAGAAAATTCTACATTCCTTTAGAACTGCTGGTGAGGTCTAAATGACAGTGAGCTTTATTTTTTCAGAGATGGTAAAAGTGTGTTTTTAATGGAAAATACAAGGTTTAAGTCACCTCATTTACTGTGGTGCAATAGCATGGATTCTCCCCTCCTTCCACATTTCATGTTTATTCATTGCATTTTTCTTGCTAGTCCAGAGCCATAAGGGAAATACATTTCACCTGTAATTTTCTGAGAAGAATAAAAGAGATTTAATCCTTTCCTAGTTTAGGTAAATGTCCATGTGATCCTCCCTTACCTTAAGATATGGAAAACTCCTTTACTGTTCAGAATTCTTTGACCACTGTTCATTCAGGCTCCAGTTTGAAGAAGATGCTTTGTCAGTGACAATATTAATTACTGATTATGTCCCAAACAGCATAACCCTACTTGTACGTGCTCCAAATGTGATCCAAAGCCCAGTGAAACCTTTCTTTTCAGTGGGTTTGGATCAGGCCCTGGAAGCACCTGGATGTCATGAATGAAGCTCCACAGTTTCCTCCACTGCTGGGCGTAAGGCTTGTGCTGTCCTTGGGATTTGCTGTAATTAAGTTTATTCTTCCCAACCTCAGGCTGGTCCCTTGTTCTGATGGCCTGCGCTCCTCTGCTTCCCATCATGAATAGTGTTTGATGTCAGAACAGAGGGGGGGAAGACCCTTTTTCCACAGCCTCATGTGAAATACTGAACATTTAGACATCTTTAGACTATACTACACACACATTCCACTTTTATAAGGCCAGTATAACACTTTCAAAAGTTTTATGAATTCCAGGGTGTAAGCAAAGTCCTCATTAGCCTGTTTTGGATAAGCCCTAATGGCCTGGCCCCAGAGCTGCAGTCGCTCCCTGGGCCGTTTATGAGCAGTAGCTGTGACCAGGTCATTGAGAACGGAGCACCATCAGTCTCCAGGCAGCCCCTCCACGAGTCTGTGTGCCCAGTCCAGCCTAGTTAAAATTTTAGGAGCAGTAAATGGGGAGATCATGAGTATGAGGTGATATTGTGGCCGGTATTTCCAGACTCACTGGATCCTGCATTACCCGTTAGTCTCCAAATGCTTTCCATAAGAGCACAGCCCCACGGCTGCCAGGACAGCTACAGCTGGAACCTGCACCACAAATCCATGGCAGGAGGTGATGGAAAGTGATCACAGCACAGTCTCATGCCGCCTCTCGTGCTGTCATCCACAAATCCTGGGGCACTGCCAGGAACTGGAGCTGCGTTGGAGAGCCACGTGTATGATGCTCTTGTGAAGCACACAAATATTCTGGGGTTTTATTTAAAGATTTGTGGGCTCCAAGGGAAAAAAAAAGTGTAGAGGTTGAGTGGAAGGTTTGCTGTGTAAAACAGCAGTCAGGACAAGGTCACCAGAGGTCACTTGCTTTATCTCATGCATCCCACCCTGGCATTGGAGCAGCCACACAAGTATTTTTGCAGGTTTTATTTGATTTTGATTGGGGTGATGGTGTGCAACACCCCATTGCAGTGAAATGAGTAGGTGTATTTATAAATCTTTAAGTTACTTTTCAGGAAATATTAAGCATTTTATCAAGATCCTTAAAACCAAGCTTCATCTGTCGAAAATTGCCTCACGCTGTGACTTTTTCACTGAGAATTTGAGTCCATTACCTACCTATTAAGCAGCTAGAAGATATGACTTTAATGTCTGTAATATAGCTTTTAATTTTAATGGAAAGGACTGGTAGCAGATGCTGCAGTGCAGAATCTTTTGTGGAGCTGCCCCAGCTGTAGCATTTAAATCAAAGTATGGAGCTTTTGTCTTCCAAGGGCAGGAGTGGAGTATGGTTGAAGCTCTTTCAATGCTGAGAGCCCAAAGGGAATCTAAGCACCACTTAAATGTTGTTTCCACCAGAGCCCCCAGGTTGAATCTGTGTTTAAACAGAGTACAGGGGCTATGCTGCTCCTGTGGCACTCAGGAGAAACCTGCCCAAATGGGAACAGCCCATAAATGGCCTGTGGGATGGTCCTTTCCTCATTCACCTTCTTTCTTTCATGTCTTAGCATCCATGTCTTCATTGGAGATAAGAGGAGAAAAACCCAGGATGTTTTCCTTGGAGATAATCAGGTTTTTGGACATTTTGTGTTCCCACTTTGAACTGTAGGTGTTATATAGGGAATCTCAGTCCTCTTCTCCCAGACACTCTCACTAAATACTAATGTGGGAGACTCTGCTGCTTGGCAGTGTTTTCCTCCAGCTGAGAGAGGTAAATCCTGTGTAATTTGATAATTTCTGTGGAGCATCTGGAGCCTCACAGTCTGGGTCTCTGGTTGGTCCCAGGTATCTGAGGTGAGCTGCAGGTGTGAGACACAAACCCACCTGACCAGGGGTGGATCTGGTGATCACTGCACAGGCCTCTCTCTGTAGCTCACATTTCGGGACAGAGATCTGTAATATTGAGCCCCCAGACCATTACAGTCAGATCTATGTTTGACCAGCTGGAGCACCAAGTCCTAGGAGGCAATAGAAAGCATTTTAATCCATTTATATCGATGCAGCCAGAAGAATAGAGTGTCTACAAGTACCCTGAGATCAGCTGATACTCTACAAGCAGCCTCTCTCACCCATTAATCTATGTTTCAGTCACACAGAAGTGGGTCCTAGCTGGGAGACAGAACTCTGTACACAGAATGATATCCCAGTTCTGGTGAAGGATGTTCTGGGTTTTGCAAGCTCTTTGGGATGAGCTCTGTAGGAACTTCAGAGTGGCTGTAGCAGAATAGGACTGGACACTCAAACACTGCCAATACTAATTACTGTCAAAATCGTGGGGTTTTTTCCTTTTTTTTTTTTTAATTGTTTTAAGGCTGTATATGATCAACAGCTCTTTGCATTGAGCTTTCTGAACTGAGACCATATACACAGACTTTTAACATGCTTCAACTTCTGCACTGCTGGCACATTATAATGGGGTATTTCAGTCACTAATGTCCTGGTTTTTTCTTTATCAGTGCCTCAACAATGCTATCAACCTATTATAATAATGATAAGCGGAAATTAAAAAAAAGGTTAATATTCTAAGGCTGTCTTCTGATTAAATGAAAGGATAATAGGCATCAACTATGGAAAATAAAGAATGTTTTCTTTTTGAATTCTGGATGTTTGGGGCATGTGTGACCTTTTTGTTCAGGTTGTGAAGCAGCTGCTGTAGTGAGGGTACTTATCCAGAGCTGGGGTTCACGGGTTGTATCTCTGTATAAAGAATAAATAGGAGAAGGAAAATGGCATTTAGGACCTAAGTAGCTGTTGTGCTCTGCCAGATCTTTCATCCTTCTTAGAGTGCCTTTTGGGTCAGATGCACATTTGAAATTTCTTGTAATAATCAGGGGTCACAGACTTTTGGTGCTGTCCTTAAAACAAATAGATACTCAAGTCTAACTGGGAAAACAGTGATTTTTATTTTCTTGGGACTTTCCTTTTAAATAATTGTGTATTCCTAGACATGGCTTTGGCATAGTTCAGTAAATGGAGGAATTTACACCAAGGCCCCTCATCTCCATTCCCTCCCTTTTCCTTCCCCAGAAACCCCAACCCCTTTAGTCAGCATCTCCCAGTGCCTAAAAAGAAACAATTGTGGCTGAAGGAATGAGATGCTACCAGAAAACAGTACAATAACTCTTCCCTAATTCAGTCCACTTCTCCAGCCACTGTCAATTACTCATATGAAAACCAATTTTAAGTGTATTCTTCAAGGTTAAATTCCCCCGAAGCCCGTGGACTGCTGCCAGGGGCTGTGAACCCTTCATGCAGGTCACCCGGTATCTGAATCTTCTGTTGCAAATCACTGCTCTCCCCATTACTCCTTTGGCATGTACCTGATTTGGTTGACATTTCCATAATTAATTTATAACAGCAATAACCCTGAGATAAGCCTATTTATAGATTTGTGCAAGCTGTATAAGACTATAGATAAAATCTTGCTTCATTAACATATTTAAAGTACTTGGGAGACTCTTGCCTGATAGTGTAGTTGGTGTGATTATCAAATTATACGACGAAAAGCTCAAGTGTTTAATGTGCATTCAGTGCCTATAAGCTGCTTTCCACTTGAGATCACAAGGGTAATTCAGGGGACACAAACGCCGTCCTGGCTGTTGACCCAAGGAGTTCTGTGTACTGCCAGGCACTGTGGAGTTGGGGAAGGCAATTTCTCTTTTTCAGATATTCCCTTTCAAGAAATTTATGAATTCTTTGCATCCAATTCTCCGCAGTTATTTTTCTCCTTCTGTCATTGACATCAGTGCAAAGTCAAGGGTAAAATAATGCCAAATCAGAAATATACTCATTCAGCTCTCCCAGGTGTAAAAGTTATTTTATGGTTTGCATGCAAGGAAGAATTTGATTGTGTGCATTTTTTTCTCTAAATCATCTACAATATCTTTTCTTTTTTTTTTTTTTTTTTTTAAACACAAAATGGGATTGTATCTCCAAAAGGCAGAGACGTTGTGCATGGGAAAGAATGATTTGTCCCTGTCTATGCTGTGCAGGGGGAGCTTCCCAGAGAAGCCAGGTAGGCTGAGTGAGACAGAGGAAATCCAGGCTGTGGCAGCAGCGCGAAATGATGCTCAGTTTGTGAGTTAAGGTAAAGCACAGAGAGGGCAAAACAAGTGAGATGAGTGGTGGCTTTTAAAAAATATGACAGAGCTTGTGTCATGGCTCAACACTGACACACACACACACACTGACACACGCCCTGATGAGTTCCTCGTGACAGAGACATTCCTGAGGTATTTTGCCACAAACCAAAGCGTTGCAGGAAGATCTGGGTTCCCCCGAGGCTGTGCTGCAGTGGAGATCAGAGCTCCGTGTGTCCTGCTGGGCCAGGAGCCTCTGGACCACGCCACGCTCCTGATGCTGCCAGATGTGCTCTGGGTGATTGATGGAGACTCCTCCTCTGTCCAGCTGCACAGGTAATTGCCAACCTGCAGCTGCCCGTGCCGCAGAGTTGTGCTTGTTACAGACCTTAAGATATTTAATTTGTAAACACTTAATAAAGCATAGCCTACAGTAGCTTGGCTGGTCTTATCTGTCAACCAAATCAAAATCAATATGTCCCCGGGGTATAAGCTATGATTGTCTGGGCTGCGGAGTCTAATAGGATTAAGTGTTTGGGACCTTCTCTAACATTACAGTCCACAATCCTAGTTAGAGAAAGTTAAAGACCAGCTTGCCACTGTAGCAGGCGTGATTGCTTAGGGGTCTGAAAAATCATTAAAGCTTGTCCTCTTAAACGTTGATTGTTCCCTAGTGATTTATTGACAAAACACAAAAAGTGCTCTATACTGCACTCTAATTATATGTATGAGGCTAGGAAATCTCATGGGAAATTAAATAAAATTTACAGCTTGATGGTTTTATGCTCTTGGGAGACATACCTTCTTAATAAGATCTTATAGCTGGGAATATTTATGAGGTTAAAATCTGTGGGCTTGAGCAAAGACCTAACCTTCGCAAAGGGAGGGGCCTTTGTGTTTTTCTTTCAGTAAATAATTTCAGTGAAAAGCAAGGTAGGCAAAAATTACAATAAAGGGATATAGTGGGAATTACCAAGTCATTGTATTCAGTACCTGTCAATAGGGGGAACTTCAGAGGTGGGGAAGGAGCCAGGGCAGCTGCCTGCCCTTTGTGACATTCTGGAGTTGGCGTTTGCACTCCGATATCTGTGGCATTCCTGTCGTGGCCAGGTGAGCCACGCAGAAGCTGTGAAGGCAAGGGACAGTCTGAGGCTCTCTGGGGGGGAAGGTGTGAAAGTGATTGTTACAGACATGTACGTGTGTACAGCTATGCAGAGTTTTCCCCTGTGAGCAGAATAATTCCTAATCATAGAATCCGAGGATATCCAGAGTTGGAAGGAGGTCACTGCAGTCCAGCTCCCAGCCCTGCACACGGTCCAACCTGCAGATCTGCAGCCTGGGCCGTTCTTATTAAAACTGGGGACCCAAAGTCCTTGGAGATGTGTAATAATAGCTTCTTGAAGGAATGGTCAGATAGTTCCTGTGATCACGTTTGTTGTCAGACATTTTATTTTAAGTTGGTAATTGAGTCCGAATGGGGCTGGTGAGAGCAGGACATGGGTTCAGGATAACAGTGTCACCAAATTCCCTGAGACATGGATACTAGATCTGTACAGAGTCACTGTATAAATAAAAGAAACGTGTCCTTTTCTCACAAGCTAGAGCAATTACGGGAGAACACAAATAGAATCAAAGGTGGTAACAAAATTGGCCAGAAATCCCTAGTGAAGTTTTGAATGTTTTATTAAGTGGGACCCTTTGGAAGTTGGCCTAGGAGTAAAAACAAGAACACTTTCCTAGCGACTGTTCAAATGTAAAGGATAATTAATATACAGGACAATTCTCTCTAGGCCCTGAAGCAGTTTTTGATTAAGGCACTTAACTGGGACTTTGGAGAATTAGGTGCACCACTTGATTTTGATGTAGAGCAGCTTTGTGATATTGGGCAAAGAATCGCATCTCTCCACGCCACAGTTTCCATGTGTAGATAGGATTGTGATCCTTCCTTTATCTCCTTTCCTGTTCATCCTGTATTCTCTTTGAGGCAGGGACGGTGTGCCAGGCTCCAGCACGTGGCCCCCAGCAGGGACTCTCTCTGCTGTTGTTGTCACAGCCACAACAAGGGGCTTGTCCTTTATCTCTGTAACTTCTGAACATGTGTGGTGATAACTCTCACCAACTTTTCCCTGCTGTCATTCTCCTCTTGGTCCACAATGAAAACAGAAACAGCTTAATTAGAATATGCTTGACAGGAGCCCGTGAAGAAAAGATGCGAACTCTCCTGGTTGCACAACTTGATTGTGATTCTGTTGCTAATTAAAAAAAAAAAATCTTTCTTGGTGCCCTTTTAAAAAAGGCATGGGAAGGGGAGAGGGCAGAGCAAGGGTGTCACCTCCCCATCTGTCTGAGAGATGGTCTGTACTAATAATCCATGCCCTGGACTCCAGCTTCTCAGCTCACTTACCTGAAGCAAATCACAGGTAGCTCCGTTAAAATGTATGAAAATACTTGGATGCAAAATGCCTTGATGTTAAATGTAAGGAGAATAAACCTCTGTATATTAGCTACTCCTTCCCCCAAATCCTTCTAAATTCAGCAGCCGTGTGAATCAGGTCTGTGTTCCTGTAAGGCTGCCTTTCCATGTGATATCTCCAGTCAATTATGGAGCAGACTTGCCTAATTTTGTATCCCCCACCCCCACACTCCTGCTCCCCCCATGCACACACCTTATCCTTGCCCTCCTGCACACAATGAAACGTCTGATCAGTTCAGAGAGAGCTTAGAAAGCCTCTGCCTGGGATGAAGGAGAAATTTATTAGTGAAAGACAAGACTCCCTGATAATCAGGGAGTATTGAAATCCCTGATTTAATTTGAATATGGTACGGAGCATGTCTCTTCCTGCCTTCATTACGGCGAAGTCTGTGCCTGATAATGTGTCTTTTTACTTAAGGATATTATGCTGGGGAAAAAATGCTTGATGGGCCACTCTAGCTGAGGTGAAAAGGTTTTGGTATGTTTTAATAAAGATGGATATCACTAAGAATGTTTGAAATATGTGGAAGTAAGATTTGTTACAAGTTACAAATCAAAGCCTAAAAATGTCACTTATCTCCTAATGATACTTCTACACAGATTATTAATTTCATTTTAGGAGACCAATGAATGTTACATTTTTATGACATTGATTAAATGTCTCACTGCCGTCCTCCCATCCATCCTTTTCATTTTCAAAAATCCATATCCAACTTTAAGAAAACCCAGCTCATAAATTTGTGTTTTACTGCTCACCAAAGCAGAGTTGGATGGCAATCCACCTGCTAACTTTGGATTTGCCCTCCTCTTATCTCCCAGAATCACTGGTCTGCCTTGCTTTCTTTTTCCTATCCAAACAGTATTTCACACGTGAAACATGTTTTTCTACATTCACTCGCTATCTAACATCCAGAAATGTGTTTTGGCATAGACAGCATGGCTGGTGCCACCAGGACTTCATAAAAGGGCACAGGAGTTGCTGCTCAGTGACTTGAGGAAAGTATCTCAGAATGTTTCGGTGGCTCCTGCCTCCCCCAGTGGGAGCTGCACCTCCAGCCCTCCAGTCACAGGCGAGGGAGGATTCATCCTGCAAAAGACAACAGATGTGCAAAATTCCCACCCTGCACGGACTGACCTGCCCCTGCCCTGGATGTGGTTGGCTGACATTTAGGCAAATTCCACGTGGTGCCAGACCACACTGATGACATTTTCCTTCTCCTGCAGATTTGCTCTTGTAATGGCATTGAATTTGTGTGAGGGAGTGGGACAGAAACTTCCTGTCCTTTCCCTGCTCCTGTTCCTCATCTCCTCTCCCAACCACATTAAGCTCTACCTCTGGCCTTACCACTTGCATATTTATAATCTCCTGATCTCAGATGGGTAAGAAAAAAATGACATGGGAAACAAATTAAGGCCAGCTCCAGTAAGAAGGGAAAGCCTTGGTCTTAGCTGTGTCGAACTTCAACCCCGCAGTAGGATTTGGTATCTTGAACACTATTGTGCCGCTGGGAACAAAGTCAAATTAGCAACAGTTCACATCCAACAGACAAAATCTAAAGAGAGCAGCAATGTTCAAAGAGTGTCTAATTGATATTGATTTTAACCTGCTTGTCTTAAACATTACTTCTCTCTTTGAAATGAGCCTCCTGCCAGGCCCCAGTTCCTTGGTGCTGCAGCGTGAGCGGGGCCGTGGTGCCGGGGCCCTGGGCTTCACTCTCTGCTTTTCTTAGGGTGCTGCTGCATCAGGGATGGTGACAGCTTTGGGTGTATCCCATGTCATCCAGCCTCGGCTGCTGTTGTGACAGGAACGGCCACAGTGCCGAGCCCAGCGGTGTCAGTTGGCCCCAGCCCGGCCACCCAGGTCACCTCCCCAGATCCAGCCCTCCGAGATGTCGCTTTGAGAGACAGCTCAGATGATCTGGGGGGTTGGTGCTCAGCAGCTCCCATGTGAACACCCAGGCTGGACAGTGGGGAAGGGCCACGCCGAGCTCCTCAGGGCTGTCCTGGCGTTCCCCCAGCTTGGGAGAGGCTCTGCCTGCGGGGCTGATGTGGCAGCACACGCCAGCTCTGGTCCCTTTTCCCTCCTCCCTCCTCCCTCACGTCGCACACTCAGACACATGGGATGTTTCATAAAGAAAAAATATGGCATGTTTACAGAGAGAAATTTCAAGAAGTGTTAATTTAATATGCTAAAGTGTTCCCTTCAGCATTTTACCTTTGTTGTTGTTTTCACAAAACAGCCAAGACTAAATAATGAGCCCAGAGCTGTGCCCTTTGGTAGTGTGATACCTCATTACCCACGAGCGGCCTCCATCTGCCCTCATGGCTGCACAGGGAGCCATTACGATTATGATGGAAATCTCAGAAGCCATTACCAAGATGCAACAGAGGGCCTACTGCAGACAGCCTAATGGACTAATTTGTAATTGGGAGAGGGAAATGACTTAGCGAGCTCAGGCTTGGTTTTGATGAGTGTGGAAGTGCGCATGCTAAATGTGATAAATGAACAGGAATGCTTGTTTGCGCAGTGGGTTTTACAAGGCCTTCAATCTCTCCTGGGGATCGGAGGCGTGCTGACAAGTCTTGAGAAGCGAGGAGGAAAGGGCTCAGGGGAGGCGAGGGAGATGCAAAGAGAGTAGCTAAGGATAAATCGGTGAGGAAAACTAATGGCAATAAAAACCCAAGGAAATGGCTGCGTCTGCCAGGAAAGCAGTAATTAGGATGCTTTTTGCGTGCATATCTTTAGCTATTAAAATCAAAAATGAGAGTGCACCATGGCATTTGCTAAGTTAAAAAAGAAGAGAAGAAAATACCACATAGAATGAAAGGCAAGCAGTGTTTTAAACCTGTAACTTCAATCCAAAAGTGCAGCCATGTCTATAATCAAGCCCATCTGTTGAGCACAAAGCGCCAGTGTGACAGAAGAAGGGATTCCTTCTCTGAGGATCCTTCACAAAACTTTGCCTCGTCCCTGGAAGTGTTCAAGGCCAGGCTGGATGGGCTTGGAGCAACCTGGTCTAGTGGAAGGGGGTTGGAACTTGATGGTTTTAAGGTCCCTTCCAATATAAACCATTCTATGGTTCTGTGATTCTAGGAGAGGCCCAGTAGCTGCAGTGGGAAGGTTCCAAGGCTTTGCACTGGAAACACAAAGTTAGAGAGAGTAATTGTCCCCAAACAGACCAGAGGAGAGCATTGGAACCTGACTCTGGGTGCTGCCGCAGGTGTGTGGAGGCCAAGGTAGCTTCGGTTTGAGTTCTGCAATCTGTAGGAAACATCAAGGAAATGCATATCCCAGGGTCTCTCCCGAGTTTTGTCGGGAAGAACTTTCTGGGGTTTTTCTTTCTCAGTCTGTTCCATTACTGCCGCGCAAGAGCGCGTGCATTGCCCTGGGTTTCCTGTCAGATCTTGAATTGTAAGGATTGCCTGGAATAACACATGCACATAGATTCACACTGCATGGGGCCCAGATGTTTGGTTTCCTCCCGTGGTTTCAGCTTATTCCAGGGCAGGATTCACACCAGTCACTTATAAGTTTATGCTTAGGTGTGTTGTGTAAGGTTCTTGCACAGCTTTTGCCGTGATTAGAGTTCATTTCTCTCTGGTTTAATATCCTTTGTCAATCTGAGGCATAGAGCAGGGGAGAGTGGTGAGAGCACCTCAGGATGTGCACAGGTAACCAAAGCCATTGCAAAGTAAACACAGATGGGCAAAGAACCACGTATGTGCTGGAAATGCCCCGTGTCCAGCTCAGTGATAGGGTTTTGTTTGTTGTTTGCCAGCTACAGAGGGAGATCCCAGATCCGAGGGAGATCCCAGATCCGAGGGAGATCTCGGAATGGCTCAGACCCCCTGGAGACTGCAACACATCCAGTGAACACTTTTGCATTTTTAGTCAAATGGCACCGTGGTTTATTTCCTTCCTCTTCTCCTCCTTTTTTCTCCCTGAGAGCATGTTACCCACCATTATTGCTAGACAAGGAATCATTTATGACATAAAGGTGCAGAGCTTTAAGACACTAAAGGTACAAGCCGTTATCTGTTATGAGCTATAGACTTTTCCAGTTTACATCCGTTTATCCTATCAAAGGGCAGACCATGGGCTGCTGCTGATGCCAGCACAGAGGTTGTAAATAAACCCAACTGCCATTCAGTGGCCAGTGTTGGGAATTTATTTATTTGATTGTTGCTCTTGTTTACTTTTTATTCTTGTTTGCAGACAAAATAGGATGTAATGAGGAAAAACAAGAGCAGAACTTACATTTTTGAGGCCTGTAAATACCCTGGTTCTGCCATGGAGGGGAGTCTGGGTTTCTGGATGTTTGTGCCTGTGGCTGATCCCTCCTGATGTGACTGGTGTGTTTTGGCGAGGGAGCAGCGTGTGACTCCAGAGGGCTGTTGGTGACTTTCTGACCCTAAGCAAATAATTTAATCTCTGAATATCTCCTGACAGGGTTTACTGTTCCATCTGTAAATAGGGGATGTTAACATTGTCCTGCTTGGAAGTCTGTCAGGAGGCTTTAATTCATCAATATTTGTGAAACACTTTGAGCTGCCATATAAATACAAGTCATTAATCTGTCTTATCTAAAAATCTATTGAGGTTCAATCTTAATACAGACATATTCTAGATAACTTTGTTCTGTTGCTAACAATCGAAAAATCATTCCAAAACAAGTTTATGAAGGGGTCCAATGAAGTTGAGTGCATGTTAAAAAGAAAATTTAAATCTCCTTAATGTTTTGACTGTGCTCATAAATGAGGAATGTTGTTCTGCAGTAATTCATACCAGACCTGGGGACACACAACTCCGTGCCTTTGGATTAACCCATGTGCACAGTGTGGAATGCACACCAGCTTCAGGTGCATTGCTGGCCTTATGCAAGATGCGAGAGGAAAATAATGTCATTTGAAGACCAGAGAAAAAGAAATGATATTTTTCCCAAATTTACTCTGCTTTCAGCATATTTGAATAAGACCACAGAGATGGAGCCTTTAGGTTACAATAATGGGAACTCGTTCCCTCCTTTCTCCATGTGGTTTCCCTCTAACTATTGCCACTTGTTCCTTGTTGTCCCCACATCACTCCCTGGCTTTTATTCTTGTCAGAGTCAGCCCAGAGGCTGCAAGGATGTGCTATGGCCTTGGGAATGGGGTGGAGAATTCATAAAACCCATATATATCATTGCAGCCCTTATGAGCAAAGTCTTGAGCCTAAAGCTTCTGCTTTAATGCTCTGGCTCTGTTGAGCCTAAGACAATGGACCTCTGATGAGTATTAAACAATAATGTTAAAAATAAAAATAGGGAATAGTTGATTAATCAGGCTATATACATGGAAGTTGACAGATATAGCCAGCAGTATTTGACCTCATAATTAAGTTACTTGTAAATATGTATGGATATGTTAATGCCTTTACTGTCTGACTTCAAAGGATTCAGTGTTCAAGAAAGTGACATTTTTGTGAGTAACTGTTTCCATTGAGTGGATGTGTTCAACTAGACCTGCCAGACTGGGCTGTCTTAGGAGAGCTCCAAGGAGATGGTGCACACGGGGGCAGCCCTCAGACACTCATGTCAGTCATTCACTCACATTTCCCCTCTCCACCACTTTATCTTTCCATTTTTTCTGCTTTCCTTCTTCCCTGTCCTCTAGAACAGGCTCGCAGCTCCCAGTGAACTAGAACTGCTGTGTTACTGATGCATGACCAGCTCTCTCCTAACAAGGGGAAGTGGAGAACACCCCGATAGGGATCTTCATTCTGTGTAAATCTGCACGGTCCTGATGAGCCTAATGATGCTATATTGATTTACACCAAATAAGAAATTCGCCTCTCCTTGTTACCAACTACACATAAGCATGAGAACATCAATCTTTTATTAGAATCTTCACATATGTGTTTATTAGCATTTCCCCTTTCCTTTTAGTTCTGCATTTTACCAGGAGTCACTCCAGGACCCTTGGTGTTCATAATGTGGCGATTTATCTTGGCCCGTTTCCATGGTGACACCTAAAAAGGAGTCCTTTCGAGGTGCTGACCTGTCCTGTGTTATTTCATATGTGTGAAACATCAACATTTTGACTACTTTGGTGTTTCCTCTGAACACAGAGGTACGTCAGTGGTTGGAATCTTTAATAAATAGCCATGTGTGGGTGCTGTTTGTATTGGGAGGATGCCGAGCTGGTAACAAAAGGATCACAGTTATACAAGGCACCTGGGAGCAAGTAAGGGAGAAGCAAAAGAACTGTGCAGTCTAAAGCAGCCTTTTCTCTCATAAATACCTGGCTGAGAAACAACTCGGTGGAATATAAAAGTATGACAGTGTGTGGCTGTGGATGTGTGTGAGTGACGCAGGGTCCAGCAGAAAGCCGGCTCTGAGACCTAAATGCTAAACTACCTGAAGTGGAGAGGTTAGAGTTTATTCCCAGCTCTGCTTACTGGGTCATGGAGAGCAGCTGGAGCAGAAAATTGTATGCAGGGAGGAGGGTGAGGGCGAGGGGTAGCGCTGGCTCCGGGGGCTGGAGGGAAATCAGGGCTGGGGCTCCTGTGCCAGAGTGGATTTCCTGGGAGGGGAGAGCCTGGCCAGGGGGAAGGACTGGGAGCAGCGTTCAGGTGCCTTTGAAGAGTAGCTGGGAAATGTCTGCATGGACAGAGTGAACTGCCTGACGGGGTAACACACGGAGGAGGGCTCCTCTGCAGATATTTCATATGCACTAAGGAATATACGTTTTTAATGACTGCAAATGGGATGGATCTCAACGTTACATTGCTTTTGTAAGGCAGCAGCTCATTCCCTGGTGCTGGGATATTTCTGCCACACAGAAATAACCAAAGGAAAACTTGGGGTTTACCACACTATCCCGATTTAGCATATTCTGTGATTGTTTTCCATGTTGGGATCTGTTCTCATCTCAGTTAATAGCTTCACATTCAGACTACCAACCTCGACGTTTTGCAGTATATACTGAATGTAGGTGATGTGCATATATTTTCCTTTTTTATTCATTTAGACATTTTGGTACATCCAGGAATGGGACTAGCAGACAGTTCCTTTAAAAGAGAAGGGGAAATGTGAGGTGTGTTGGAGAGGAGGGCCTAATTTTAAGTGCTACTCAACTGCAACAACTGATAATCTGGAGCCTGTTCAAACCCATTTAGAGAAGCGTTGAATTTTTAAGTGCCTTTTGATTCTCTCTTTCATTTATTTTAACTGATCTGCAGGGATTGGGAGCTTGGTAGGGGAACACCATAATGCTTGCCAAAATGTGTGAATAATTAGAACGCCAACGATGTGTGCCAGATAGGAGGGCAGTATTCACACTTCTGATTAGATCCACTGAAATACTGTTGTAAATCATGGCTGCCAAGGTAACTTTGAGCTCTGTGAAGTTCCTGCTGCCACAGGAGCCAGCTGTGGTGTGGCAGAGCATCCAGCTCTCCCCAGATGTAGGTAGGCACGTTTGGAGGAGTTGATTTGTTCTGCTGTGAGGCAGAGAGGGCAGAGGTGTGGAGGTGGGGTGTCACACGGGTTGAGCAGATAAGTTTCAATGCTAACACCTATGTGCTTACTACTGAAAATCAGGTGAATAGAGGACAGGTTACTGCTCAGAACCTGAGGTTCACCAGCATTATGAGAATCTTTGCCTTTCCCAGAACAGACTTCTGACAAATGTCAGTAGTAGGTACAATGGCCTAGGGGGAAAAAAGTGAGATAGGGTTTATCTGGTTTCCCTTTTCCTAATCCATAATCCTCAGGGAGCTGCAAGGAAGAACAGCCTCTCCCTGATGCTCTGCAGCACACAGCCAGAGTGCCACCCCAGTCCCGCCTCTGCTGCCCTGTGTTCACCCAAAGGCTGCTTGGAGCAGTGGGTGGCCACCAGATTGCACTGCTGGGCAGGTGTTTACAGGTAGATCACAGTATTGATGCCAAAAGTGGATTAAACTCCGAGATACCATCTTTTAAAAAATCAAGCGCTCATAATTGTTTGCCTTTCCTTTCCCATTTTCACACATTTGGTCCCCAAAGTAACATACATCAGAGTCAAGAGGAGAAAATGGGAGTCTGTGTCCCCAGATGAGGGGCTGAGTGAGAGCTGGAGCTCAGTGGAGCGTTAAATCACACCTACACACCGTGCAGCTCTCCTGCTGATGTTAGCAGGTGCTGCGCTTGCCAAGGAGAGAAGCACACCTCAGAGTGAGGGGAGAGAAATTCCATGTGAGCGAGGAACACCCAGGACAGTAACTCATACAGTCCTGGGAGATCCAGCTGTCACACTGCCCTTGGACTTTCTGCCTTGGGAGATGGAGCAGGACATGTCTGTGCTGGACAGGCAGTGCCTGCTGACTCTGCAGGGTCAGTGGCCAGTGGGATCTGAGCCAGCAGTGCCCTGGAGCCAGGAGGGACATCCCTGTCCTGGGGGCACCAGGCCCAGCAGCGCCAGTCGGGCCAGGGAGGGATTGTCCTGCTCTGGGCTGGGCTGGGGCGGCCTCACCTCCAGTGCTGGGGCAGTTTTGGGTGCCACGATATAAAAAAAGACTTTAGAGATCATCCAAAGGAATGACACGAGGATGGGGAAGGGCCTTGAGGAGAAGCCATGTGAGGAGAGGCTGAGGGCACTTCATGTGTTCAGCTGGAGGAGACTGAGGGGAGACTCATCCCAGTTTCAACTTCCTCATGAGGGGAAGAGGAGGGGCGGGCACTGATCTCTGCTCTGTGTGACAGGGACAGGAACTGAAGGAGCAGCTGGAGCTGGGCCAGGGAGGGTCAGGCTGGAGATCAGGGAAAGGCTCTTCCCCCAGAGGGTGCTGGGCACTGCCCAGGCTCCCCAGGGAATGGGCACGGCCCCGAGGCTGCCAGAGCTCCAGGGGCGTTTGGACAGCGCTGCCAGGGGTGCCTGGGGTGGGGTTGTTGGGGTGTCTGTGCAGGGACAGGGGCTGACTGGATGATCCCTGGGGGTCCCTTCCCACTCAGAAGCAGCCCTGTGTCCCTGGCACCCTGCTCCAGGCTGGAATAACCCTGCACACGCCTCCCCGATGTCCCTCCTTCCTCTCCCTTTGGAGGTTCCTGTGTGAGGAGAGTGAGGCTCAGCAGCAGCAGAAGCCGTGTCCCACTTCCCAGTTCCTGATTCCTCCACCCTGCTTTCTCCATCAGGTCTGGGGTAAAGGCAAGCCCAGAGGCCCCATCTGTGTATGGACTTTAAAGCCAGTCTGGATGAGCTGGGTGCAGGCTGAAAAGGTGCAGTAGATGGGGGAAGAGGTTTTTTAGGGGACAACCCTAAAAAATTGTGTAGTATTTCCTTCTTTTCCATAAAACACTCTGAAATTACTCTTATGGCCAGCATAGCTCTATTCAGAACTGTAGTAATGGAAGGTACTGTAGAGTCAGGGCATCATTCATGGTAAAGGAGAGGGCAAAAATCTGGTGAATACCATGATTCTGGGATTTACATGGAAATATCCGCAAGATGTGATTGAAAGGAAGGAATTTTTGTGTTGTTATTTCAACGATTTAGAAATTTTATTAATTTTGCCTCCTTTAATATGAAGCTTTTGGGGTTTTGCCACTAAATTGTCATTCTTTAACCACAGACAGTTTTAGTTATACCATTTTCCTATTTTAATGTGCCATTTTCCTATTTTTCCTCTTAATTTCCCTTTTTATAAGTGAATTGCTTGAAGCCCAAAAATGTTAATAAATAAATAAAAAGAACTCGAATCTATATTCGTCTTTCAGAAAGTGAAAGATGGTAAGGAAAAAAGCCTTTCAAAATCAGAGCTGTTTGTTATCCCAGTGTTTGCAGAAGCCAGTGCTGCACGTGTGAGTAGGGCAAGGCTGCTGCTGCTGCAGAAACAGCTTTGTAGTCAGCAGCGTTGTCTGGAGCTGCCCTTGTTTCCCTCCTCGGTGAGACACAAACCCCCTTTGAAGTGCAGCAGCAATCCAGAGTACAAGGGTAAAGGATCAGGAAACAGGACATGACAGAGGATGGCTTGTAAGCCAAATGGAATGGAGAAAATGAGCAACACATGAGGGATGTAAAGAGAGGGGAGAGACACATCAAAATCACCTAACCATCCCTGATGCCTTTAGAGATGGAGAGGGACAGGAGAAATAATACATATGACTCCCTTTAAATCATAAGAATTGTTTTTCACAATTCAGTGGAAGTCTGAAGGAGATTTCTGTGGAAGGCTGGGAACCTTGTGAAGTGCCTGATCGGCACAGATTAACATTTGGTGAGGGGAGAGAAAATACCTTCAGCAGTGCTTGGCCTTTTAGCTGCACGGACAGCTGGTCACACAGCGAAGGTGTTCCTCTGAGAAAGGTCACAATCAGCACCTGGCATCTTTGGTGCCATGTTGCCTCTCCTTTGTGTCTCTTGTACCAGTTTTATCTGTGCAAACCAGTTGAACAAATCACAGTTCCTGTCGCTGTTGGAAGCCAAGAGTCCCTGCTCTCCTTTGCCGTTCCTCCCTCCCCACCTGCTGCAGGTGCCCTGAGCTCTGGGGGTTATTTTTGGGACATTGCACAGAGCCTGAACTGGCTCATGGAAATACTTGGATTGGTTCAAATTTGGTATCCAGATATCTGACTTAAAACAGCAATAAATTGGCGAGAGATTTTCCTGTTTGACTTCCTGCCTTGATGTTGTCCATCTGAAGAAAATAGTCATGGAAATGTCTGATTGAAGACATTTTTTTCCCCCTGTGAATGTCACAGACTGAGGTTGGCAGATAGTGAGGACAAAAACAAGCTCCCCTGATGAGCAGGTCTGTGGTGGGTGCCCTTGGGTCTTTTTCCAGCAGTCACTGACAGGACACAGGGCTAGATGGACCCTTGGTCCCACCTCCAGCAGCTCTTGAGGTGCATCATCCTCATTTTCTAACTGATCCACATGGAAGGCTGGCTGGGAATTCTGAAGAACTGGAAATTAATTTTAAAATGGTGCTTTAAAACAATTATTTTTAATTGAATAAATTTCTACATTGCAAGAATGCGCCTTATGTATTTCAAAAGATTTATGGGTCTGAGTCTTCCCTGCCAGCAGTGTAAATTAGGAGTGATTTTGCTCCAGTTGTGCTAGTCTGAGTTAATCCTAAATGAAGAGAGACTCTATGCCCTAACTGTGCAGCTTTTTAAGAGAGGCACAAGAGTGACAGTCCTAGCAAAATCACTTTAACAACTGGATTTTACCACTGACACCTTTTAAAATCCCAGCTCATCATCTGAGATCCCGTTTTATACAGCAAAAGGTACTTGCTGGCCTGTCCACTCGCATTGGCAGCAGCTGAGTTGCTAAGGATGATGGAGCCTGGGGCTTTGCTGGTGGGGAATATTTTCCACATCCCATCTGCATCCCTGTAGAACTTGACCATTAGTCAGGCTACTTCTAAATGATGCATCTCTTTTAGAGATTTCGACTGATAACAAATGAAAGAGCACTTTTTTCCTTCCCTCATTATGCAGGCAGCTGTGTGACAGCGTTCTGACAAACTGTGTTATCTCAGGCTTCCAGCTGCAAGCTGTTCTCATCAATACTGCTGCGAGCTGGTTCCTACTAACCCTTGTGCCTTTATGCCCATTTTTATCAGACTTTAATTTTAATGTGAGGACAGCCAAATATAATGCCAGATGTGGGAAGCAGATAGTTTCCTTTGTACAGGAACATAGCAGGGGAGGTCTTCTAAAGGACCGGCCACATGGTGTGCGGAGGGACTGGGCTGGAATCATTATGTTTGATTCCTGGGGCTTATTCTTTTTACTATTATTATTATTGTTATTATTTTAAAGTTGCCATTTCAACCTTTACTCACATCTGCCTTGGCACTGAACTGGAAAGAGAAATTAAACAACAACAAAAGAGTTATAATTTAGGAGAAAATAGAACAGGCAACATGCATCCCTGGTCTCGGGTTTGTGGTGTGCCGAAGGTGCTCAGGTTGCTTTTGGCCTGACTCCTTTCAGCTGGTCTGGAGAACCAAATGAAACTGCAAAACAGCTGCAAGAAAATCTTGTTTGACATCTACTGGAATCACCTGGTTCCCTCAGCTAGAGCAGCCAACCCAGGTAGGGAAGGTGCCAGCAAATCTGGGCAGACTCAGGACAGGGAAGGGTGGAATCCTTGTCCCTGTAGCACTGGGCTGTTTTTCTCAGTTTACAGCACAGAGCTGGATTTTGACAGAGAGGCTGAGTGTTGTTGAAAAATCAGTTCCAGCTTTGCTCAGTTGCAAGGGAAAGGAGCCAAGCCAAAACCAAGTTGTCCTTCAGAATTTTTATTCTAATAAGAATGAAAAAAAAACAGGGTAAGGGAGGAATGCCTCTTTATCCTCATATTTTAGTCATCACTGGCATCACTAGAAATGCTGAGGCCTGCAGACCTGCTGGGTTTTTACTGGTGCCTGGAGGGGTTTGTCTGGCCAGGCTGGTGTGGGTGTGTCAGGCCCCATCTCCCCCAGCCACAGCCCAAACCAGCCTCACACAGCTTGTGTGCACCTTTTATTTTGGGTTGGCACGTCCCAGTGGGGTTCTCTTCAATTAGCACTAACCTCCTTAAATGAGTGGTGTGCAGGATCTTGTTTGACTTGTGCTGACCCTGGAGCTTTTCACATGTTTTTAACTCATTTATGACATTGAGCAACCACTCATTGCACTTTAACAAATCAAGTTACAGTCCCAAAAGGATTCGTTTCATGCTCTTGAGTGGTACAGTAATTTATTAGTCCAGGAATTCTCGTAATTTAGTGCTCTATTTTAAGTAGTTCAAGTCAAATTAATAGGAGGGTTTTCTTTAGGAGTAATGTCATCTATGCCTATATATAGAAAAGCTATCATGTTAATTAGGTTTATACTGTTTTAAAATAGACACACAGACGTGCAGACATTTGCGTTGATTTGGGTACTTAATGCAGGCCCCATTGGCCCAAATTACTGTGTTGCTCTTGCTGCTTCACCCTCTCACAGACACGTGCACACATCCTTTTGGCCAAGACAAAGAAAATCCGCTTGTGTCTAACAAGGAGAGTGGAATAAGATGTAAGTTTATTGAATAAGAGGGGAAAAAATCACATTAACCCCATAAAATACACAAGCTACACACTGGGAAGACCTTCTCTAAAGCTATTGTGGAAAAATATCTGTTCTTGTCAAAAGCTGTCCTGCACTGCCAGTGAAAAGGTATTAGGTGCAGGTGTCAAACATGCCTAATGAGGCATGAGGAGTCGACAGCCAAATAACAGAGATTATAGGTACAGAGGATTGTGAATGAAGTGTGAATAGCAGCCAGGATGTATGACTGACACAGAAAAGAGGAGAAGACAGGCAAGAAGAAAGAAGATACATCACTCACTTAAGGAGAATGGACATTTTGAATCACTTGATTGATATCTTCCCATCCAGTAATCCTACAACTTTTAAGATCTACATTTAAAAATAACCCAAATTGTTCCTCCAAGAAATCATGAGTTTATTATAGGTCTTCAGGGTATTTTGCCTATCTCTGAGAGCAGAGGAGAAACATAACAAATGGCTCTGTGTGTGTTGTATGAGCACGTTGAAGGTTCCAGCACACCAATCTGATTGTCAAATCAACAGCCTGGTTAGGAAGTTAGAAAAGTTTCAAGTAGCAATATTTAAAACCCAAACTCTGACTCATTCCATTCCTTTCTAGAAGTACTTTGTAATTAAATTGCATGTAACAGCATCTCCATTTCATCTGGAGGCAGATATGAAGGCCAATTTTTAAGGAATTGTTTTGGGGAAAGTGGATGTTCCTGACTTTTTTTTATTGCCCAGGCCTCCTCTCCATCTGTTGCTTTCTTCTACTGAATGAAGTCAAAAAGTCTCTTTATATTGAAACCATAAATCTACGATGCTTAAGATAAGAGTAATTTCACAGATGAAATTCCAAATGCTGTTGGTGTTACGAAAAGGTCTGGACGGCCAATGTCAGAGTTAAAGCCATATCCCTGATATATTTCCATCTGAACGGAAAACTCCATGATAAGAAGCTGTTGTGCCTTTCTTTGGTCTCTGTCTAACTGAAACCGTGGGGTAATATTTGAGGTGTGTATCCGTGAGAAGGATACCTTGCCTCTTGGCTAAGAAAAATAATTATCCTGCTCAGATAATTCATGCTGTTGGCACATTCAGAAACAGCCCGGGGGCTCAGGCTTGCTTCCTTTGAACTCGGTGGGAGTTTGGGGATTGACTTGAATGGGAGGAGGTCCTTGGGCTCTGGGTATGTATTGTACCAGCCAGGCTTTTTTGGTCTGCTGTTGCCACTCGGAGCATCCATGGCCAAATGGAGCTTTAGATACGAGGCCCACTGGATTTTCTTTGCTGGCTAAAATGAGCAGAATCCAAACACAAATGGATGGATGAGAGGTGAAGGCAGAGACACCCAACTTGTCCTGGGCTAAACGACACAAAAGGATTGCTGTGACCACTGCTAAAATTAGGGCGATTCTGGAGGAGTTTGCCAGAGTTCTGGGAGGGACACACATCCCTTCTTCTTCCCATCCCAGCCTGGTCCCAGCGCTGCTCTCTGGGCCTGGGGGATTGGTGGGGATCAGCAGGGGATGGGTCGTATCCTGCACGGAGATATTCCAGGAGTAATTGCCTGATGGAACGTGGCAGCAGATGGCTTTTTTCTCCCCCCACCTCTCTTTTCCCTTCAGGTTTTCAATACAAGAATAACAGAAGTTATTTAAAAACAACAACAATAACAGTAACAACCTCCCCAATCCCATCCCCCCCAGCTACACCAAGAGGGAATTGTTTCCCCTCAGGATAGAGAGCTGGATAAATGAAGTAATAGGTAGCCCGCCTCCATTCCGGGGGTGGGGAGTGTTGACTGCTGTTTGCTCATAGCCCAGCGGTGTTAACAAGCCGTAGATTGTTAGTGACAATCACACACTCTCTGGCACTTAAAGCAGAAGGCTTGATTTAATCGCAGAGCTGTCATTTATTATTCTGTTGTGCTATTCCACAGGGGGAAGCGACTGATCAAGCGCCTGCTCCCCAGAGCAGAGGGCTCTTTTTTTTTCCCTTTTTTTTTTTTTGTTATGTCTAAATCCTCAATACAAATTGCAGTATTTCTGGACTCCCAGCGGGACCCATTAGTGCCTGTGGGGCATTAAAGATCATTAATAGTGCTGTCAGATGGGGAGAGAGGGAGGGAGAAGGAGAGGAAGCTGGCGAGCCAGCCAGTTGCTGAGCTTTCTCAGAAATCGGAAATTAATACATCTGCTTCATTAATACTGGCCTGTGTTTGATGTTTGTTAGCTGGCAACTTTAATGATGTAGGTTAGCACCAGTCGGGCACTCGCATGAATTGGATTCTTTCAATTACCTAAAGTTCCTTTTCCCCATCCTCCACCCTCCTCTTTCTCTGCCCAAAAAGTCAGCCCTTAATTAGCAACTCTAAAAGAAGAGTGAGAAGCAGGAAAAAAGGCTGGATTTTTCCTTCCCCTCCCCAAGTGTGACAGCCATGATTTGCAACCTTGCCTGTATCCCATTAAGTGCAGCTCTCTTCCAAGCATTTAACTGTGTGGTAATGGAGAAGAAATGTTTTAATCACTGTGAACAACATGTTAATCAGTGCTGTGACTGAACACTAGGTATTAATTGGGTTAGGGTAAAGTGTTAACGTTTGCATCCAAGAATGCTGCTATCAAGTGCAAAGACGACACAGATTCAGTGCTTCTGGCAGCTCTGGAGCCCAGGGCGGCTGTGACTGGCAGGGTGTCAGGGAGTAAGGGATGGGTTCAGCCCACCCCGTGCATGGATGGAATTCCCTTGTGTCCCCAGCCTTCATTCCCCTTCCCTCCACCAGCTCTTGTGTTCAGCAAAGTTTATCCAAGACTTCTCTGACTCTTCCCTTCTGACACATTCAGCAGCCCCTTGGCTTTGCTTGGACGTGTCCTAGCCCAGAGTTCTGAGCTCCGTCTTGCATGGCTTGGGGATCTTGTCCAGAATATGCAGGAGCAGTTTTCTCTGGATGTGCTCCATGCATCCCTGATCCCTGGGCATTGTGTAGCCTCCTTCAGGCATCCCAGGACAGAGGTCTGTGGCTGTGTCCAGCCTGCAGGGTGGTACTGAGATGCTCCAGTGAGAGTCAGTGCTGCTCACCTGGCAGCTGTTCCTCTCAGAAACCCGGGTAAGAGGCCCAGCCCGCACCAGGAGAGAGGGGAGCTGGGCTGGTGATCAGTGGCTGCCAAGGTGCTGCTGCAGCTTTCTGGAGAACTGCCCAGGAGAGAGGAGAAGGCCCAGCCTGAGGTTTGTGGGAGACTGTATCAGGTAACACCCTTGGTGCTGCAGTGCTGCTCCTGCCTGATGTTTGGATTGTGCCTCGACACTGTCACTCCCTTCCTGTCTTCTTCCCGCTCAGAGGAAATATTCTCTGGAACCTGCACCCTTCCAGACCTGGGAAGCCAGGTCATAGAAGGAATTTCCATGGGAAGCCTTTGCAGAGCAAGAGGTGCTCTTTGCCTGGCAGCTGTCCTGTGGGCAGTTCAGCTGCAGCTGGGTCTGGTGGGACCATGGCAGCATAGGAGCAGCAGTACAAACAAGAATGAATCTCAAATCAAAATAGATCCTCGCTGGATGGGCTTTGTTTCACTTGTTACCCTGGGAGTAGCTCTGAAATGCAGATGCAATGGCAGTTGTTTTCCATGAAGAATCCACCACTCCTGGAAGTCATTCTGTGAAATGGTCCAGCAGCAGGGACTGATTTATTCTGTTTAACAAAGAACCTCTCTTGTTACTCAACTAGCCATGAACCATTTGCAGCACGGATAGTGGGGGATAAAACCCATCTAAAAAAAAATCAGATGCTTTGTGTTTGGTGATTGCCTTTTCTTTAGGGCTAAAACTAGACTAAAGATTAGACTAAAATCCAGAAAAGAAATTATATTTTCCCCACGTCCCACGACGCCTTTCCTTGTTGTTCTTCTTTAAGAACAAACTCCAGCCCACAGATGATCAGTGAGGAGACCAGGAGCCAGTTTCTGGCAGAGATCATCATTAGGTGACTGCACAGGGTGCCTGGGCTGCTCGCCAGGCACATCTCGGGGCTGGGGACATCGGCAGCTGCTGTCCCCTCCTGTCTGCCCCACAGGAGCACCAGGGCTCTGCTGCCTCCCCTCACCCTGCTGAGCTGTGCAGAGCAATGCTGCTGCTCCCTTCCGTGGTGAGGGAGCTGTGCCCTGGTTGATACTGGTGCAGCTGAAAGCAAACTGGTTCATCTCAGACGTTACCCAGTTTGAAGGTCATTGTCATCTTCTCTGACACGTTCAGTGTTGCCTTTTGATGGTAAAGCTGCTCTGAGGGCTCATGTTGCTCCCTCACATCTCTGCTCTGCATGTTTTAGCAGAAGTTTTCTCTTGCACACGTCACAGTTTTTCTTGTATCATCCTATGATGTGAACAACCTCCTCTCCAGTGACTTCATGGGACAAGTCACAAGTTCAGCGTTCATGCAGTGCTGCCAAAACACAAGGTTATGTCACGTGTAGGTTGTCCCAGTGCTGCGACTCTTCGTACCATGTCAAGGAGAACTAAAGCAGTGGTTCCACGGAAGGTAAATCTTGATTTAAGATTTAATTCTGGATTTTAAAAAATCCATAGTCATGCGACACAAAGTGTGGATGTCCCAGAAACCCTCTGACTCTAATGTAGTCGCAAATTTAGAAGGGATGAGTTTGTCCTGGAAGAATGCAGCTGGACCCAGCATTGTCATCCTAATTTCACCACAAACCAGGCATCACCTTCCCCCCCCACAGGAATAAAAGTACTTCTTGTCAGTTTGTTTCTGCCCAATTCGAGTAAAATACACATTGCCAGAAGATGTGGCAGAGTGGTCATCCTGAAGTCAGGAATATGAAACTACGGCCTGATGCTTTCAGCATTTAAAATAATTCTTCATGGAGTGATACCAGTGTGCATTTTTTTATAGATACGAAATTATTTCACTAAATTATTTCACACTGAAACTCTCATCCTTCTGGTACAAGGAGAGGAGCTGAGATAAGCTCTGATTTCCTTGGTGTCCTGTGATAAACGGGGGCCAAGGCAGGTTTAAAATCTACAAAGCCCTTCTGTGCTCTGCAAATGAGGTAGTTATGGTTTCTCCTCTGGCTTGGAGCTGCGCAATTTCCCCCCCAAATCTACCGTATCGCAGAGTCCCAATTGCAGCATGGGCTGTCTGAGCGTCTGCAACCAGGTTAATGGGTTTGCTGGAAATAATTCTTAGAGGTAGCAAAAGCTTCACCTGGATGAATGGTGACTGATGGAAAGAAAGGGAGAAATACCCCTACGTGCCTTGAAACGAATCCCCTACACGGAGAGCAGTGCCTCTGTGGGGAGGGAGGGGTGCAGGGGAGGCTGGGCAGCACTCGCTGGTGCTCGCTGGGAGCTGATTTAGGAGGTTCCAGGAAGGCTTTACTGCAGTGTCTGGGCTTCCTGTTCCCTTCCCAGCGGCAGGAAAATGTTCCCTGCCTTGCTGGGAGCTCCAGCCCAGCCTGGCGCCGCTGGTTTCATGTTCAGGGCCCTGTGACTTAATCTCCTCTGCATAACTGATCTGCCAAGTGGGGTAAGGGCCCTGGAAGTGAGACTTTTATTATACACAGTGTTGCTCCACCATAGGCTGTAATTGGATTTTTTTTTTATTGATTATGTGGTTAACTTTCCTTTTCACAGCAATAAATCTCAGACAGCGTTTAACTTTATAAAGTGAGGAGGAGAGGAAAGTATTAGGTGAGGGATGTCCCTTCCTGCATTCTCCTGCCCCCTGCCTCTCTCTTTTTTTTTTTTTCCCTTTTGTTTTTTTCCTAGTTTTGCAGTCTCTTCGTAGGACTCCTGTCAGGTGAGGTGGTGACAGGGCTGTGACACCTCTGGCAGCGCTCTCAGACGTGCCTGACAATGCAAGTCCTATTCAGAGAGGTCTCAGAATTTGGCTTTCACTGGTGCCAGCAGTTCTGAGAGAGGCACACTCAGCTTGGAGCACTCAAGTGCTGATGGACAAAGTGCTGGTTTAACAGTTCTGCCTAATAGGGAGCAGGTGAATAAATACACGATTAGAGTCCTTCACTATA
>WEIT01024720.1:124664-157164 GCA_013389985.1 Dryoscopus gambensis | reverse complement strand
TACTGAATTCTCCTGATTCATTACTGTGTGTTACTTTATGAATTTTTTATCAGCATTTTAATAGCTCTTTCAGATGATTGAATGTAACTGATTCTTGTAGCAGAACACTGATTGAACAGAAAGACAGTAATGTATGTCGTAGGGGTTAGCTCCAAGCTAAGCAACACAATTTTTACCTACAAGATGTGCTATCTTTCCTTCTTATCCCCCCTCGCCTCCATTTCCCCCTTTTTTTTTCTGCAGACAAGAGGCAGTCTGGCTTCTTTTTGGGAAACAGGGACATCTAAACACCCTAGCCTCAGCTCTGACCATATTGCTGCAGTGAATCATGGATTTGGGGTGTCAGAAGAGCAGGTCACATCAATTTCTGAACCATTCTGATCTGTCACATCTCTCACCCAAGTGCCTTGCACTCTGCTGTTGTGTCAGGCCCTGGGCACACCCGGTGCTGGCTGTGCCAGCAAAGCTGCTGTGACACTTTCACCTCCTTGGTGCCTCAGCTGGGGATTGACCCAGTGCTTGCCACCCTTCCCCGTGTGGTGACTCTGGTCTGCAGAGCAGCCTGAAACCAGATCACTGAATAATGCAAATGAAAATATCCTCAGGTTTACAAAAGAAAAAAGAGGTTATTTTCTTTAATGATCTGTTCTCCATGATGTCCTACTGGGTAGTGTGGATATAATTGGGGAGACTGGTGTGAAGGTCCTAGGGTGGTGATGAGGAGGGGGACTGTGCTTCCTCCACCCCTGTGAGAGCCCACAGAGCCCTTCCCAAGGCCCTTCAACCAGAGGAAGGCTATCCTACTTGTTTGTGGACTGTTTCTTCCTGGTTTTTGGGGTCACATAAGCATTAGAGCTTGTACAGGGTGTGGGGCCTGGAGCTCAGCAATATCAGCTGTCTTGGCCCGGGTGTGTGGAGTCCTGGGCCAGTGAAATTGTGTCAGCCAGGTAGAGGAGTTGGACTCACTGATCCTGGTGGGTCCCTTCCATGATTCCCTGGTCCTGTGTTTGCCTGTGCCTGTAACTGAACTGATCTGGATGCTCCCAGCTGCGGGGAGCCACTCCTGCCCGGGCGGGCTGGGGAGGCTGTGGCAGGAGATGCCCAGCAGCTGCTCTCCACTGTGAGCTTTGTGCAAATGAGGTCTGGCAGGGGCCTCTTGCTGTGCCGAGTCCAGCCTCTCAGTGCTCTGCATCTGTGTGTAATCCCAGCCGGATTACATGTTCCAATTTAAAGTTGATTAGATTTTATTCTTCTTCTCCGTCCACTCTCCTGAAGGCAATTTGTTGTCTTCACTGCAAATAATGTATTTATCTCCATCCACAGTTGGCCCTTTCCATCCAGTAATGTTAAAATTAATTTATCATTTCAATGAGGCTTAAGGTCATCAAGGGTATTTTAAAGAGTTAGCAGTGAGGGGAAGGTGCAGTCACCCTGCCGATGGTCGGTGCAGCAGCATGTGCTTCGTGAGGAAGGTGGAATCAGCACCTCTCAGTTGGAATCAGCACCTCTCTTTTCTCTCTGAAAAGCTGGCAAAATACTTGACTTGCCAATTCTCTTGTTTTCTTTGTAGTTCACAACACCATCATAATGTGAAATGTGATGACAAGGGAGCTCAGCAAAGGGAGCTGGCTGAGGCCAGAGCAAATGTAGCTGAACGGCTCTTGCTGTTTTTCCTTAGGCCTTGGAAATTTCCAAATGTTAGTTTTGGGTCCTATATTTGAAAAGACTTCCTAGGTCTATTTTTTTCCCCCCTTTTAGTTTTGCTTGCTTAATTCACAGTCCCCTGAAAGTCCTTTCCCACTCTGGCCATGGATGGTGTGAGGCTGATGGGTTTTGCTCAGCAGAGCCCCGTGTTGGCAGAGGGCTCCAGCCTCCCTACAATGGTGGCTATTCATGAGGAGTGTGGGGAGAGGTGGGTGTGCAGGAGAGCACAGCTGGGCAAAGACAAAGTGATTTTCCCCATAACAGTGGGCAGGTTTCACTTGTGGAGAAGTCCAGCAGGTGAGAAGTGCTCCCTCGTACAAGTCCAGGGGAAGACCACAGGACAGGTTGGAGCGGGAGCTTCACCGATCATAGAATCATAGAACCATAGAATCACTAAGGTTAAAAAAGACCTGCAGGATCCTCAAGTCCAACCTTTGACCTGATATCACCATGCCCACCATGCATTTAGAGGACTTTCACAAGGGAAGAGCAAGTTTGAAGAGGAAAGTACCAGTTTTAAATGCCACTTCCCAGAACAAAGCAACAAATGGTCTCTGGCCACAGTGTGCCATAAGCAGGACAGTTTCGCTTTGTAAGAGTGATAATAACACATGCAGGGAGTGAAAAGTGTTGTAGGGTTCCTTGAAGTTTAGCAGAGTTTCATTTGGTCTGTGACTTCACTGATTTGTGTGGAATTGTAGCTGGCACAAAGACATATTGACAAACCATGGGGTTGTGGAAGTAAAGCTCTGCCTCAGGTGAATATTTATGGGTGTCTCTTAATGCTGCACTTTAGACATGACTCTGGATGTGCAGAATAATTCAGAAACTGTTATGTTTCCTATTTCTTAATTTTTTATAAGTATTTGGTACACTCATACGGAAGGAAATAGAAGACATGGTGAGGCTGCAGCTGTCACACAGACAGTTCTTAGAACAAGTGTTACACACTCATTTTCCCTGAGGTTTTCTGTCTTGTGCTGCTTTATGAAGAGAATTACGTTGTGAGAGAAGTCAAACAAGACATTTTGATGTTCAGAGCAGGTCTTTGCCTGTCACTCCAGCTCATTCCAGTCATCTCCTCCTGTGTGAACTATGCTCCCAGGGTGGGCCTTGGTGTGCTTGTCCTGTCATGATGACCTCTGTGACCCACTCTGGTTGGGCCCTGCTGAAGGTTGTTTCCCATGGAACTGCCACAGGATGTGAGGCACCCTCACTGATGAGTCTAGTTAACAAAACTTATTTCGTGTTCATGTTTTGATTCAAATTACATTTTTCAGCTGCCCTGTAGAACACATTCCTTAGCAGGTTACCTCAAGTCATTTCTAAGCATTCCCCACCCAGAGAAGTAGCAGGGCAAGGGATGAGAGAGCCAATTGCTCCAGCACGTCCTCTGAGTGCAGTGCCAGGTAAAGTGAAACCTAAAGGAATGTGATCCAGCCAAGGTGAACCTGTCTGAAACCCCCAGTGCAGGTTTGGCCAGAGGGAGCTTTATTCTTATCACCTCACTCAGCACGGTTGCTGCAGGTACTGTAACTTCTCCGGACGGCCTCATCCATCCAGTGATTTCTACAGCTGTCCCTTCCTCCTCTGTCCATGTGCCCATGCCAGCTCGTGCCCTGGGACAGAGGATGGGAAGGGGACATCTGGGATGCCAGCTCTGCTTTGCCATTTGTGACACACCTTGGCTGACACCAGTGCCAGATGGGTTTGGGAGACAATCACTGAGCAGACCCAAGGGCCTGTGGTCAGCTCAGAGAGCTGTTCTTGAACAGCACTGTACACACTGGCAGAGAGGGAGACCTCCCTCGGAGCTCATGGAGCACTGGCAGGAGCACTGGAGCTCTCCAGTCCCTGGCTGTCCGACGGGCTGGCCGGGACACGCGGGCTGGCCGGGACACACGGGCTGGCTCACATCTGTGGCACTGCTGCAGGGGAGGACAGAGGCACAGCCCAGCAGGGTCCTGCTGACAGAGGATTAGTCTGAACTGGCTGGCAAGGAGCTGCTGGGTGAGCCTCAGCGAGCAGGAATATTGCCCAGGAATTCCATGGCTCTGGAATGGAAGTTCAGTGGTGCTGTGCAGCCCTGAGAGGAGCTGCTGCTGTTTTTCCATGCTCAAAGCAAACAAAGCACCAGCCACAGCACGCTGGCACCAGAGGTGGAGGGGTGGGAAGGACCTGTGGCCCTTCCAGCTGCCCTTTGGCTGCCCCTGCAGCCCAGAGCCTGCAGCACAGGACAGCTGTGCCTTGTCTCCTTTCCCAGCTCTCTCCCTCTTGCCTCAGTAGCCAAGCAACAACTTTGGGATGGCTCTGCCGCCTCTGCATCATTCCAAAATGCTTTGGTTAGGACTGCAGTAGTTTAAAATTAATTGAGAACCCCAGACTGGTTTGGGTTGGAAGGGACCCTTAAAGTCCATCCTGTTCCACCCCCTGCCATGGGCAGGGACACCTTCCACCAGATCAGGCTGCTCCAAGCCCCGTCCAGCCTGGCCTTGATATACATGAGGTTGTGAGTTGTACCAAATCTTGCAGTCCTTGTGTCGTCTTTGTTTGGTTCTCCTCAGAAACGGTGGGGCTTGTGCTTGGGTAAAATCTGAGCAGGAATTTTTGGAAAGGAGGCCACAGCCCTGCTTTCCCCTGGAGCAGAGTTAGTGAGTGTGCCTCCACCTTTACAGTTTTTTGTCATTCTGGTCTGCCTGGCAATTGTATTTTATATCTGGCATTACTTCAATAATAAAAATAAAAAAGAGGAAAAGATTTCTTGATAACTGTGTATATATTTGATACCATCTCCTTTTACTGAGTGTAAGGCCATTGGAGGAACGGGTTATCTCCAGGCTGCAAACCACCATTCTATTAGTCTGTTTGAAGTTATCTAGAAAGTCTGTTTGAAATATAGCCTCCTTCTTCCCCTCCCTCTCAACCTTCCTTCCCCTTAAATATATTTTCAGTCCCAGATCAAAACAAGGCTGTACTGCAATACAAAAACATTGTTTAAAGGGTCTTTACTCCGAGGTTTTATTTTCAGCCCTCTCTGGTAAATGGGGCTGGTCCAGCTTGATTCTAACCTTTATGCAAATTTAACGATAATTCAGCACAATATTTATAAGATTCAGAGTTAATTAAATCCCAGTGGAGATCAGACCCTGTATGACCTCATTACAGTTATACACAACCGCCTAATTTCCCCGAACAACCGCCGAGTGGAGGGTGTGCTAATTTAGGGAATGTATGGACATATGTACTGTCTAGATGTCTGTCTGTGCAGCCCGAATGGCAGGATCACTGCTCCTCCCTGTAACCAGCTCCTGCTGAAAATCACATTAGCTTTTGTTAATAGACTCTTTTTTTTGTTCCACTGGATCTTTAATCGATAGAAATAAAATTAAAGAGACATTAATTATCAAGCCTTGAGTTCCTGAGCTGCAAGGCATTTTAGAAATGCAAAGTATTATTATTGCTATTAATTTTATTAGATAGGCTTCATTTTTTTCCCCTACATAATGAAGAATTTAGGTGGATTTCACCTGTGTGCAAAGGGGCTGGCTCAAGGCCTCTTGCATCGCCTCAGTCTTATCTGGGAGGCTGCAGAGGAAGGTTTGAATGATTCATGGGAGCCAGGATGGGAAGTTGCCATCTGTGAGCAGCTGAAAATTAAATCAATCTTTGTGTCCTTCAGTGCACATGGGCTGGTATGTACAGGCACACATATGTACATGCAAACGTGGGGGGGTTTAATTCCCTTCTTAGTCTGAATCCTTCTCATAATCTTTTATGTTTAGTCTTTGGAGGTCGTGCCTGTTATTGCCATGGACACAGGGAGGGTGGGAGTGGGTATTCCTCGAGAGAGCGCTTGTAGAAAAACTCTGTTCAAGGGAGCAGGAAGGACAAATTGTATTTGCCTATAGTGTAATCCAAGGGGGACTGAGAAAAACATTCTTTAATTGTAAACAGGTTTCACTGTATTTGGATTAATTTCATTTTGGGCACAACTTCACTACTACTTCTCCTTTGGAAATGAAACACTATTATCTAGGAAAAATACAGAATTTCAATGTTTTGAATTCTGTCATGAAAAAGGAATTGCTTATGAGTATTTTTTGGTGTGGTGGTGTCTTTTTTGGTGGAAAAAAACCAGCAAGAGTGACTACAAGTACCTGTTTTTCAATCTAAAAACTCCCTTATATTCATAATCATATTCAGAACTGAATCTTTGGGTTTGATAAATTTAAAAAAAATCTCCCTGGAGGTTTTTGTTTGGTTGGTTGGTTGGTTTAGTTTTCCTTTAGGTTTTTTTTCCCCATGTCCTTTAGTCATGAAAGGGATGAAGAGTAGGAGCATGGGTTTCTGCTTTGTCAACATGGGCTGCCACTTAGAGCACGTAAATGTTGTCAGCAGCTTGCCCACAACACACATCTGTATCCCCATCCCTCTGCCATGGGGAGTCAGCAGCCACAGCGCCCGGATCTGCTCTGCTCTGTGCTGGGGGCAGCGGGGCAAGGGCACATGGACAGAGCTCTCACAGAGCTCCCAAAACAAAGCGTGTTCTGGAGCCTGCAAAACAGCATCATTCCTGGGTGTAACAGCAGAGACAAGGAAATAACGCAGCTGTGAATGGTCCCCTTTTGCACCACGGAAGGGACAGCATTCCCCGGCAGTTCTTCCTTATTATTGTATCTGAGGACGCCTGAGTCAGATGAAAGGGAAATAAAATGAACATGTTTTTGATGATCAGCAACGACACAGGCAAAGATACAGCAAACAGAGTGGCAGGGCCTGTGCGGAGCGGTGACTGACGGGACCTCTGATCTCCGTGCCCACAGCTCTGTGTGATGGGGAGGCAGCTGCAATCTGTTCTGTTTAATGTGAGCTCAGCACAGCCCTCGGGCTATTTGTAAGCTGCCAGGGAGCTTTGTATTGCACCAAGTTTGGGCACCTTGCTGAATTTCATGGCTCTAGCTGTGCTGCAGGGTTTGACAGTTTAAAGGATAGAAAGGGGTGGGAAGTTTCTTAAATAGCCTTCTGCCAAATCAAGAACAGTGCCCATATGCAGGTCAGAACTGGTTGGTGAATGGGGATTGCAAACTGTGGTGTCTTTGTTCCCCTCCTCCAGGAACAAACGAAAAAGTGGTTCTGTGCCTGGGATGCAAAGTGCCAGGGAAAGACCAGTGGATGGAGAATATCATCAACACTACCAGACACACAAGGAAAACAAATCAGAAAGCCCATCAGGCCAGAGAGGACAAAGTATCTTTAACACAGGAGCCCCTTTAAGAGCTTTCTGAGGGCCTGTGGGGATTTTGTGGTGGTTGAGGTTTTTGGGGGGTTTGCTTTACTTTTCCTTCAGAGTTGCTCTAGTTCATTAATTTTTAACAATTTATCAGTATGGGAAGATAAATCCCCTGCAGTCCCTTTTAATATATTTTCTTCTTCTTTTCAAGTAAATGATTGATGAGTATCAATCTAATTGTTCAATACCGAGTGGTTGCTAATGTAGGGCCCCCATTGCCTGAGGGTTCCTACCATGGTTTATAACCCTGTACAGATCGTCTGGTTAAGATCTTAAGTAGCCAAAGCTGTAAAAGTTTATGTCTCTGTGTGGGTGGGGGAGTAGAGAGCTTACAAGTAAGCAAGGCATATTCCCATTAATCATGTTGCTCTCCTTTCGGCTGCTGGGTTGGGCAATGCGTTCCCAGCTATGCAAGTTGGGTGGAGAAGAGTTTCTCTGTGTTAGTATTTGCCTCTGGCAAACAGGGCCCAGAGCTGTGGTGTCACATGGAAGGAGAATCATGGAGGAGGAAGTGTGGCCTGGTGGTGGAGGCACAGGGCAGGGCTGGCTGCTCTGGGCTCTGTGTTCATCCCTGCTGTGGCTTTGCTGCCTTGCACCGAGCACTAGTTTGGTCACCACCAGGAATTACTGAGCTCCCGTGTGACAGGGGCTCACGGCCACTCAACAGCCTTCCTGTGGCCTTCACGCCATTCAGGCTCCATGAGTTTGGGTGCCAGCATCACTCTTGAATTAGCATCGTTCCTTGGGTGTCCAGGGACAGACAAGAGCCCCTTTCGGTAGGTGCTGAAGCAGGACAGTGCCTGCCATGACCTCGCCATTCGGGAGGCACAGGCAGGAGCACACGGGGAAGCGACGGGCACGGGGCTGGCCCAGCACTCTGTGGGTGCTCTGCACACACCAGCCACGGTCTGTTCTCAGGTTTGGCTTTCATTCGGGTTCTTGGGTCTATAAGGAAGAGGAACTGCAGAGCTGCTGAGTGTAAGGGGTCCCAACACCACTGCAGCTGCAGGTGTGCAAGCCCCACACTCGCTGTGGGAGCTGTCGTGGCTCCAAAAGGCTGGCTTGGACAGCCAGTGGGATTCTAAATTAAACAATATATAATCTAATGTCTTCATGAGGCTTTAAAAAGCAAAGCTGAGATAAAAAAAGGCTTGGACATCTTCCTGACAGGTAATGCTATGGAGATGCCAGTACAGATTCTTACACTTCAGACTGGCAATGTGTGAGTAGAAGCAAAAATAAAATGAAAACAAATATTGTCTGGTGTTTCTTTATGTTTGGAAATTTCCAATACTTAGGTTTTTCAATTGCTTTTAGCTACAGGTCTGTGATACGTTTTAAAATTAGGTAATGAAACACCCAAAACTCCCCAACAGCATAGAACTGAGTTTTGCATTTCAAAATCTGCATCAAATTCTTAAAGTAATCTATATTTTTAATAAATACTGGAAGTTTCTCTGGTATTAAGATAACTCCTATTGGAACTATGTATTTTGTGCAATTTTTCTACAAAGAAAGAATTATTTTCACCACTAACACAACAGCTGAGATACCTATCCATAATGCCATTTGGCACCTCTGTATTGTAGGATTTTACATTTTCAGAGATGTATATTGATTGATTCCTTCACATTTAATTTTTCTCTCAGTTTTTCAATACTTTTGTTCCACTTCTCTGAACAGAGTACTAATACCCCATCCCATTTTCACTCACTGAAGGTCCCCAAGTGAAGCCATGACTTTCCAGTCTCTGAGATCTGTACTGAGACCTCTAAAACCAGTTTACCTCATACTGCCCAGAGGTGGGAAGTGATCTCATACGGGTAAGGGACAGAAGCAGAAACAACTTTATAGGTGGCAAAGGAAACATTAAAAAAAATCCATTTGTGGGCACATATTCTCTCCAAACAGATGAGCCAATTAAAGGAGAAAAACTGACAACAAAGGAGAAGCAGAGTCTACTAACATTTGCTCAGTGTGAATCTTGGACTTCTCTGTGGGAGTTATTTAAATTTACACCAGTGAGGGCGGCAGCAGAAGTGGCTTTCCACAGCCCGTGCCCCACATCTCCCTGCGCTGTAAATTAACCTGCTTTCCAGTGACTTCACTGCACCAGCTCCCGGGGGCAATCACTGCCCTGACAGAACTAAGCCTTGCTGTCTGGGGCTGCTTCCCCAGCCCTGCCTCTGGACGAGGTTTTAGGAGTGATTAATTCCTCCATCGGCACTCGGGGCTTTGCCTGGACAAACAGCCCTGTTTGCTCACGTGAGATGGATTTCAGCCTCTGGACCTTGCAGTTTGCCTGGGGGGTGAGGGCAGGGCTGCTTTGCTGTTTGGAGATTCTTCTTTGGGAGGTCTAAATTATAAAACTGTTCATTTTGTTTAAAGAAAGATTATGATCTCTGGAAGAAATACAGTACTGGCAGCAGCAATGCACACAGTGCTCGGAAACATTCAGGATATCAGACCTAACAGAGAAACCCCTCCCAAGCCCTGCACCAGCCTCAGTGCAAGTGTTCACTTACCCAGAGCCACAGAGAACTTGGGAAATGGAAGTCTTCAAAGATAAACAATTGGCTTAATATTTTAATATTTGTTACATGGCCACTATCAATGTCTTGATTTTGGCACTGCCAGGGAGAGCTGTGCTGGATCACGTCCGTCTGGAGAGCGGGGTGGGGGGCAGGTCAGGACCTGGTGGGCAGAGGTGGCACGGTGGGTTTGGGCAGTGGGACATGGTGGGTTTGGGCAGTGGGACACCCAGGGGTTTGAGCACAAGTGACACAGTAGGTTTGGGCATTCATGACACTGTGGATTTGGGCAGTGGTGACCCAGTGGGTTCAGGCAGTGGTAACACGGTGGGTTCTGGCAGAGGTGACAGGGTGGGTTTGGGCAGAGGTGACACGGTGGGTTTGAGCAGAGGTGGCACAGTGGGTTCTGGCAGAGGTGACACGGTGGGTTTGAGCAGCAGTGACACAGTGGGCTCGATCAGCAGTGACATGGTGGGTTTGGACAGTGATGACATGGGGGATTTGGACACTGGTGACATGGGGGTTTGGGCAGTGGGGACACGGTGGGTTCTGGTGGAGGTGACACAGGGCTTTGGGCAGCAGTGACACAGTGGGCTTGCCAGGAATGTTGCTGTCATCCTCCCTCCAGCCTGATGAGTTTGCGAGACACAGAACCCAACCATGTACCAGTGCAGGGAAATGTTATAGGTTTATGAGGAGAGTGATTAAAAATGTATCAAAGAGGCTTGTAAAGCTTATGGTTCAAGTTAACTGTATGAAGTAAACAGCCTTTAAGTGTCTCCTGGGACTGTGACAGATAGTCTGTGGGTGTTACTGCAACATGGTACTAGTGATTGTTCTGGCCATCCCAAACTAATCACCATCTGTGTGTATGAGCCTCTTGGGAGCTCCTGGTTGTTGGACAATCATGGTTGTTAGCATTTTTAATCAGTTTCTGTGCAGCACAGATAGAAACCGTATGCTCCAGTCTTTATTTTCCCTACTCGGGGAGAATTATTGCAGCACTAAAAAGGGGATGTGCGAGTTCCTGCTAATTTTAGAGGGTCACATTCACCTCGTGCACCCAGTCGTGGTGACATTTCCCTTGGTGTTCCCTGCCCCTGCTCTGAAGTGCTATGGTAAGAATTGTAAGTGCTATGGTAAGAATGCTCTTGTTTTGCTGCTGGCAAGGTGGATTGAACTGCGAGTCCTCAGCTCTGCCTGGCAGCCCCCCCTCTCCTCGTGGCCACGCTTCCTGCGTGACTCAAAGGCACTGACACAAATGCAGAACATTCAGGATCACGGCTGGGGAGATGGAGTTGGGGGGTTTTATTGTCCTTCTTCATAGTGAGAAAGAGCTGCTGAAGTAGGAAGAAGCAGAGCAGATCATTGCCTGGAGCAGGAGACTGTGTGCAGTTGAAGTTATGGGCCCTGGGAGAGTTCCCAGCTGTACTTGCCTGGCTGTTGATGCAAGAGGCACTGCAGGCAAAGATGGCTCCGGGAATGGAGGGGCAAACAGCGAGGGAAGGGATGGCTCGGATCCAGGCTCTGAGGAGCAGTGCCGATGCTAAAAAGAAAAAGCTCTTCTCTCGTTCTGTACTGGAGTGCAGCTCATCTCGACAATTAATCCTTTAAGAATTGAGATCTGGGGGCTGGCTCCGCGCTCCGCAGCCGTTTGACATCTGTGCGAGGTGGCTGGAGAGCAGAACCGGCTCTTCCCCGCCAGGCCCTGGCAGCCCAGCCCCAAAGTGCTGAGCTGTCAAACCTGGCACCAGCTCTAGTGCCCCCTTGTCCCCATCTCCCGTCCCCAGCCCCAGACTCGGCTCTAAGGGCTGAACAAAGGGGGAGGAGTGTGCGCAGAGAAGGCGCTGATGGTACACGGGAGATGAGGGGGGAGAACAGAGCAATAGCGAGCAGGCTGAATTCCCTCCTCTTCCAAACAAGCTGGAGTTCTTGTCTTAAATGAAATGTCTTTTGTGTTTTCATTATCAGTGTTGCCATCAGCTTCCTGGAGCTCTGCTCTCCTTTTCATTTTTAAAGGACTTGATTCAGGCTTCCTATTAATTTTCCTGGAGCTGCGAGGTGTGAGGCCGAGGGGTGATGTGATGCTGCTGCTGGGGTTATCAGCTGTGTCCCTGGAGCTGTGGGACCAGGAACAGGTTTTGAAGAAGATTTTGAATGAATGAAGCAATTTTCTGGTGCACAGTCAGGTGGCCTGTTTGAGTGGAGGGTTAGTCCTGCTCTGCATCGTTTGGGTGGTGGGGTCTCATGTATTTATTCCTGTTGATATGATCAAAGAGTTTGTTCTCTGGAGTTCCATCCATGGATTGTGTCAAGTCTAACCACAATTTTGTGGTAGGTACCATGCCTACACCGTGGAGAGGTGCTCTGTGTCTTCCCATCCTTCCTCCTGGTGCTCATGTCTCCCTGGAAACTGTTTTCTTTTGCTGGCAGACCAAATCAACAAGTAATTTCTGTTTACCTGTTGTCAAAAGGGACAGTTGTATGCGATTAGGTGTATATTGATTATCTGATTTAAACCACACGTGTTTCCCCATAAACTGTGCTATGCCCCCAGTCTGTCTCAGAGCGCTGGTGACTCCTCCACGTGCAGCAGTGTGGGGTTCACACCAGTTTGGGACTGGTTTGTTACTGCTGTCCTCCAGCCTGGCCTCCTGAGGGGGGTGGAATTGTTAAATACTACAGAGTCCATTTAGGGTCTGAGAGCTGCTGTCAGGCAGGGACTGTCACTGCAAAAATTCTGCAGTTGCATTTACCAACCTATGAATTCCTTCTGGAAGGGGCAGAATACTGAGAATTCCAAGAGTTAATGGCCCAAGTGGGTTATAAGATCCATAATCACCAACACTGTCTCTCCTCAATGCATGCGTCTTCATCTGTCAGCTTTGAGGATCATTGTGGGCCTGTGTGAAATGAAAAAAACTGTTTAACTGCTTCATATTAACTAACATATTAGAGCCCTCCTGACATTATCGTTGTTAATTCCAACAAAACATGCTCCCGCTGCTGGTAACCCGAGTGTGCTTCCAAACGCATCCCTGCTCAGAGAGCAGGAGGAGGTCATTCACTGTGGGACCTGGACTGCAAACATGCTTCTCCTGGAAACCATCAGAGCCCAGGGCTGGTGACTGTCACAGTGCAGAGCACAATGCATCTTCTTAGAAAATTAAAACTGGGTTTTGAGGAAATTGGCTCATTCTGGCAGCTCGTTTCCTTTATTTTGGCCTTGCAGTTGGAGCAGGTTTGCCTCCACCCAGAGGAGAAGAAGAGTCAGACTGTGAGAGGGACAGGCCTCACTGGGGAAGGGCCAGGTTTAAAGGTGTGGAGGGCTCCGTGGCGTGGCTGGGGCAGCAGTAAATACTCAGTAAATACTCAGTAAATACTCACTGCTGTGCATTCCTTTCAGGTCTGCACATCACAGATGAGCCTCTCCCTGTCTTGCACAGGCCACTTAGGAAGTGTAGGCAGTAAGGACTGGTCTGCTCTAGCAAATGAAGGAGTTCCCAGTTCCCAGGTACTGCAATAATTGCACAGGCTGTTAGGACAGTCTTTCCGCTGTGTCCCACACGCCCCCTTGCAGGACCCAGGAGACCTTTCCAGGAGTGGTTCCCCGTGCCCTGTGTGGCTCACCCCCCTGCCAGGGCCTTTCTTAGGGACCTTTCAGTGATTTGCACAGGAAGAGGTGTCTGCTCATCCCTCCCACCTCCTGCACTTCCCCTGCGTGTGCTGGGCTGGGCTGCCTGTGCCAAGGCCTCTCTGCAGAGACCTGGAGGGCTCCTGGGGCTCTGCACTGAAAACTCTGCTGGAGTTGGTGGGAGGGAGTGGGACCTGACCTGCCACTCTTTGGCTTTAAGGTAAATTCTGCTTTCCAAGGTCAGTCCAGGTGCAGTGGTTGGTGAAACATGGAAACAGTCTGCTCTGAGTGGCTGAGGGGAACTGTTTAACCTGGGTGGCATTTTGTTACTGATATTTTTACCTCGTTATTCCTTTTTTCTAGGGTTATGTTCTCAAAGGGGCAGGCCTGATTCTTCTGTCACTATTCAGGCAAAATCAAAAAGATTTTTGTCTGAATTAGGACCGATAAAGTAGGTCCAAACACAACCAGGCATGTCCAGGTTGTCTATAGCTACACATAAAAGACTACATTTGTAGTGCTGGGTGTCAGGCCGATATCACTCAAGGAGGAATTTATTCTACCCTGCACTTCTTCCAATTAAGCACTGGTGGATGCTCGGCTGCGACAGGTACTGATAAATGGATGTGGCAGGATCAACTGTGAATGTTTTGGCAGCAGCCCTCCTTCAGGTAGCTATTAACTTTATTTTTTAATATGAAATTCAGGCACTAAATCCAAGGGAAAAAAAAAGCATACATAATGTAGGTTAATTAAAATGCCTGTAAATGAACAGGTGACAGGTGCCAAGCCCCATGACAACCGCAACTGGAGAAATGAAAGTGCAACAGACTATTAGGATTCCTGTGTTAATCAGGTAATAGTAACTTGGGTAATTACAAAATCATATGAAATCTTTTTTAAATCCCAAACCTCATTTATAGCCTTTTGGAGATAAAATATAAAATGTAGAGTTTTAATCCAAAAGGACTTTCTCTTCTCTGGAGCCCTCAATCTCAGATTTCTTCCATGGCTGACACAATTAAGGGTTGGATTTTTTTTCTCTCCCCTCTCTTCAATTTTATTTTAATTAAGAAATATTAAGTTAAAAGCCACCAAAGAATTTGAGTTTCTCTCTCTCTAGCAGGTATTTGGTAGTCACTTATGTCTCCCAAGGCCTTTTTCTGTGTATCAGGTGGAACCCGTCATGTGCATCTGTTGGCTCCTAGAGGTGGAATTTATTTTCGTGCTGAGAAGCAGCACAGGGCACATGTGAGATGAACCTGGAACAGACTGGAAGCTGCTCTGTCTTCCCAGGAGCAAATTATTTGCAGATAAGTAAGAGGACTTCTGATTAAAATCTTTTTTCTGTGAAAATGAGCCCAAGCAGTGATACAGTTTTGTACTTGATATGCAAACTAAGCCAACACCCCATTGCTGCAGCCTTTCCCAGACTGAAAAGCCCATCCAGATATGGTTTCCAGGTAAACACATGGAACCCTCCTGAGGAGATGCTCATAGGCATTCCTTCTGTGCTTCTGGAGTCTTACTGTATAGCTGGGGTCTTGATCCCAAGCAGAAAGTTTAACAGAGGCATTAGGTGACTTGCCCAAGGTCATTGATACAAATATGTAGAGAAATCAAACTTTCCAGACTTGTGCTGTAATTACCAAGGCACACACCACTCTCTGGACCTGCCAAAGAAGTAAAAAAAATATATAAAAGATTGTCTGTAATTAGGGCTAGGAGTTGGTGCCTTTGCTGAGAACCTGCACCAGGGTTCACTCTGTGAGGGACCTTGGAGGCTGATTCAGACTCTGGCATATAAAGATTTTTCTTGGATTTTTTTTTTTCTTAAATCCAGATATCAAAAATGAAAAACATTGGTTTTCATCCTTGTCCCTGCAATAGAATTTATTACCCCTGGGCTATAGACAGCCAGACAAATGGAAACAGATTTCTTTCTTTCTTTCTCTCTTTGACTTGGAAGATGAGAACATGTTTTGTACATTCCTACATTGCAGCCAAAATAAAGGTCTTTATCTTCGAGGAAATCAGTGGTTTGGTTCTTGGTAATACCCCACTAACCCAGACAGCGACAAATTTCCCAGCTTTCCCCACCATACCAGGAACATGATGACATTCAACTCCCATCAAGAGGAACAAGGGGACCTTCCCCCCTTTCCCTTTTCTGATCAACACTGTTTATAAATTAAACAAAGAAAAGGATGGAGCTTTATTTTAGGAAGCTTTTGGACCACAAGTTGTGTAGTTGTGTTTTGGATTAAAGGTCAGGATGGGAAAGCTGCCAAGGTTTCCCTTCCCGACTGCTACTAATTGTCACTGCTCCAGTGGGAAAAAAAATAAATAATACTGGATTAAGGGAAAAACTAAACCCAGTAAGAATAATAAGGAGAAAACGGAAATCAGGCTTCATCCAGTGCTTGAGATATGCCCTGCATAGAGGCTATTGAATTCTGCCCACCTCTGTGCCAGCCTCCCCTGGGCATGGGGGACAGTGCTTATTTTGTTTGGGGGTTTCTCCCTCCCTCCCACTCTCTGCCTCCTTCAGTGTTTTTATTCAGGCACAGCAGGCTCCAAAGTGAACGCTGACAAGCTTTGGCAGACTTAAAAAAAAATAAATAAAAGAGGAAAAAATAAAAAAGGAGAAAAAAATTGCTGCCCCTCTCCCCAAGCTGTCCATTCTGCCGCCAGAGCCCTGCATTTTGCAACATAAAAGCATAATCAAAAGAAATCACGCTTGGACTCAGTCAGGGACAGGGCAGAATAGTCCATTTAGCTTTATGCTAAAAAAGAAAATAATTGGACCAAAATTTGTTTGAAATAGGAGCAGGAAGCAGTTTGTTTGCAATCTATTTCCTCTGGAAAACAGCAAACCCTATTAAACCCTCTTTGGGAGCTATTTATTTTGGAAACAAGTTCAACATTCTGCAGGCAGCACACGCAGGCAGAAAAAGTTGTAGTGGAGTGTAATCTTTGGAGGAAATGTCCATGTTTATCTACACCATAGTTCCAACCAGCTCCCAGGAAAACAAGCTTTCCACAGCTTCAGTGCTGGGCTTGGCTGCTTGCAGCCCCCAGCCCCAGAGCGATGAGCCCTGTAAGAGGTACAGCTGGGAGGCTGGAAAGCCAGCAGGGAAAAGCAGGAAAGCCAGGAGAGCCAAAGGGTTCTTATTCTGTTCTCCAAAGGGACATTCCCTCTGTGTTTGCTCTCCTGCTCTTCTCCCATCACCACCCTGCAAACCCCAAACTTCATCATACCACGGTGTTCTCATTCCTGGGGGGTTTCCCCTGTGACATCCACACATTTTCCACAACCAGGAAGAGACACTGGGCACCTGGGCACGGCAGAGACACCAACACTCCCAGGCTGTGCAGGCTGCTGGTGGTGGCTTTTACCTCTCTGTTCCATGGTCAGAAATGGTAGAATCCTCTGGTGAACAGTTAAAATAAATAATTTCCAGCTGGCACGTTGTGATTGAGCAGTTTGGGGGAGTATTTGAAGGATGAGGTGCACCAGTTCAAACCTTGCTGCTGATTTGCAGTGGCACAGGACCTTTCAGCAAATCCTCTGATCTTCTGTCTCCTAACACCACCGTTAGTGCTGGACACAGAGGAATTCCTCACTCGACTTTTGTGTTTCTTCATGTAGGAGGGTTAAATCAACACTCCCCAGTGCTGGCCTCAAATTCATCCTCTGTGTTGTGATTCCAGGTAATCCATGGTACCTGTCATTTTGGCTCCCCGTCTGGTGCCAGCTGGGGTTGTTTTCCCCAGACAAGGGTGGGTTCCAAGGCCTTTTCCAGCTCTGGGCATCCCATGATCCCAGAGGCTGTAACAGCCACAGCCTCGCACAGCCTAATGTGCCCTTCGTGTCCTCGCGCCTGGGACATGCAGGGACTTCTGCTGCTGCCCCTGTGCAGGTGCTGGGAGGTGTGGGGCTGTGTCCTACATCAGTGAGGAGGCATCTGCCAGGCCCTGCTGCTTCCGAGAGCTGGGCTTTTCCTCCAAGCTGGAACCAGTCCTCCCCAGTTCTGTCTTACCTGTCATGGTAAGATTAACCCAGTTATGTAGGTATTTGCATTCCTCTGAGCCACCTACTCCTGTCCCCACTTCCCCTGATCTCCTTCCTTCTCTACATTAATTTCTCTTTATATTTAACCTTTAGATTTTGGAGAAAGGAGTATAATGGGTCTCAGCAGGATATCATCTGATTTCTGCTCACAAGAGAGGGTCTTAAGTTTCCCCACAAAGTGGCTGTGATTTATGAGCTGTTTCTCACTTAGGGGTTAAGTGTTATCTCTCAGCCCAAATATCCTGTATTAGCAATAGAGCTGATTACCACTGTTTGTATCAGTCACTGGGATCCTTAAATAAAATGGAGAGCAGCTTGTTGGAAATCCTCATTTCACTGAAAAGCATGGTTTAACTTTAATAGGGTTTGCATATATATCGTAAATCAGCTTGGAAAAAGGAGGGCATTTTCTTTTTTCTCCATCTGATTGTTTTACACATTTCAACAGTGTGTAAAAACACAGCCTGTCATTGTTAATTTTAACCAAAGGGAATTACTTCTCAAAAGGCTGCAGTTGTGATTAAATGGAAAAGGTGATCAGTAGTGTAAATTTGGAGCTGATTAAACGCCGTCAGCTCAGATTCCTTATGCAAAAGAGATACGGGGATTAGGCTGGTTGCTTTCACCACCCAGATAACAGGAGTGCTTAAGCACACCTAATGCAGGGAACCACTGCAACACTGGGTTTGTGTGTTAGCAGAGGGCAAACCTGAATCCTGCAGTCCATGGACTGAGCTGTTCCCCTTTCCCATCCTACAGAAACTGGGTCTGTCCTACTCCCCTGAGACTGGGATGGCAGTAACAAACTTTCTAGGCTTTGCTCCCTTAGGGAATGTGGGGTCTTCCCAAAGTGCAAGGTGGGTTTTGTAGGAGTTTGGAACGCACTGTTCTTCCTGTTAAAAAGAGTATTTCTCTCTTCTGGTCGAGGCCTAGGAATGCGAGTGGAAGTTACCAGGCAGGATCATTCCTGATTCCACTGCTACCTCACCTGCTGAGTTGCCACAGCTTTCAGCCTTTCTATGGATGAGCACTTCTGCCTCCACCAGGGGTAAGGAAGGGACAGCAGCAGCACTGCAGGGTGCAGGAAAGGGACCTGGTTTCTGTGCTCACGAGCAGTCAGAGAATCCTCGAATGGTTTGGGTTAGAAGGAGCCTTATAAAGATCATCCAGTTCCACCTTCCTGCGATGGGCAGGGACACCTTCCACTAGGCCAGGCTGCCAGCTGGGTTTGCATCCTTCTTTCTGGGTCAGAGTAGGGTGGAGTTTGCAACCTCAGGCAAGTGAGTTGCTCAAACACTTCTTCTTCCACTGTCAGGGACAGCTTCACCATCACCTGTGGCAAGTGATCACCTCCCTCTCTGGGCTGGACTCGGGGAGGTAGGCAGAGGTTTAATCACATGGAAATGGCAGGTATTTCAAGGATTTATTTAACATCAGATGCCGAAAAGCTTTGGGGCACTACACTGGGCCATAATGCTTGGTGGTTCTCCACAGACATCCCAGTCCTCACAGACGGACAGAGGTCTGTGCTTGCTGCAAGGGGTGTTCATGCCGTGGGGAGGGAATTGGGTTACCTTGGGTTGTACAGGGCTGGATATGCTGGACAGAGCTGCAAAATGATCCTGCAGATCTGACCCCACGCAGAGAGGTCCAGGGTGAGGTCTGTGTTGCTCCCAAGCAGCTGCAGGGAGAAGGTGGTAAGGGAACAGCATCACAAGTCTGAGGGAGAACGAGCAGAAGAGAAAGGTGCCCTACATTTGCAAGTATCGCAGTGTGTACAGAAGTATTTCTCAGACTTACTGCAGCTTATTGGTAATTTAAATTTTAAATAATACACTATTTTTCCAATGCTATGGACCATAGATTTCACATCCTCTCATGTGATCAAGCCAGCAGTGTGATAAGGGAGTATGGGCAGAGGTCTAGCTCCTGAGATCCAAATCTCTCCTGATTAAAAGCCTTCTGTGGTTACTTTGGTGGTTTTCTCACAGCACTCAGCAGTTAACCAAAGACAAGAATTTCACCCTGGGTTTTTCTTTTTCCTAGGCACATATTGTCAGATACTGGCAAGTTGATAGGCTTTTATTTCATGCATACCTAAAGCAGTAGCAGTAGTATGAAGGGAGCTGGGGTACAGCACATATCTAGAGTAGAATTTTTACTTTAATTGAAAAGCAGTTCTAGTCAAATCTTTTTTCCTTCTCTTCTATAAGAAGGGGGGAGAAAGAATTGTTTTCAAGCATTATTAAGCTTTTTTTTTTCCTCCCAGAAGCTAAGAAAGCCATCTGTGAAAACCTGTTTGCATGTTTGTTTTCTACAATAAAATGCAAAATACTTCTTCCTGTTAGCGGATTATGCCATATGTCACTCCCTGTAACAAAACCAGCATGTTTATTAATGAACCCAATCAGAGGCAAGGATTTAGAAAGATTTAAAGGAACTGAATTTTTAGTTCAATATTTTAGTGTAGAAAAACTTCTGGTCTGTTGTTCATGTTGTATTTGGAAAACTCAGGCTTTGTTTCTTGTATGAATTTGCTAAATTGGCAATGGAAGGAGAGCAGGAGGAAACTCTGGGAAAAGAAATCACACTGCGATCCCTGAGTTCTGCATGCGTGAACCCCCAGCTGATTGTGATCAGCAGTTTATATGTGATTAATATTTAATTTGATTGGTATAGTTTTTTCTCCAGATAAGCTAATTAAGTAACTTGATGGAAAGGACACCCTTGTGCATTAATGCAGCAGCGTTTTGGTTTCTGTAGGGCAGACTAAGCCTTCCTGAGTTACAGATGAGATGGAGTCAGCTTCCTCAACTGTGTAGTGCAGAGACCTGAACTCCATGGTTTGGTTTTCGCTCCCCAGACTGCCGGAGAGTTGGGCTCACACCACTGCTGCTGTGCTGGGGACTATTTCATACACGGTAAGGGTTGTTGTGATAGAAGGAAAGGTAACCAGAGATCTTCTCTTTGCCCCTTCACATGGTAGGAGACTGTGCCTGCCAAGAATCTGGTTACATTCCTGAGAGCTTTTGACTTCTCAAATAGACAAAGCCTCTTATCAAAAGGGTTCAAAGCTCAGGCCTCAGCACACCAATCAATACTTGCTTTATCTTTAAACTCTAATACTGCCCTCACTGATTTAGATCTTCTCGTTGTAGAGCTCAGCTTAGGCTGATAATGCTGCTGGGAGGGAGAGGAGCATTTCAGCTCAGGCTGGGATTTCTCATGTTGCTCCTTCCAGGACCAGGCAGCATTCACCAAATGGGATTTTAGGTTGCTGTGTGAGGATGTTTTACTCCTTCTTCTAAGTTCACCGTGAGTTTACAATGCTTTTTATATGTGATTTTTGGAATATTCTGTCACCTTCCAAAGCCCTAAAATAAGCAATAACAGTCTGATTTTTCATGTGTGCTTCCAGGGTAACCACAGGCAAGGGGTGAATGCCAGGTCTGTTCTCTGGCAGCAGAACACTGCTGGAAATGGATCCGTTGGTTCCATAGACAGAATACTTTTCTCAGTGCTGAAGTTCTTGCACTGAGACCTGGCTGGCCACTTCGGAGGGGGATAATTGAGTTAGCATCTTGAAAATTCATATCTTAAGGCAGGAAAAGGTGTTCATTAGCTCGGTAGATGTATTTACTAATGCAATCATGAAACAGCTTCCTAAGTGTACTTTGTGAAGACCAAAGGAAAGAAATTCCTCTTAACATTCCTCCAACTTTCTTCCATCTAATGAAAGGCTCCGTAATTTAGTGCCTTTCTCAAAAGCATAATTCATCATGGAAGAAAACTGAAAAATAAAAGTGACCTTTTTGAAAGGTCAGTTCATGTTTATGCGTCAGAAACAGTCATGAGTACAGGTTTGGAGCAAGACAAGGCTGTCCTAAAATAGCATTCCATTAATCGTTTAATCAGCCCATGCTTGTTACCGATTTGACATATTCTGTAGACAACTCAGGTCAGAGGTAACAAGTGATTCAAAGAAACAGATAAAAACCCTACTGAACTGTGGAAAACATTCTTCTTACAAGAAAAAATCTGAAACTGAAGCAAACTCCTTCAGTCTGGAAAATTAATAACCTGATGAGCTTTCACAGGCACCCTAAAGGCCCAAGATTCCTGGATTCCCACCCATCTGCTTAAGATTCCCCAAGAAAAATGTCAGCCTTGATTTTGCTGCCTTTTTTTCCCTCCTTTTTCTTTGTTAGCACGTACCTGTTGTGCAAGTGATTTTTGCTCCCTGTTTGCCTGCAGGACTTCAGGCAGGGCCTGTATCCCACCCCAGAAATGCTCCCTCAGGGAAGGGCCCTGGTGGCTGTGGCAGCCTCCCTGCACCCAGCAGGAACAGGTTAAACCCTGTGCTCTCTCTGGAGCACCCTCCTCTCTTTGGGAGCAGGAGCAGAATGCACGGGGTGGATGTAGGCCAGGGCAGGATCAGAGGGGCTGCCTGGGCTGTTGCACACTCGGTGTTGACATCATGATTTCAGGAGACAAGCCCTGAGGACAGCGTCTGTGGCTTACGGAGATCTGAGAGGAGGAATGGTCATGTAGGATTTTATTCGTGCATTGTTTCCAGCAGTGGGGAAGTGTCTACACCTCTGCTCTCTGCCTAAATGCCCAGCAGCTGATTTCTCTCCCCTGCGTGCCAGCCCCGGCCGAGCTCTCCCCTCTCAGCTTTGCCTCCAAATGCTTCTGCTGCACCCCCGTGACTTCTGTTCCAGGCACCTGAACTTTGTCAACTTCCCAGTTTAGTTCCCAAATGAGAAATGAGCTGGCAGCCCGAGGTGCAGCTGAGGAACAGGCAGTTCCTAAGGGCTGCTGTTGAAATGGGGAACGTGCACAGTCATTTCTCTTGACCATCAGCTCTGAGTGATGGTGGCACAGAGCAGGAAGCCTTTTGCATCTCGTGCATGGCAAAGCAGTGTTGTTATTCTGGCTGCATAGCTTGGCTTGTTATTGAGCACATGCTTTGCAGATTAGCCTGTTTGTATAGCCAATCGAACATGTGCTCCATTAAAAATTAAAACATCCTGTTTTAAGGATGGAGCAGGAGACATCAGCTGCCACTGTGTAGCAGACATGGAAAGCCCCCAGAGCCCATTACCATAGGTTACAGCAAATGTTAATCAGTGCCAATGCAGTTAAATAATGCAGTTCGTGCAGATGGCAGCTACTACATCTACTCACAGATGTGTCCTCGAGTCCCTGAGGTTGCTGTATCACAGGAGTTGCCGGGAACAGTCAGACCCGATGCTGACTGTAGGTATCACCTTTGTGTTTATGCCACAGATATCAGCCAGAGGAAAGGCAGCCATGCCTGGGACTGAGGAACGAGGTCAGAAACACACCAGAGGGTAGCATGAGGCTGGACATGAACTCAAATAAAACAATAAGGAAATCTGTGCCCTTCACAAGCTGGGTGGGTTTTTTTGCCAGGCATGTTTACCTTCTGCACATACAAATCAGTGTCTTACCATCATTAAAGACCTGGATCCCCAGCTCAGCTTTTGAACTGTGGATATTTGTCATCACTAAATATCATTATAGCCACTCCATGTGTACAGGAGGGCAGAGAAGAGGTTCTCAGCCTGCACCAGACTTTATTTGGGATTTTTGTACCCTTCCCCATCTCTGCAGAACCGATTCTGCAGCTGGAGCCCTGTTCACAGCAGTCTCTAGGTCACATATAGTACAGGTGTTCTCTGCCAGCTTGCCATATTGTCCTACCTCAGGAGAAGTAATTTATTTACCTTTTCAGCTGTTTATGCTCAGGATGTGTGTTTATGAAAAGGAGTGTGCAAATCTATATGACATGCAAGAGTTTGCAGATGAAAGTTGTGCTATAAGTATAAATATTGTTTCTAAGATGTGTCATGCTGTTCAGTTGGTACTAAGAGGAAAAAACATCGCAAGTCAAGAAGCTAAAAAGCATTTCTTTTTCTTTTTTCACATCTTAGGGCACCCTTCATCATCTATTTGTATTTCAGTTCTGTGTCACTGGTGAATTTTCTTTATCCCAAATCTGTAGATTTCTTTTTAAAAAGCTTGTCTCCTTTTTTAAAAAAGGTTCTGTCTGTGTGTAGTGTGTTCTGGTGGAATAGCTTCGAAAATGCCAAATTTTAATCAGTTAAACACTTGGCCTTTTTCAGCTTTTGTTTAATTCACTGAGGACATGATCATTAGAGATCAGTGCTCTAAAACACACAGATCCGAGTTTTCCTCGTTTCCTGGTGACTTCGCCATTACTCTGAGTGCAACGTGTGTCGTGTCTGCAACGCCCAGCATTTGGTGCTCTTTGTTGCAATGGCTCCATTTGTGTTTTCTGTGGAAGATGAGCTCCAAGCCAGCCATCTGCAGGGAGCCTCAGTGGAGACATTTGCTTGTTACAACTGTGAATCTTGAACCTGCCATAAGACTGTCACACTCCACCCATCCCATCCCACTGGATGGCACACCAAGCCTGCATCCCATTGCTGGTAAAGAGCTATTGGCAGGGCTGGGAATTGCACAAGTGCAAGGAGGTTGGTAGAGAGATCTGAGAGCATAATACATTTTGGTTATTTAAGTTTAGTTCTCAAGGCTATAAAATGGGACTTGGGACTCTGGGGACTCATTTTTTCCTCAGTAGTTTCATCTTTTAACCATTAATTGTCAGCTAGGCAGTGTGGGATGAGCATTCTGCTGTGACCATGCTTCTGTCAATTAATAATGGAACGTATCCAAAGTTTATCTGTAGCAATCATTCATACCATCTGGCAATACAAATTAGATGATTTTGAAGGCAGTCTACAAACAGGCATGTTGTTCTAGGGACTGCCATAATTATATCTATCAAATAGAGAGAGAAAAATGTATTAAATGCATTTTTAAATAGCGTATTGAGATCAATATCCCCTGAGAGCGAGCTGTTTCCCAGAGAACGGGGGCAGCAGCACATTTTCGTAGCCTTCCCGTGTGTGTGTGTCAGCAGTGCTCCCAGTGAGAACCAGCCATTTTGGGGAACGAGCAGGGGATTATTTTTCTTGCCCATTCTGGCCCTGGCCTCATTCCCAAGCCTGACAACAGCGGTGCCAATTAGTGACAGACTGGGGACTGGCCAGAGATGACAACGAAGCACTCACAGGACAGACAGAAATGTTTTAAATGAGCTGCTGGATCAAAGGGAAGGGAAGGAGCCGTTTGGGCAGCGGGCAGCAGTCCCACGTTACTCTGCAATGTTTGCAGCCTGCTTGATGCTGCTGAGCTCCCAGCCTGGCCCATCCTCCCACACACACACGGGTGCTGATGCCTTGAGGTGGCCACCTAAAACACAGAGACTAGACAAGAATAAGGGAATAAAGGTTTATTTGAAGGGCTTTCAAAGGTACACCCTGGGCAGTCAAAGGCTACACCCAAGGTGGACCCCAGGTCACGGGTTCTTCACACTTGAATAAGTTTGGTCCATTTGCATATCAGGGTTAATTCTCCAATTACAACCTCAGTTCATGATGTAATTACCCCAAGTTTGCTCCCCCTTCTAGGCTTTAGTTTACATATTTTGGGCCTGGGATAATCAAGGTGTCCTTGAAGAGCAAACCTAGAGAGGTTTGTTCTGTCTGCCCAGCACAAGAGAACAGCAGCCAACAGGCCGCACGGAACTGCAGAGTTACACACCAGGCAGCGCAGGATCTGAAAAACATAAAACCTAAGGCATTACTGTAATAGAGCCACACTTGTTTTTTGTACAGTCCCACAGGAGTATTGAGTCCAGCTGCCGGCCGCCGTTTCGTGCCCAGGCCGAGCTGTCAGGGCAGTCCCGTGGCTGTGGCTGCCCTCGGCGTGTGCTGCTCTCCCGGGGATGCAGCAGCAGCTCGGGCTCCTTCCCTGCTCCGCGCGGGGCTGAGCCCCCGCTGGCTCCGAACACCCCCGGGGTTGGATTGGTGCTCTGGGGACGGCTTTTACAGCTCCTTCCCCAAAACTGCCGCAGCAGGGGAGTCCGTGCAGAGGTGTGTCCGCAGCTCCCGGCTCAGGCCGTGTCTCTCCCTCAGGAGGTCTCTCCGCCGCAGAGGGACGGGTGTGTCTCCTCCTGAGCAGTGGCCACAGCTGACCCTGCCCTGGGCCTGGCTCAGCTGAATCACCTGAAGCTGCCAGACTCACCCGCGCTGGTCTCTCCATCTCATTGCCGCTCCATCAGATGTAACATCAAAGACCTGGAAATGAAAGAAATGTGAAATATAGTTTATTCTCATAATTATAGATGAGAAGTTGTAACTGCATCTGTGCACTTCTCAGTAAAGCAGCTGTTCTGCCCTTAGAAGGATATTTATAGACTATTGAAGGTAAACAATCCTGGCTTATTTCATATTGCAACTACATTTGCACTGAGTTTAGCTGCAATTTGATAAAACAAGCTGCTGACATATCAGCTTTACTGATACAAGATAGTTTTTCCTTGCTATTTCTGCTAAATAATCTCTGCCTAGTTTTCGGATGAACTGTTTTGATATTAGTAAGTTCTTTTGAGTTTCAGTTGAGGAGTGAATTGGTATAATATGCAAACCCATCCTCAATCTCTGAGTCATCAGCTTACAGCCTCCCTCATACAGTTCGAGGTGACTATTTGATTTTGGGGGTTTTTTTCCCTCTCTCAGTATTTATTCTCTGCCAATTTTCAATACTCCGTAAATGATTCAACATCAGAATTTTGCTATGTGTGATGAATTTCAGTGTTTAAAGCTAAGAGGGCATTTACAGCAGTTTAGTCAGTAGCTGATGAGTTATCCCAGTCTTTCACTGGTGTTTTGCTGCTGTTCTCCCAAGTGTGTGGTTGACTATGATGGCATTTAGCTGGTAGACCAGCCTGTATCACAGTTATCACGGCACGTATAGAGTAATGTTTAGCTTCACTTTAAAATTAATTTTACTGCTTCTTAACTGATGTGAAATGAGAGCAATATTCCTGAAGCAATTTTTTTTACCTGATGAAAACATACGGCAATTGGAAATTGATCTTGGATTTAACATACACAATGGCTGAAGAAGTATAAACTGGAGACAATGCAGTGGGTGAGTGCAGGAATGAGTAAAACTGCTCAGGAGCTGCTGCTGCTGCCCAGCTGCCTCTCAGGGAAAGGCTCTTCCCCCAGAGGGTGCTGGGCACTGCCCAGGCTCCCCAGGGAATGGGCACGGCCCCGAGGCTGCCAGAGCTCCGGGGGCATTTGGACAGCGCTGCCAGGGATGCCCAGGGTGGGGCTGGTGGGGTGTCTGGGCAGGGCCGGGAGGGGACTGGATGATCCTTGGGAGTCCCTTCCAGCTGAGGATATCCTGTGCTGCTGTGCTGGGTGAGCAGTGCTGAGCTGTGGCCGCAGCCCTGCCCCTGGGAGCTGCTGAGCCCCTGACCCGGAGCACCCTCTCTCCGCTGAGAAAGCTGCAGCATCCATGGCAAAAGTATGTTACAAAAACCTGGGAACAAAGCAGCGGAACAGATTTAACTTCTCTCCCCCTCCAGCGTGCAGGTGCCGGTTCTATTTAGGGCGCTGATCCGGTCCCACTGAAGTCAATTATAACCTCCTTGCTGGTTTCCGTCAGCCGTGAGCCGAGCGCTAGCATCGTGTGCAGCGTGCATTGTTGTGTGCTCAGCCTCATTTCTGAGGAGGTGGAGCCACTCCATGATCCTACAGATGAGTGCTAAATGCTTCCTGTGTCTCCGCTGGTGTCAGCCTTCACGCCTTGCCATGTGTTTTACAACCAGTAACAAAAGCAGGCTGGAAGTGGGCCCTATATTGAGCTTGTTTGTGCTGATGTTCATCGCATGCCTTTTGGGAGGGGCTTTCATGGCTTTGTGGAGTTGGGGCTTTAAAGGAAAACCAAACTGGTGTTGTGAAAAACATTCCCTTCCCTTGGTTCTCCTTGAGCAGAGTAGTTAGTCTGCATCTGTTTCTGCTTCCTATTTCCTCCAAAAAAAAAAAAAAATCTGTAATTTCGGTTTGCCTGTAGCACTTCTGCAGCCCTGAAAGTGTGATATTAAGCAACCTAATTTTATTAGGTCAAGCCTAATGTGACCTAGCTTGCGCTAAGAAAAGCCAGTAGTAATAATTCAGAGATGTCACTGCAAAGCTCAGTTTTTTAAAAAAAACCTTTATTTTCCTTCAATTAGTTTAAAAATAAAAGCACGTATTTATGTAATATATAATATATAAAAAACTTATATCTGAGTGTATATGTTTGCATGCATTTCATACATAAAATTTTATTTATTTAATTTAAATTGATCCAATTAAAAAATTTATATATATATATATATGCAGTCTTTACATGGGTGGACACTGGAACATGCTGTGCCAGGAGCCTGTCAGTGTACTAGTTAGTGGTTTAAATTCCCATCTCAAAACAAGCTGCCTGTGTACAGCCTGGAGCCTCCCAGGTGTGTGTCTGAGTCCAGGTGGACTCCGTGAAAATGCCTTTTTGAACAGGGGTCACCAAAAGAGGAGCTTCACAAGTGACACTTCTGCCTGAAGAACGTAGAATGCTCTCCTGTACAGGTGTGTTTTAAGCACCATTTACAAAATGACAAAATGACAAATGACAAAAAATCTCTTTTCTCCTGGTAGAAAGGCTGATTCTCAGATAATCTGTATTAGAGAGTTTCGGAGTTTAATTAAAAACTGGTCAAAACTCGGGCAAGGCTTTCAGGATTCTGCTCTTCATTGGAATGTACACAGCAAAAGCATACATTCCAAAATTACACTGCACTGGGAATTCACAGCTACAAGGTGACTTGTCAGGGATGATGGATTCCTTAAAATCCCTCCTATTCTTTCATCAGCAAAATAGCTCTTAAGTTTTTAAGGTATTCATCTGCTCTGTGCCTGGCACTGCTGTGCTAATAGGAGCAAAGGTTTAACTGTTTTCCACTCTTTAAGCATCGCTGTCTTATCTTCAGAGCTAACTCGGTGTGTCTGAAGTCCTGGAAAGCAGGTGATTGATCAAGGAATTTAGGAAACAGCTCCCTTGATAAAGCCAGGGAGGATATTTCCTAAGAGGGGCAGTGGGAGTGAGGGAAGCATGAAACTTAGTTAACAAGCAAGGCTTGGGTTGGCTAATCTGCATAATACATCCAGTGGCATTAAGTCTGTCATCTCTGCATTGCACCCCTGGTTTGGGTTCTGCACGAGCTGTCTTTCACTGTCGGTTCTAATAAAGAGCCGTGGTCAGCTCCAATTCCCTGGGAGCACAGAGTTATGTTTTGTGAACTACATGTGCCTGAGGCCTCTCATGCATGATTTAAACTGCTTTGTAAATGTCAATAGGTGGAAAAGCATTAGATCCCTTGTAGATTTCTCCAAATCCTCAAAGATGTGTACACCATGTATAAACCATGCTACAGTTTCAAGGCCGCTGCAATCTCTACACTCGCCTAACTGGGGGTTTAAGGTATTGCCAGGAGCAAGATATCGGTGTATACATGATTTGATCCAGCCGGCCAATGAGACCCTTTATTAAGAAAACCTTTGCTCCCACGGAAAGTCCCCTGTGATATTAAGTGGGCACACAGCATAAATGTTGAATGTCCTTCAAACTTTGTTGCTTTATGCTCTCTTTAAAAAAAATAAAACAAAATGCATCTCTGCTTTGTCTGTGGAGCCTGCCTCTAAATGGAGGACACAGGGAAGCTCACATTTCCCTGCACCTTGGGGCAGAGGTGGAAATAGGACTTTGTAGGTTATGAAAGAAGTCAGCTTTTAATTAGGAGTGCACTGTCTGTTGGCCGAAGCCACTGAGTATCTGAAATAAATAAGAATCTGTTGCTAATGAGAAACGGTGGGGTCTCAGATGGCTCTGGGGACTGGCAATGTAGGTCAGTGGTTTGCAGCCGTCACCATCTGACGCCGTCCTGACCTGCGTGGAAGGAGCCCACTGGGGGCCAGCCCCGTTCCCAGCAGGGCCCAGCAGAGCTCAGGGCAGGCCTGGCAGAGACTGAGCTTTGCCAGGACTCTCAGGGCAGGACTGGCTGCCCAGCCCAGGCACAGCTCCTGCAGCTCGGGCTCGACGTGCGCTGGGGACAGGGGGAGGACACTGCTGGCTTTGCTGACACGAGGAGGGGGCAGCTGCCAGGGTTGTCACTGAGGACCATCTCATCAGTGCTAAATTAGCTGAGAAAAACACACTGATAGAACAATTCAGCTCTTAGTGAAATCCATCATTGTGGCCAAGGGTGAGCATGACACTCAGGTACCCGTAAATCGCTATTTTGAAACTTATGGGCTGGAAAGATGTTGATTTGTTCTTCAGTTTAGGGAATAAATATCATCTCCATCCTATTTAAAAATTCATGGGGAAAAGATCCATGCCCAGCTTTAAATGACAGGGGCCCCACCTCTGGCTCAGAAGTCCTTGAGATGCAGGAAGTGTGTGGAGACAGGGATGAGTGTGTGCTGTCAGGGGTGCACTGCTGGTGTCTCTGAAGGAGACAGGGAATTGAGCTGGTTGCCTTCATGTGTCACCAATTTGCCTGACTCATCTGAGCTACTCTTTAGGTGGACAGTCACATTTATGTACCTTGAGTTATCCAGGGTGGGCTTTTTCTCTTTTCTTAGCAACAGGAAAATATATTCTTTGTGTCCAGTTCCTTATGTTCCATCATTTATCCTTTATTTTCAATGTAAAATGTTAATCTGTGCCGTTGAATGCACACTTTGTGCTTTCAGTTGTACTTGCTGTTGTATGATTGCAGCCTGTCCTTTCCTGGAGAGGGAGCACAACATCTCAAGCCACCCTCAGCCTGTGGAGTCAGTCGTGCTAAAGGCTTGAGCCAGGTGTTGGGGGCCAGAGCAAGGCTCCAGCTGGCACTGAAGCATGGTCCTGTTTCTCTTTGCTGGCTGTCCATGGTCAAAAAGCTGCATCTCATCACCAGAAGTTGAGTAGGCTGAGAGAGCAGTAGATGCCCCTTCCCAGTTGCAGACTGCAACAAAATAACTGCAATTATCTCCTGGTTTCTACTGCAAAAGGGACCCAGGACTTCTCATGTCATTTGAGACCTTTCTGGACTTTTTTGCCTGCAGAAGCCTCCGGTATTACCTGACAGTTCTGCAATGTGTGTGGAATCTCCCAAGTTATTCTCACCATCCTTGTTCCTATTGCCTTGGCTCATGATCCTGATCTCCATTCCTCTCCACTCAGCTCTGGGCTGTTTGCAATTTTTCACATATTCTGTCTTTATCAGCAGGAACTTCTCAGAGTGCTGAATGGCTCCTCAGAGAGCTGATCCATTCTGCAGAGTGCTGACAGGTCTTTTGGAGCTCCTTGCCACACAGTAACCAAGCTTTGCCATCGCCCTGGCCTCTGGAAAGCCACAGCTCCAACATGCCTGCCCTTTCAAAGCTCATCCATCAGGTCCTTTCAAAGCTCATCCATTCTGGCTGAAAGCTTGGTTCTCACATATGATAGGTATCAAATGAAGAGACTCTTGCTTTATCACAGTATCTGTTCAAGTGCTGGGATTCCCAGGGAACTGCTGGCTTTCCCCCGCCTTCTGCACAAAGGTGGCTTTGGTCTCAGGTGACTTTGTGCTGTGGTGCTTTCAGCATGTCAAGGACTGAGAACTTAATTTCTTATTTCCCTGTGCAAACACAGCCAGTGCTGTTGCCAGGACAGTGACTCCCCTGCCCACAGAGCTCCCCGTGTCTGTCCCTTTCATCATCGGGCAGCGCTTCTGATCTTACAGGGACTGTGTTCCCCTGGTTTCAGAGACTAAACATTGCATTTGCTGCTCAATATTGGTTATCCTTCAGCGGCTCATGGAGACAAGTAAAACTGCTATTTATAGATTTACTTTCTGTCTCTCTAGTTCAGTGCAGTGAGTCCTGACACACTGTCCCAGTAATCTGATCAGCCATGCTGCTTTTAAATGCAGGGCTGGGCCTTGGCCTCTGTCAGGAGGTGACAGCTGTCAGATACAGATAGTAGGCTACAGATCCTGGCTGCTAAAACCCACTCATTCATTCCTGTTACAGATCATTGCCCACAGCTTGAAACCATGCTTTACAGTCCGCCGATTAGCTGGCAAGAGATCTACATACTGTATTAGCAAGGTCAGCCAGGGAGATAAAGGCTAAAACCTCAGCCCAGCTGAACTATTTTTAAGCTGATAGCCACATGCCCTGGCTGCTGGTTTGTTTTCTTCCCTGCCCCATTATATCACACCAGGACAATTAGGGAGAAAAAAGAAACAGTAAAGGGACATAGTCTTGTAGGTTTGTCCTTCTCTGTTGCTCAGCCCAGCGGTGGTGGGACACGGATCTGTTGGAGATGTCACACACTCAGCTCATACTCAGAGACCTCATGGGATTCTATGTTCCTTCTTGTTTCTTAAAGCAGGGCACTTGGTTTTTCTGCAGGACACCATGATAGAGTTCAGTTTGAAGCTACCAGTGCTCAGCTTGTTGGAGGATCTTTGTGAGTTATTCCAGACTGTGTATGAGTTCACTTGGACTCCCAGGGTGACAAACGGGTTGTCTTGTGTCTGTGTTATTTCCAAATGTACCTGCTTTCAAGGCGGGAAGAGTGTTTGGGTTTAAATATGGACATTTTGCTTTGGGTCATTTCTAAATTAGGAGACCTGAGATGCAGATATGAGGATTTGGAAAGCCAATTTTGTATCTTCCAAGGAGGTGGACAAAGAAAGAGCTACTGAACACCATGAATATTGTGTCACCTTCCTGCATTTTTTACCAAATAGAAGACCTATAGAATCCCAGAATGGTTTGGGTTGCAAGGGACCTTACAGACCACCTCATTTATATTCATTTTTAGCACATCTATTGGAAGAAATGGTAGGTTTGGATTCAAAGATGATGTGGACAGGTATTGGCTATTAATCCTGTGCCATATGGTCAAGTGGACTTTGGTCTTGCCCTGGCACACACCAGCAATCATTCCACTGGAAATCCCTGTGGCAGGGTGAGACTGTACATACACGTGATGCCCAAGGTATTCCCACCACCGAGACCTCAGACCAGAGAGGTCGTGTCCAACAAACTTCAAGAATGTGAGTCCTGTTGCCTTTATTCCGTGTTATAGTGATGCAAATACTTACAAAACTTTTTGAATTAAAACTTAGAGGTTTTGTAAAGCTTTTGAAATGCTGAATCTGCAAAGAATTATGCACACACAGCATATGGAGGTGTGTGGATGATGCACAATACGGGACACATACTCCTAACTAGCAACTACTGCTCCTCATCAGGGTGGTGTTACTCTTCTCACCTCTTCCTGTGATGCTGAGTTTC
>WEIT01024720.1:67164-119664 GCA_013389985.1 Dryoscopus gambensis | reverse complement strand
TTGGTTACAATTGGGTTTCACAAGTAGGTAACTTGGCAGCCCTGAGAACATTTACTGCTGCCGTGGTGATTAATCAGGAGATTCAGCTGCTTGAAAAGTAGGGTGGACATCTTGTGGACAATTCAACAATTATTTTTAAACCTCTGCTAATGCAACCGAGAGACCGAGCTGCCTTCTTGGCATCTGCTGTTGAGTGTACTGTCCATTAGATATACAAGAGATGGGGCCGGGGGGAGTTTCAAATTCAACAGCCCAGGTATCAATTAAAGTTGGGTTATTTTCATATGTCACCGTTCTGACCCTTTAAACAGAGCAGCTATAGTGGAATCAGGATGTCTCTCTGACCCTATACTATGCAAATGCACCGAGGCCAGAAGGACTGGAAAACCTACTGAATTTTAATGGGAGGAGTGTGTGATGCCCCTAACTCATTGACATTCCAAGTGAGTTTTTTCACTAATCCTCACACTCAGTAGGCACAACTTTCTTGATCTTGGTGCTTTCGCAGGGTGTGCAGGTCAAAAAGGCAGCTGAGATCGGCCAGGAGGAAGTCAGGCACTACAGCATGGAGGGATATATTTAGGCACAATTAGAAATGGGCCTGAGCCATGAAATTCAGGTAAGAATCCAAACTCTCCCAAAGTTTGAGTGATGGGTGAGCCATGCGTTTGGGTCAGGCCCGTGGAAATACTGACCAGTCAGTTCATCCACAGCCAGAATTTCCCAAAGTCCCTTCCTGGGTTTACGTTTTGAGGGATATTGTTGAAATAATCTGATATCAGGAAGAAGTTGGTGACGTTTCAGTGCAGAGTTATCAGTGTGGTTCTTCTGCTTGGACCTCTCTCCACAAGTGACATGGAGGAGCAGCTCTGACATGAAGAATAACAAAAGAGAGGCATAAGAAGAATAAAAAAATACTTTCTGCAGTGATTTTTTCAGCTATATAGTGTGTGTTCCCCTTGGAACAGATAGATAGGTAACCTCCTGGCTCCACGTGGAGGTGGAATGATGATCAGTGGTCCCCAGGTCCTCCTGGGCAGGGCACACCCAGTCAGACACAGTGACGGGCTGCTCCTCCCTTTTGATCAAGAAGAGCTGTCGTATTTAGGGGGCTCATGCTGCATCTGGTGGCTCTGGAATGAATTCCACTTGCTGTGGAGGGGGATGTAGGCAGTAGTGGGTTTGTGCTGTGTCATATGCACAACAGTGGATTTATTCTGTGGTGGATTGAAGGGCAGCGTTCAGCACTGGAACATTAGAGAGTGAGGAAAGGGGGCTGTACTGCAGAGATGGTTTTCATTCACTTGGCAGTTTGGTTTGGGTTTGTTGGTTTTTTTTTAGTTGGCCCTGGCTGGTCTTGCCTTTTTTGCTCTTTTATTCCCAACAGCTTTAAAAATCTTAAATGTTTATGAATTTGGGCCACATAGTATTTAAATTCCCAAACAGAGACCCATTCTTCTCTGTAACAACCTTGTGACTTTCTAAGGCTGTCAGGCGTGTTACTCTTTTTTTTTTAGGGGGAGTTTTGTATATAGAACCTCAATTATTTCCTCATAAAGTGATTTTAAAATGATTCCCCAGTGAGTTTTAGGAAAGTGTGTCTAGACTTTTTTCTTTTTCTGCTTTATCCCAGTCTCCCCTTGCAGCCTGCCCCTATCATTTTGTAGGTTATGGATAGCTGAGGATTTGTTGTACTGCAATTTAATGCCGAGTGTGTGCTGTGACCTTTGGGGGGGCAGTCTGTTGGCAGTATCATTACAAATAAAGTACTAACAGATTTCAGATGTTTATAGATTCCAAACTGGATGCTGACGCCGGCGGTCGTTTATAAACTCACCTCCCCAGATTTTCACATTTGACACCGAGGTGGTGGCGTGGCCCCTGCTCAGATGCCAGCTGATTGCCTTCCTGAGCCCCTCCAGCGCCAGGTGACCTCCCCTCGGTGCCTCTGCCTGCCGTAGCAATTGCAGCTGCAGGAGATGAAGCTGCAAGGCCCTGCCTGCAAGGGCTGGGGCTGCCACGTGCACCGTGCCAGGGTGCAGGTATTTGTTATTTCAGGTGGACACGGCCAACTACAAAGGCTTTCAAACCCCGGCCCACATTAGCCAGGCTGCTCTTGAGCAGAGGCAGACACTCAGACTCCAGCATGGGAAGGGAGCCAAGCCATTAAGTTGGATTTGGGGGTAATTTTTACAACCCCAGTCGGTGGCTGAAGTCAGGGGCTCTCCCTGGGGCACAGCACAGCGCCTCGTGCTCACTCCTGGCGCGGGTTTGCTGCAGTGTGACGGTGACGTGGGGACCGTGGGAGTCAAGTAAGCGGTGTCAGAACCTCCGGCCTGTCTCAGCAGGGCCGATTTGGTTGAGTGCAGAGCACAGACTCAGCCCACAGAGCTCCAATTCCCAGCTGGCTGGTGTTCTGCTGCCAGGCTCCACTTCCCCAGCTGCTCCAGCCCCGGAGACAGGGCACTCCTGGAGAGGGGCTCGTCGTGGGAGGGAGGATTTGCATGGCAGGATGCTAAGACAGCCAGAGCTGTGGTTGGCTTTACTGCAGGAAGTGGATTAGGCAAATCCCTGAGACAGTGCAGAAATCCATTTTTCCAGGTGCTGAGGCTGAAGGAAACCTGTAATTAATAGTATCCCGATTTTTACTTAGTTAAGTCTTAGAGCGAGGTATCCTGGAGTTTATATTTTTAGCAGCCACTTTAAGAGAGGGTGGAGGAGGATAAGTGTGCATGGAGGGAGAGATTAATTTAAAATTGATAACCGCATGGCAGCACCACAGTTTTAACAAGCTCAAGGCCTGCCTGGTGCAGCCTGCTGTACTCGGGGGACTGGAGTTCAATTCTCCCTGCTGCCAGTTGAAATCAGAAATCACAACTGCAGTGATTAGCAGTGAATTTCCTGATCTTGGTGCCGCAGGCAAAGGAAGGAGGGGACTGGGTTTTTTCCCTATCTCCAGCGAGGTTAACCCCTAACAGGGGAGACAAAGGGAGGGAAAGGGAATCTGGGGCAGTTTACACCATTTAAACTTGTACATGCTGTTTAAAAAAATCAATGGCCATTAGCAGCCCTGCCTGACTGTGGAGAAGTGCCCAGCATCATCTTAATTAATCTCATCACTAATGGAGGAGCATCACTTCCAAATGCTTGTGCTACCCTTCTCCTTCCAATGATGTAGGTCAGATCCACAGAGGCAGAACACAGATGGCAAAAACAGGGACTTGGATGTCAATCCAGAGTCATCTCAAACACTGGGTTTACACCAGTGTAGCTGGGACCAAACTTGACTCTATTCACATCACCAGCAAGTACCACCCCCTCTTGCTGTCCCTGTGCTTGTTCATCAGGAATGGATGGGCTGGAAACAGTGAAACCCTGTTCTGTGTTGTTAGATTCTGATTTATTTTTATTATTTGTCCGTATAAGATGACTCCACCTGATGAAAAGAAAGCAGCACTTGTGAGTGTGTGGTCAGTATGTCTGCACAAAGCCATCACACGGCTCCCTTGGTCCCTTTCCGAGTGTTGTTGCTGCTGAAGGTTGCTTGTCTGGGTGCCTTGTAATGTAAAAGGAAGGAGTTTTGGCTAATATGTGTAATAATATCAGATTGCAATCTGTAAAACTATTGCCATGTGCAGCAAGTTGGGGCCTCATTTGTCAACTCTCTTTGGCCTGGAAAATGGAAGTGTTTTGGTAGCTAGAGCAAGAAAAGGAGTTGCTTCGTGGATAATAGATAGTTTGTCCAGAAATTGCCTTCTACTAATCCAGGCCCTTGCCTGATGGAGAGGGCTGGCAATGATTTAGCTTGCTTGCCTCTTTGCTCCTTCCTGACCCTTCTGTGGGTCAAAACCAAGTGTTTTTTCAGCTGAGCTGCCAAAGCACGTGATGTGCAGAGGCACCACACTGGAATAATGTGTGTGCTTGGGCTTCTGTCCTGTCCGTGGGGTGCCCGGCCCTGTGCCAGGGTCTCTCCACCTCTGACCATCTCCTCTTTGGTACAATCAAACAAAGGTTGGTGCCGTGTGGGACGGGAGGTGCCTCTTCTCCGCGGGCACCTGCTGGAAGTCCAACACGGGCAGGGCTCTGGAAGGTGTCAGTGGGGTGTGGGGTCCCTCCTGCTGCACCAGGACACCTCTGACCACGAGAGCCTCGGCTGTGGCTCACTGGCCATCAGTGACCGACTGGGTCTGGCACTGGCGAAGTTTCTTTCAGGTGAGTTGAAATTGGATTTCACAGGAAGGTCTGATGAAAGGTTTATGGTAAGTCATGCTCTGTCTGAGCTCATGTCCAGGCTCTGTCCCCCAGCACTGCCTGCTTTTTCATGTGATTTTTGATTTCATCGTGAAAGCTTTGTATAAACTTTGTTTCTCAGATCAATAGAAAAAAGCTGAGCTAAATTATCTCCTCACCTGTGAGTTTAGCCTCTGAAAGTCAACAACAGAGGTAAACTACAGTCAGTCAAGTGGATGGCAGCAGGGTTAGTCCCTTTGCTTGCTTTAGGGGATGATTGTTCATGTGGAAATTTTTAACATGAATATCACATGCACATAAATATAGACAACTATATGTCCTACTGCTTTAAATGTAGAAACTAAGACGGCTGCAGTAAACATCAAACCAGAGATGCTGATATCTCTGAGACTTCCACAGGTGAACACCAACCTTTATTGCTTTGGTGCTGTTCATTTTCAAGCCCATATATTGGCAGAGGTATGAAAGTTGAGTCTGGGCAGGGTGGCAAATCACAGAGTGTTCCCTGCATGACCCACCTTGCTCTGGATTTTCTCTCCCTCCTCCCCCTCAGAGGCTCAGGGGCTGGGAATGGGGCTGTGGTCAGTCCATCACACGTTGTCTCTGCTGCTCCTTCCTCCACAGGGCTTGGACTCCTCACACTCTGCCCCTGCTCCAGCCTGGGGTCCCTCCCTGGGGAGAGTTCTCCAGGAACTGCTCCAGTGTGGGTCCCCCATGGGGTCAGTCCTTCAGGAACTGCTCCAGTGTGGGTCCCCCATGGGGTCAGTCCTTCAGGAACTGCTCCAGAGATCCCTTTATCCATGGGGTCAGTCCTTCAGGAACTGCTCCAGGGATCCCTTTATCCATGGGGTCAGTCCTTCAGGAGCTGCCCCACTGTGGGTCACCAGTGGGGTCCCGGGTCCTTCCAGCAATCCTGTTCCAGGTGGGCTCCTCTCTGCACAGGGGAGAGAGAGGAGGCCCCCTCCTCTGTCACAGGCCCTGCCAGGACCCTGCTCCAGCAGGGGCTTCCCCCGGGGCCAGAGCCCCTTCAGCCCCCCTGCTCTGCCCGGGGCCCCTCCTGGGGCTGCGGGTGGATCTCTGCTCCCCCTGGATCTCCCTGGGAGCCCCGTGCAGCCCCGGCTGCTGTTGGCTCCCTCGGACATGGGGGAGCTTCCAGCAGCTTCCCACAGGAGCCACCCTGCAGCCCCCCTGCTACCCAAACCTGGCGACACAAACCCCGTACAGTCACTCATCCTCAGCAGCTCCTGCATCAAGCACATAAAAATCTCCAGATAACAATCTTTTAAACCTGGTCAAAGACAGTTTCCCAGTGTGTTGGTTTCAGCACAGCTCTCCTGCCTTTCCTGTCACTTGAGGCCACCGAGCTGTCCCATGGAAAGCACAAAGCAACTTCTTTGAAGATAAGAAGAACCTAAATTCAAACTGATGTAATTTGAGTGCAGGATTTGGCCCATGGACTCCAGTTCTGGCTCCCCTGGCACTTGTAAGCTTTTTATTACTAATTAAAGTTGGTAAGTAGTCCCCCTCAGGGTGTTTTGGCTCATAAATGAAGGCCAACAAAGTATCTAATTTTGCTAAATAGAGTAATTTTTTATATGCCAACAGAGGGCTTTTGGTTAGATTTTGTTTTCCCTCTCCCCACTGTTATTTAGACGCAAAAGCTCCGATGTTTCCTATCCACACCAAGAAACAAAAGCAGCTCTTGTTTCCCCTGCTTGTTTCCCTGCCCTGCCCTGTTCCCTCAGGCCATACCTGGTCGAGTTCCCCCAGCAGGGTCCCATGCCCATGGGTCCAACCCCGATTCTCATTGTTGACCCCACTGAGAGTCTTTGCAGGGAAAGATCCTGTTCAGCACACACAGGAACGTCAAAATCCAGTTATGTGAAATTTTCCACCCCGAAATATTAAAAGTCATTAGCTGTTGTGTAATTGTACATATCTGGGTTCTTATCAGAACGTTATTTTCTCCTTAGGCAGTTAAAACATGGTTTTCTTTCCCTTCTCAAAATCAAACCTGTTACAGTTTGATGAATGAAGCAGCAGACTTAAAAGTGTTTTAATAGCGCGAGCGTTACAAACCCCTCGTTGACAGGAATTGTTATTATAATAATCATTTAGCAGAGCTGGAATTTGGAGAAGCCGTTTTGACCAGCCAGCAATGTGAAATATTTGGGGGGAATTTCATCTCTGTAAAGACCAAAAGCCATTTAAAAAGCAGACTGGAGTCTCTTGATTTACATTTCTGATATTAAGCAGAGAGCCGCTCTCCGTGGTTTTTTGCTACGGGGCATCGCTTCATTGCTAAGAAATAGGGCTATGGCACGGATCCAATTCCTTAATGAACCAGCCTATCTGGAGCAAAACAGCTTTTCACACCATAATAAACAATGAACACCTTTTAGATAACAAATTCAATGGCAAAAATATTGCATTGTACGTGTCAGAGCCCCATAATTTAATGGAAGCACTTGCTGCATTAGTGGTTTACATTAATTTTTAAAATTAATTTTGTTTGGCCTGCGGGGGAAATACTTTCTTTTTTGCTTCTGATATCCTGCAGCTCATTAACACTTTTTTACTGCTGCTCTACAATACTGTCTGTAATCGTCCAATTTGTAGCTAGAGGCTCATTTTTTAACTAGAGAGAGAAGAAAAAAAATGGAGCTTTTACTGAAATCATAAATGAAGCTTCAACCACACTGAAAAATCGGCATCTCTAACAACAGCCAGAGTGCTGTGGCTTTCTGAGGATGTATTAATTAAACCCTGGATGGATTGTGAGCCTGCAGTTTCTGGGTAGTTCCATAGCCTGGGACAGGGCATTTTTTCATCCCAATTCTGCCCTGCGGACATTGGCCAGGGAAGCACAGTTCCTCCCTTCACCGTATGGAGAGCTCATTTTCTGGACACTGAGGGGCTTTAGCTGGAGCTCTCCTATATTGTCATTTCCCTGGGAACTGTGTGATATGGGTTTCAATTTAAAAAGTGATTGTGCTTATTCAGAGTTACTGAAGAGCACAAACGCATTTTCACCTTGGAGCGCTGGAACGCTGCCCTGCCCGGCAAAATGAGACAGCCCAAATCAAACTGAAACAACTCCAGCACCAGCCCAATTCCCTGCTCCGTTCACAGTTGTTAATTTAACAGTGGACTGGTTCTATCTGCCTGAATTAAGTGCCATGTGGGCAGCTGCTGCCGGATCCCAGCCTCTCTGCACACTCCATTGGGTCTCCCCGGCTGCAGCGGGGCTCCAGGCAAACCAGCTCTGCAGGTAAAACAAACCCCACTGAGCAGCAGGACTCTTCCACAGGGCCTGTCTCACCCCGTGCTGGGTGTCCTCAGCTGCTGCAGCTCCAGGGGGTTTAGCTGGTCCTCAGAGATGGACAGAAATGGTCCCGGAATCTCTCCCAGACATGGTCTCCCAGACCAGAAATGGTCTCCCAGTGAGAGAGCAGGGACTCTGCAGCGACTGGTGGTTTGCTAAGGCTGGTGGTGAAGGCTCAAGGTCCTTCTCACTCAGTGGCACTGTTGCAGAAGACACACGAGTGTGTCCTGGCACACGTTGGCTTTGTCTCTACAGGTGCTCACAAGCACTGAGCCCTCCTGTCAGAAGAGAGCAATAATCATTCCAGGCTGCACAGGGTGGCAGGACTATTTCTGTCTCACTAGCTGTCTGTGCCCTGTCACTGCACCATCCCAGTGCCTGTCAGGACTTGTTTTCCACATTTTCAGTATCATTTCACAGCTTTTTGAACACGAGTGCCCAAATGTCAGTTGTGCAGTACCACGCAGAATGAGTGAGCAGTGAGAAGTGTAGGTGTCGAGCAGCATCTGTATTGCTTGACCTCCACTGTGCTTTCACTTACTGAAAACAATAGCTGTGAATTCGGTGTAGTTAAGCTGAGCTTTGTGTTTAATGTGAGGTGCTGGATTGCTCAGAATGCAAAGGTATAGTCCATTGAAATCCGTTAGATTGTGCTCCTGGGCCAGTAAGACTGGGCTCTCCCAGCATGCAGGAGGAGTGCACAGGGTAATTGGGATCGTGCTGTACAGGACAGTATTTGTAGATAGGAAATGGTGTGTAATTACAGGGGTGAGATCATCAGTTTATATAACTCGGTATGAGTTCGCTGATGTCAGTGGAGTTGTGCCAATTTACACCAGCTGAACGAGGCAAACACTTGCACAGATGTCCCGAGTCTCCCTGCTGTACGTGGTGGGAGTCCTGGCAGCAGCTGGGGCAGGCTGGGTCCCCTGCCATGAGCCCCTCCAGCCGAGCAGCTGCTGGGGCTGCGCACGGGGAGCATTTTGACACCACTGCTGCAGGAACCTGCAGCTTCCCCTCGCTGGGAAGTGAACGGCAGAAATCTGTGAAGGGAAGGTGTCACCACCTGGGCCTGCTCTGGGAAGTGAAGGACCAGTGGTTGGGCAGGTCAGGGAAGGTTGGTATGAAAATCTAATTCTTGTCTGCACTCGAAATCCCTGCCTTGAATGGGTAATTCTCCTGTGAAATCAAGGGTGCTGCATGTGGAGCTGCATCAGCTGAATTTCTGCCACCATTTCTGGTTGAGGGAAAGGAATCGCAGAGTTACAGAATGGTTTGGCTTGGAAGGGACCTTAAAGACCATCCTGTTCCAGCCCTCTTCCATGGGCAGGGACATCCTGTTCCAACCCTCTTCCAGTATCCCAGGCTGCTCCAAGCCCCATCCAGCCTGGCCTTGGGCACTGCCAGGGATCCAGGGGCAGCCACAGCTGCTCTGGGCACCCTGTGCCAGGGCCTGCCCACCCTCACAGGGAAGGATTTATTCCTAATATCCAATCTCGACCTCTCCTCTTCCAGTTTGAAGCCATTCCCCCTTGTCCTGCCCCTCCGTCTCTTGTCCCACATGCCTCTCCAACTCTCTTGGAGCCCCTTTAGGCCCTGGAAGGGTCTCTAAGGTCATCCTGGAGCCTTCTCTTGTCCAGGCTGATCAACGCCAGCTCCCCGAGCCTTTCCTGACAGGAGAGGTGCTCCGTCAGAAGCGTAACTGGGGTTGTCTCCTGAGGGGGCAGCGGGGGAGCTGCTGCACAGGGACGAGCCGGGGAAGGCGTTTGAGCACCGGTGCCCAACACGAGGTGCTGAATAAACCAGAGGGGCTATTGTTGCCTTTTAGAAGGCTATCTAATTTTTTTTTTTCATGGAACTTGTAGCCATTTTGAAGCTTTCATTTTTCATAATGTCACAGATAATCTTTTATCTCTTATCCAGTAGTGCCATTCTGACAGACATTTGCATCAAATGGGAAGGCGCAGGCTGGAACTCTCTCAGGTGGGGAAACCAGCTTGATCTGAGAGGTTATATCCTCTCACTGGGTCTCAAGGCTTTGTTCTTGATTCACACTCGTTTCCCCCCATCTAAATGCAGGCATTTCTAGAGCTTTTTCTTTAGAGAAACCTTCAATTCGGAGATCTGAGCTTATTCAAGCTTCTTCCTACATAGCAGTCAAAAACTTGTATTCCCTGCAAATGATGAAGCTGCTTTGAAACTTTTATTGAAGACTCTGTATGCCTCCAGAATCCTTTCAGAACCATTCCTACAGAGACACAGCAGCTTTCTTACTTCTTAAGGAGAGGAAACACTGATGGAGGAAGGAACTTAAGCAGCCCTGAGCCTTTTTACAGTTGCATCTCTATCTACCAACCCCCCCTGCCGAAAGTCCAATGGGAGCAATGACCTTTAAAGATGTGGTAGAATATGAGCTGAGTGTCTAAAAGTTAGCAAAGCAGAAAAACTGCATGACTGGAAATATGAAAATCAGTTTGATATTACCTCAATTTCATAATTCTTCACTTACGAGGTTATTAAATGACAATATAAATGGGTGAATAAACCTCCATTTCACACAGAGAATTTCACTGATTGAAGAAGTAGCCTTGTTCTGCACCTAATAAACACAAATAGGCCTCCTTTTTAGAGCCTTGTTGTGTTCTTGGGTTATTTGAAAGTCATTCTCAGCAGACTGACTACGCAAAAGGATTCACTGCCCATCACTTCAGGTCTCACCAGTGCTTCCAGCTCCCAAAACCACCCCTGCTGCTGAGTCAGCCCTGGGCCAGAGCCTGGCATGGTGGTGCAGGGAAGCTGTGCTTGGGCACAGCCAGGAGCTGCTGCTGCCCTGTGGTGTGGCCAGGTCCCGCTGCAGTGGCTCGGGGCTGGTACCCTCTGGTTCCATGGGAACGGAGTGTGGCACACGCCTGCCTTTGCAGCAAACACCATCCCAGCCTGTGCTTAACTTCTCTGCAGCAAACTCACAGGGACTCTGACTGCTCAGAGCTTCCCAGGGCAAAGCTCGCAGGTGTTTAGGGAGTGCTGGACTAGGAGGCCTGACCACCATGGAAATGTTCTCCTTTTTACGTTAAGATGCCCACCCCAAGCTGGGAAGGAGCTGGCATCCATTCCTGCCAGTAACTGAAGCATCCCAAGTTTGCCACATAAGTATGCATCTCTGATCAGTGAGAGGGGTTTATGACACACACACACCTCGTTAATGGACTTGTTGTCATTTTAAAGTCCTGGATTAATAGGAAGGAGCAGCATTTCCCCCAGTGGAAGCTCGATATAAAATTTCTTGAATACCAAAGTAATAATTTTGATTTTATTGTGAACTATTTTAATGGGCAAGGAAAAATGGGAAGGGGCAAGGAATTAATTATTTCCTCTTCTGACATCCCAAGCTCTTCCTTCCTTCTAAACATCTTCTGCAAGGAGCAAATTTTGAATTACACACTGATACTGTGCCGGAACCCCTGTTATTAACCCTGCAGCCACAGGATGCAGAAGAGGGAAGCGTCAGTGCTCCAGCTCAGGATCCAGGGGGTTGGAAATTGTTTCTGAGTGTTTCTAGGTGCTGTATTGTTTATGAGCAGGAAAATTAGCTGTTCCTGGCATGGAAAACCCTGGGGAAGATCTGATCTGGCCACAGATGAAACAGAATTTGGTTCCCAGAGGTTTGTGCTGGTGGTATATGTGTTATGCACTGATCATTAAAGGAAAGCTTCACGTCAGAATTTGTGGGTTTGGGGATGGGCCATGAGTAACTGTGAGGAATCTGGAGTCACATTTGTTCTTGCTGTGGTTTAAATCCAGGTTAATTCTGTCCCAGCAGTGAAGTTTCCAGGACTAGGAGTCCATGGGCAGGGAAGAGCCACCACCACCCACCACCCACCCCCACGGGCGTCCCACTGCCGGGCCAGGACCCACTGCCCCCACCCCATCCTCTGCTGGGTGTCCAGGTTCTCACTTTGCATTTTCAGACTGGTCCTTGCACCTGTGAGGGGACTCTGTTTGGAGGAATTTTCCTTCTCTGAGGGAAAACCATGTGAATGTGGGCACAGAGGCCGTGAGAAAAGTGCTGCTCCATGGGCCTTTGCAGTGGGGTGACAGGAGCCAGCTGTGCCCCATCCCTGACGGACACTGGTGGTGTGGCTGTCCTTTGGCCCAGCCACGAGTGTCAGCAGGGGTTGCTGGCACCTGCTTGTGGGGTGGGGAGGTGTGAGCTGGGCAGCTGCAACAGCCCTGGGGCAGAGAGCTCCAGGGAGCAGTGGGGCTGGAACGGGCTGGGGGCAGCCTGGGACACTGTGCCGTCGGCTGGGAGGATGCCGTGCTCCCAGGGTCCAACAGCTCTGAGATGGGAGGAGATTCCCAGCACCCACCCCTGCCTTGTGCAAGGATTTGGGATTGCTGCTGAGGCAGCAGCAGGATCTGACCCAGCTGGTGCCCTTCCAGGACAGCGGGTGAGCCCCCTCTCCAGCCACTGCTGCCTCATCACTTGGTAGGTACTGCCACAGAACTTCATGGCAATATCTATTTTAAACATATTTCCTAATAGCATTTTAGTAGTTACTAAGTAGGAAAGCAGTTGCTAATTAGGGGCTCAGTAATACATGCAGCCTGTCATCCTGATGGAATGGCACTGCTGCTGCTGGTGATAAAAACGTTGGAGGTGCTTTAAGTTCTTCACTTTAATCACGAGTTTGTATAATTGTAGTGCAGTTTTGCTGTGTTTTATCTAAGATGGACAAGAGAGCTGGAGCACAGTCCGGTGTGCTGAGAAAGTGGATGTTTTTGTGGAGTTATTTTAAGTGATGTGGAGTCAGAGCTGAAAGGGGAATAGTGGTGGAATTTGGTGAGGAATTGAATGCACAGCCTATGGACATTGCTTGGAGATGTAGGCAAGGGGTTTGCTTTCTAAAGGCATGATCTGAAGAGGGGTGGTGACAAAAATCCCTTTCTGAAGAGACTTCCCCTTTTTTTTAATCCGGAGCTACTGTGAATTTTTTACAGAGTATTTAAGCTTTACATGCCCAGGTGAGGTGGACACAGTCTTCTCTTTTACTTGTTTGCCCAGGGTGACAAACATTTCACCCCTGCAAGGTGGTGGCAGGGACAAACCTTCCCTGGGGCTGCACATGAGAGGGGAGAGCAGTGGGGCCTGAGGGGTGTCAGGGTGTGGGTCACAGCCCAAAAACCAGCTGAAAGGTTTGTTTTGTTTGCCTGTTATGGCCTGAAGAAGAAGTTGGGGTTTGGAAAGAGTCAGAATTCTTTCTTCAAAGCTGGGTTTCTGGAAACCTCATCTGCGGTCCATGAGCTGTGTGTGTTTAACTCTGTCTGGGTGTGTGTCAGCTCCTATATATTGCACCTAACAATGCCAAGGACACTGGCCAGGCGTACCTGCAATATTAGTAACCTCAAATTACAATGACTTACTTTTATACCTCTTTTTAATAGTATTTTACCATCCATAATGCAAGTTTTACAGTTTGTACCACTTACTGATAAATACTTCATAAGCTCCTGTGGCTCTCCATGCCACGGGTGCCTCATTGCCCTGCGTGTGTATTCCATGTGATCGAGGGAAAATGGGAACCTTGTGGGACAGAGAGGCTTTCTGAACTATAAATCATTATTGCTAATGATGATGCAGAAGCAGATACCTAATAACAACTTGAGGAGTTTGTTCAGTCCTATTAAGGGGAAAGTCTTGGCCTCTTGGGCTCAGCCTCTCGGAACAAAGTTTTAAATAACCAGCTGATGACGCAGTGGCTCAGAATAAAAAGTAAATCTGTGCTTTTAGGTTCTGCTCTGCTCTGTGGAGTTGGATTCTGTCAGAAGTGGAGCAGTGAAATTTAGCAAAGCATGTGACACCTGCGTAATGAACAGGTGGCCTCTGAGAAATAAGTCTGTGTTAACCTGATTTTAATAAGACAGCAACAGCAGAGCCCAGGACAGCGTGAAGAACAAAAGAAAAGGGCTTTCCCACCTTGAATATAAGGGATTGAAAACCTAGAGAGAGAGAGAAAGAGAGAGAGAGGACACACTTCAGTACCATGGAGCCTGGAAGTGTTGGATTATCCTTGAGTATAGTAATTGTAGTGCAGAAACTGATGACAGATAAATATTTTCTCTCTTTGAAGGAAGTGTGTGGTTTAAACCCATTTCTTAACTAACAGGTGGTATCAGACTTGAAACAAATATGGGAAGTTCTCATGATTAAAGTGACTTTTCCTTATCCTGTCTGGACCTCAGAAGTGAACAGGATTGCATTGTGCTGTCAACGTCTGAGAGCTATTACTGAATGACAAATGTTCAGTGTTGGGGTTTAGGAATTATATCTGAGACTTAGATTGGATATTGGGAAGGAATTGTTCCCTGGGAGGGTGTGAGGCCCTGGCACAGGGTGCCCAGAGCAGCTGTGGCTGCCCCTGGATCCCTGGCAGTGCCCAAGGCCAGGCTGGACGGGGCTGGGAGCAGCCTGGGGCAGTGGGAGGTGTCCCTGCCATGGCAGGGGTGGGGCTGGATAGGATATAAAGTCCTTCCAACCCAAACCAGTCTGGGATTCTGTGACAAAGATCTTGGGAACTGCTTCTTGAGTTACCACTGGACAGGTAATGGACACCTGTGGACCTGAGGAATGTTACTTGAAAATGTGTGTTATGTAATGTTACCTTGAAACTGTGTTGGTATATTTTTAAAATGTGCAAAATTGATACAAATTACTGCTGGCCTCTTATCCCTCGGCTGTGCTGAAAGTTAAATTGTGTGGTTGGCAGCAGGAGTGAAAGGGCAGAGCAGCCACAGTTATCATAACCAGCCATCTGAAGTCTCTGATCCCAAGAGGAAAGGTGGATTTTGCAGGAAGATCCAATAAACTCAGGGAATTTAAGAGCAAGAGATGCCCCTGGCACAGGCTGGTGCCACCTGGGCTGAGCCTTTATGTCTCATTATTATGTCCCCTCTAAAGAGCTCACAAAGCTAACCTGTTGCAGCCCCACTCAGAATCACACTGTGGCCATCCCTGCACTGGGATCTTCCCACTTCAATCCCTCCTTGGCCCAGGGGATGCTCCTTGGGTAGCAGGAGCTCCCAGGTGAGGGTGGCAGCGCCTGCCTGTCCCGGGGACCCCGGCAGTTCTGTGGCAGCACCACCGAGCCACCCCCAGCGCGGCCCTTCCAGCTGCTCGCGGGATGGATCTGGCACATCAGCCCGAGGGTAAGGCTTCACTTGTGTCCCTGCATCAAGGAATTAAAGGGCCTGTCTGGGCTCCGAGTTAAGGGCTCCTGTGTGTTGATAGGACTTGAGTTGTTTAAGTTCACTCCGCCGTGAAGCAGCCCCCAAGGGACTGTCAGCTCGAGAACACCCACTAACCACAGCTTGTCATGCTGCTGCGCCGAGGGAGGAGTGAGCTTTTAAGTAATTAGTGCCCAAAGCATTCACTGCTTTGTAGGTCAAAAGCAAAACCTTAATTCTACCAGAAAACTAATCAGAAGCCAACACAGATTTCGGAGCACGGCTGTAATCAGCTTTCCCTGTGACACACCACTTAATGAGTAGGCAGCAGCCTTTTCCTCCAGCTCAAATTTCCAACTGACCCACTGAGAGCATGTTGCTGTAGCCTTAATCACCAGGTGACAGAGGTAAGGATATCCGTGATGGGCCCAGGATCTGAAATGGATGATTTGGCCTTTATTACGGAACGGAAATAGCAAAGTTCATCCTGGCCTCTAAGGTGTGTAATTGGGTGGCTGCCAATCGTCTGGGGAATCAGAGGTAAATAGGAAGAACATGTAGTTCATGCAGCAGAACAGCTGTCTGAATTTCTGTTCTTCCATGAATATATGCCTGGATATTCTCTTGGGAGAGATCCTTGGGCACAAAACATGACCAGGGTCTGTGGTGCCCTTTGGTTCCTGGCACGACCCTGCTCCTTATCCCTGATCTGGAGTGTGGGTGCAAAGATAATAGTGGAGTTTCTTTCTTCAGGCACTTGAGGAGATCCTCAGTATCTCCTTTGGAAGTGGTTGCATGCGTTTGTACATGAGTTGAACATCGCTCCCACCATCCTTTAAAGCCTGAGGATTAATTAAGCCATTTTAATCGCGCGCTCTTGTGAGGTTAAAGCACAACGGGAGTAGAAGGAGGGAAGGAGTGATGTATTCACTTACCCTGCTCACCCTACCATACACTGCTGTGTGTACTGGGAAAGATAAGGAGCAGTGTTAAACACAACATTAAAATAATTATGTTCATTATAATGCAGGTTGTCAGATGCTTGTGTCAGTCTCGGTGAAAAATAAACTTCTGCTGTCCTTGTGGTGTATTTTTTCATGATGCAGGAGGAAATGCAATGCTTGAATTGTGTTTCTCATGTTTCCTGGAATCTGAAACTTCCCTTTCATGTGTTTGATGTGTTTTCTGAATTTCTTGTGAGCAGTGAGAAGATGCAGAAAAATGAAATGATACAAAAATATTTCTAAGGCATTATGCATTATTTTTCAGCTGTGTTGAGGAGAGAGAATCTTACAGGAAAGGTGGTGACAAGAGGGGTAGGTCAGACAAAATCCTTCAAGGAAATGTGCTTTGAGGTACTTGCTTTCCATGGGATCCGGAGCTGGGAGGAACTTGTACATATGTGTGAATAAACCAGATTTTTTTAACATAGTTTCTGGCACAGCAGGCAAACAGACATGACTGCTGAGTTAGCATGTATAGCAAGTATCCTCGCAGGAATATAATCTGAGCTGCTTTAAACCTTTACCTGAACATCTTCAAGCACTTTTGAGCCCCTTTACTCTGTCAGCCCAGAAAGCCAATTCCAGTCATTTTGGGGAGGAGTGGTCTGAAGCACTGTCAGCTGAAATGCCACAGCCGTGGGTGAGATGAAGATGGAGCAAGCAACTGGGGCAGAGCCCGCTTGTCTCAGCACTGTAGTGCTCTCTCCATGTCAAGATGTCCTTCACTTGCTGCAGGATGAGCTCAGACTTGATTCTTGGGTAAAAGACTATCCCTTTCTTCACTTTTTTCTCTTCAGACCACTTAACTTTGTTTAAAAAGCCCAGGAGCAAGACTTGGAAACTTGGTCAATTCTGTTCTTGGTCTGCTGGTGGCAGGGTCAGGTCTCTGCTCCGTCTCTCCAGCTGTCATGGAGCAAAGACCCTGATGTTGTCCTTTCTGAAACAGTGTCAGCTACAGAAATGGTAAACAGAACTTCTCTGTGTGTGCAGTGACTCTTCCTAAGTGTCTGTGTCTGCAGCATCTTCATTTTGAACCTACCCTTGGTGTATAATTAAGGGTGTTTGAAGAGAAGCCTCTCACATATCTGCAAATGAGATAAAACCTTCAACTTCTAATTGATCTATCCTCATATAAATCAAGGAGAAACATTGAAAGTGGACTTTGGGCTCGTGGTCTGTAGGTTGTGTTTACAGAGTAGGAGTCCTGGCATTTATTACAGGAATCTTCTTCCTGCTCCCTTCCCGTTCTTCCCTCCCCCAGTCCCCTGTGCTGACCCCTAATCCCAACAAAATGAAGATCTGGTTGTCATATGGATGGCAAAGCCTTCCTCTTGCATCACAAACAGTGTAGATCAAAAACACCTCATTTAAAAACAGATGTTTTCTGGTAGTGATTAATATAGTTTCTCCCCCTCTTCCTTTTTTTTTTTTTTTTTTTTTTTAGAAGAACCTTGTATTTTGTAATCATCTGCTTTAGCATGAGCTTGAGGGACTGAATTTAGGCACTGCAATGGCTGGATGAACTGGTTCATTTGAAACATGAAGCTGATCTGAATTTTCAAGCTCAAAATGAAACCTATTTACATTTCTGTGCATGTCCTCCCTGGTTTTGGCTTAAAGGAAAAGTCCTGTGTGGATCAGCATTCTCAAATACCTTTCTCAAGTGAGAGCTCCTGTGGAAGCCGTGGGGAGCTGAGCGCTCCCAGCCTCCCGTGTCACCAGTGCCTTCTGAATTTCCCTGCCTCTCTCCAGGTGCCCTTTTTGAAAATCTCAGTACCAGGTCTTTTATTTGACAGCTCTTTCACAGAGCGATTTCTCTCCCAATTTATTTGGCCAAAAATGTTCCCCTTTTTTTCACTCTTCCACTCCTCAGCTGTGCACAGCTCAGCTTTCTCCTTCTGCGTTGGAATTGGCTGCATTTTACTGAGGCTTCAAATAGAGAGGATTTGAGCCCATAAATCCTTGCTCTGTGTGAGTCCTTATTTTCACTAATAGCACCACTGAAGTCATCAAGACTGTTTACATGAATAGGATCAGGAGTAATTCTAGTTGGGTCTAATTAGTTACACCAATTTAAGTGGAAGCAGCATCAATCCGTTGTTTTGCAGAGGACGTTGGGATGAAAAATGCGAATGCAGAGCATGAACCCACATGGTTGTGTATGGTTAAAGGATATTGTTGTCTGGCATTTTTCAAAAAGAACAATCATTAGTACAAGTTGGAAAAATATAGGGTTTGGGGCTGCATTTTCCCTGCAATTTAATATTACTTGGTATTGGTTAGAAATAAATTGTTACAGACTCCCTTTGAATTCCTTTAGGGTAAATATTTATCACATGTAACGTTTCCTCAATATTCTGAATTTTCAATACAATTAGCTTCACTGCAGGTTATTTACTCCCAAGTCAGAATTCAAGGAAAAGCCTCCAAGTGTATTTTGAGCTGAGCTATTCATCAGAAGTCCAACGTGATTTTGTTCAAAGTGAAGCAAAAGCTGTGGGAGATTTTCGAGCTGGGGAGCTGCATTTGCAAGATGCATAAAACTAATGGTGTACACAAAGTGTCTTGTTTTTCTTCCGTTCTGTGGGGGGTGTTTGAAATGCTCATTACTTGGTCCAAAATGGGATGTTGGCGGTGAGATGATAACGGGAGGGAAGTGCAGCGCTGTGAATCCGTGGCAGAAGGCTCGCAGGAGTGCGGAGCCATTTGCAGTCTGTCCACCCTGCTGACAGCTCCTGGCGGGGTGAGCACCCTCGGGGCTGTCAGCAGGGGTGGCCAGGAGCTGCTGGGGAGCACTCCCAGGCCAGGGGAGGTGGGTGCTGAGGTCGGGGGGTGCTGTGGTCACCTCCAGGCTGTTGAAACCACTGATTTCACTTGTGAAATTACCCCAAACCACAGGTACTCAGCTCAGTTGGCACTGGTTGAACATCTCTGACATTATCCATTGGTGATAATCCACGAGCCTTCGAATGCCCTTGGGCTCTTCTGTAAGAACTTGTTAGTGAAACCACTTTCTTCTAGAGACCTGATCCTGTTGGGTTAATCCTATTTAATCATAAGCATTATGTGTTCTCAATCAGAAATGAGTGGAGTTTGTTGAAATCAGGGTCAAGGTGTCTCCTCTGAGTGTTGAGGAGCGTGTTCACTGGGATGCAGTTCCATATGGCTTCCAGCCTTTCCCACGTGTAGTTTGGTGCCCTTTCATGGGTTGGACTCTGTGCTGGCTCAGTAAAATCAGTCAAGGTAAGCTGGGGGGTGAAGAAAACAAAAAGGATAATGCAACTGAACCAGTGGAAGTCCACAAGGGAAGGGGCAGGATCCTTGGGGACCTGGGGGAGGCCTTGTGACAAGGAGGGAACTTCTCGGTGACATTTCCAAGGGCTGTGTTCTCCTCACTGAGATTTATAATGGAATTTAGCATGTTCCTGGAGTGAAGTTGAAGAAGGTTTGTAGACTTCAGAGTCATGCCTTCAAATCACGCTAGTTTTCAGTTGGTTTGGATTTTTACTTTAAAGCCACCATATACAGCATCTGGTGATGTGGTTTGTAATCACCTCAAGCTCATTTAAGTTGAACCATTCAGCAAAGAGATTAATTTCTACTTCATCCATAATATAACTTCTTCTGGGAGCAAAAGCTGGAGAGGATGATGGACAGCATGAAATTTCTCATTACTTGGTTTTAGAAGGGACAGGCCAAAACATTAAAATGCTCCAAACAATTCAGGATATTTTAAAGCTTTCTAAAAGCTTTTTCCTTTTTCTTTTTTTTTTTTTTTTTTTTTAAAGATGTTTCATTATAGGGAACTTCAAAGAGTACATTTGATCTGCTGGTATGGTTTTGACTGTATCCACCAGGAGTTCACTTAAGCCAAGCAGTGAAACAATAATGTATGTTGTACAGCTGAAATGAAAATTAACCTAATGTACAGTATTTGCTGCCTTGCACAGCTGAAATGAACTCCTGGTGGACAGGGAAAAAAATGCTGGCAGATCAAATACACCTTTTGAAGTTTATTATAATAAAATGAAATAAAGCCGCCAAGGGAAGCATTTGCAAGAAAGAAAGGCTTAGGAGGGCTACAGCTGTTGTATACTGCTCTGGTCTTTTTTTTTTTTCTTTTTCTTTTTTCTTTTTTTTTTAATTGCATTTACTAAAGCCCCAGTACAGAGCCCACTGAAGCCATTGTGAGTCTTCCCATTAGCTCTTCTGGACCCTGATATCAGATTGCTGGGACCAGCCTGGCCACCTTCCACCAAAAGCCACATGCTTTACTGGGAGCCCCAGTGACTCTGCCCACGTGTGGCCTGAATGATCCACCAGAACCTGATGTCTTGCTAAAAAGGCAATTTTCTTGGAAGGATTTTTCATCTAGAGAATTGTGGTATCATAATTTTCAGTTAGGATTTTGCTCCCTCTAAATAAATTGCTCTCCTCCATCCTTTGCTCCCGATAAGTACAGTCATAGTAGTCCTGGTTTTAATCAGGAGATTAAAAGTGTCCGTGCTTCAACTGGCATGGTGAGCCCCCTTTGCTGGGGAGGATTAAGCCCTGCAGAGGTTAGCCTGTTTCCATAAGCAAAAAGAATTTTTTTATTAACATCAGTAGATTAAATAAAATTGCCTATTTGGAGACCTTTTCCTTCCCTTTTTCCCTGAAAGGTGATTAGCATGTCCTGAGAAGTGTCAGTCAAAACCACAAGAGCATGAAGTCCTCAGCACTGCTCCTGTGGCCTCCCCAGGCAGCGGTGGAGGATCAGACTGAATACTGTGAGCGCTTGCCAGGGAAATCCTTGTCATTTCCTCCATCCAGCATCATGCCAGCTAGGAGAAACTCCAAAACCAAATTAACATTGTCTTCCCATTTCCCCCCTATTTAAGGGAAATAATGAAAGCAGCCCTGTGTATTTATATGCGTCCCCCATGACTCTGGCGGATCTGCTGTTGCATCCATTAGTTTGCTTTGACAGGGAGAGGCTGTTTTGACACAGGCCCCAGCGGGAGGGCATTATGCATCCCAGGAAAGCTGGGATGTACAGCAGTGGACAGCAGAGCTCGCCAGCCCCAGTGCACACCAGCAGCCTGTAGACAGCCCGTGGGTCGCTGGGTCAGCCAGCAGCACCAGCCTGGGAGCACAGGGATCTCCAAGGGAGATAGAGGCAATTAGGCACCCAGTTCAGCCTGAATTCCCACTGTTTCCACACAGGGCTTGTTGGGCAGGCTTGGGGAAATCTCACCCTCGCAGTGGGGGTTGCTGTGGGACCTCAGTCCTGTTTGCTTTGGTGCTTTTGAGAAGCACCCAGCGGACTCAGCTAAATCAGGGCGTGTTTGTGCAGGAGCGTGGGTGTCTGCGTGGACTGTACAGGATAAATGGATGCGTGCGTATGGTTCCCATGGCCCGTGCAACTGCAGCTGCTCACTCACAGAGCTGCAGCCTGGGAAGATGAGGAGCTGCTGTAGCTCTGTTTGCAGAGCTGGTTTGGGGTGGGACCTCAAGCTGTCAGAAGTCCGTTCCAGATCTTCTGTCTCAGGCCAGTGTCTAATCAGGGCACTGTCTTGTGCAGGATCAGGTCTTTTGTTCTAGTGCTACAGAACGGTGCTTGAGCCCGTAAACCCTTCCGCGGGTGGGGGGGTAATCTGTGCTTATGGGATTAGTCACTGTGAAAGCACTCCTGTGTAAATAAAGTGTACTCACAAGAGCAAAGCTTTAGCAGCAGTTCGGTTCTCTGTGTAGAAGAGCTCCGATGCTGCAGCAGGCAGCACCCTCCGGATTCTGCCCAGTGTTTGTTCTCTGCCAGACCCTGATAGTAACGGGTGGCAAACCAGGAATTTTGTGGATCCTAAATCTGTATTTGTTTGACAGCCCAGGCATTGTCTGTGTATTCCCCTCCCCTCCTCCACGAGCAGTGGGCATCCCCCGCAGAAAGTGAAAACTGAATGAACTGATTGCTTAACCTCTCCTGACTCTACCCTGGTGGTAGATCATTAATGGTGTAGAAAACGAGGGCCTGCGCTGGCAGCACAGGGTGGGGTGTGTGTGCATCTTTAAGAGATTTATGTGGAGGTCTGAGATGAGGAGACAGCACTGTGGTACATCATCATGCAGGAGACATCAGAGACGTTCTTCTTCGCTTGGATGCATTATCATAAAAAGTGATTTAGACTAGAGCTGATTGATGCAAATGGTCCTCTGTTCTTTCCTATCATTAGCGGCCTCTTTCAGTGGCCAGAGGCAGTGATTAAAGCTGTCATTTGGAGCTGCTCATTAAAGACAAGCACCCGAGTAGGGAGGAAAAAAGGTTGAAGAAGCATGATTTTATTTCTTTCCCCCCACCCCTTCCTTAAAAAAAAGGGCATTATCCTTTTTCCAGTTCTGGCTCTACAGGAGAAGTCTCTGATGTGAGAATGCAGGTGGTTTAAAAAATAAAATCAGAACTATGTTATTGTCACTTAATGTTTTGAGGACAGCACAGCAGAGTGTTGAGATGATCATTATAAAAGTATCACTGGGTGTATTTGTTATGGAATAACCTGATGAAATACTAAACATCATTATTCACACAAGCCAGCGAGTGCCACACAGAAATTGTGCAGGGCTGTAATGACTGTTCTTTTGGGGCTGGCTGGGAAGGATGAGCACAGGCAAATGCAGAGTTGCTGGATGGTGATCAGGTTTGACATGCTTCATCATAACAGATTTGCCTCTTCAGAGTTTAGATTCTTCAGGGCAAGGACTTTGTTTCGCTGCAGATGCACACAGAGTGTCACACAGCAGACCCAGGAGCTGGAGTGGGACTTCTGGACATCATCAGACCACGAGTGAGAAACCAGGGCAAGTTGTTGTTAAATAAATGGCTCGTAGTGTTAGCCTTGTATAACCACGGACCGTGCAAGTCATCCATAAAATCGTCCACAGCGCAGCCCTGCAGCTGGGGATCCAGTGATTATCGGGGCGTCCTGGGGCCCTTTGGTTCCTGCCTGCGTGCCCCGGGCTCTCCAAGGCCAGCGGGAGAGCGGCCGCTCCCCAGGCCGATGGAAGCGCTCCGTCCCTCCGCCGGGCTTTAATGCTCCGAGCTGGGGACAGGGCTGGGGGAGTGCACGGGGAGGGACAGAAGGACAGGATTAGAAGGAGCGGAGCCTTGTTGGAGCCCAGGAGCCCCGAGCTCGCGGGGAGCCCCGGGCAGGGTAATTGCGGCCCGCGCGGCCTCGTCCCTGCGCGGCTGCTGTCGGAATTAACGCGCTCTTAAAGAGGTCACAGCCGGAGAAGCTCCCTGAGCGCTTTTAGGCCAGGCTAATAGAAGATGCTGAGGAATGACTGAGGGGAAGTTATGATGATAGTGAAGGAGTAATTTAGCATATTAGGGGAAATATGTCAAACCACACTGATTGCTATAAATACAGCCTTCTTCTTTCAGAATCTGGCTGTGCCCCAAGGATTTTCCTATGAAATTATGGAAGTGCAGCTTACTTATTACTGGCTGACTTTCACACCACTGTGCCTTCTTTTTCGGTCATGTGCTGAACGCTAAATTGGTACCTTTCCCAGTGTGCTCATTTTTCTTCTAGCGATCCCATGTGAGACAGAAGAGACAATGCTGTGACTCCGAGGGAGTGGTGGCATTCTTAAAGCTGAGTTTATTCTTCAGGACAACCCTTCTGCTTAGAGATTTCCCAAATGGGGAAGGTTGCAGGGGGTCAGTGAGGCATGTAAAGGGAATGAGGCTGCGGTGCTCAGCCCTAAATGCTGGGGGAAGGAGAGGGGGCTCTTGGTGGGCTGAGCTTGGCCAGAGCAGGCAGTAGAGGCAAGAAGCAGAGCTTGCTGAAGGTAGCTGCTAACAGCCAGTTTGGGATTTGCCTGTGATTTTTAACAGCTAGTTTTTCCAAACTGGGCCAAATTGCTTCCAACAGAGCCTACTTCTGCTTCTCTACTCAAGTGTGATGTTGCTCTCACTGCAGTCATTACATTTTATACATTAGATACATTATATTTTAATGTATATCCTCCTAATACTCAAATAATCCATACTGTACTGACAATGGTAATAAATTCTTTGGTATTAAACTGCCAGAAAAAGTGAGTGCTTTGTGTGTCGTGTCATTCAGGTTTTGTGTGTAATTGATCTGAACGAGGATTTTGAGTTTGGAAAATGCTCTGCTGTTTATCTCCTGGAATTCACTTTGGGCAGCAAAGACATCTAATGTGAGGGAGGAGAAGGGCAATTGTGTCAACAGAGTTAAAGATTACTATAATTTTAGACCATTTTCTCCTCCTTATGCACCAAACCCAAGTTGCCAGCAATTAGAAAACAGCAGCGTTTCCGAAAGAATTTCCTTTACCTTTGTTTCAGGTTTCCTTTAAGCCTACGTACAGATTCTGTGAATTCATCTTTCTTTCCTCATTCTTTCTTTTTCTAGTTGCTATTGATCATATCTGTGCAGCTCCAGCTCCAGCTCTGCTCTGTGGCTGCCCCTGGATCCCTGGCAGTGCCCAAGGCCAGGCTGGATGGGGCTTGGAGCAGCCTGGGACAGTGGGAGGTGTCCCTGCCCATGGCAGGGGTGGCACTGGACGGGCTTTAAGGTCCCTTCCAACCCAAACATTCTGAGATCATTGAGGTGGGACACAGTCCTGCTGGAGGGAGACCACATGTGTGATTTGTGGGACACGTGGTGCTTGCCAGGAATGGGAAATGTCGAGTGCAGGACAGGTGGGACATGCACAACCAGAGCAGCCCATGTCCTGTGTGACACAAGTGACACGTTTGGGTTTCACCAGCAGTAAAACCTCCATGGGCTGAGTCTCTGTCATTTTTGCAGTAACAATGTCTCAGCGTAACAAACAAGTGGTATGAATGGCAGCAGGCTAAGGTCAACACTTAATCTCTCTTGCATCTATTTTGGAAGGATCCAGGTTGTTTCATCTCTTCACTTGTGCCTTTGCATGGTATTTTTGACTGTTGCATTCAGAGTGGGCTGCGCAGCAGAGCTTTTGGTGAAGCTACGTGTGCACCAGTGAGGGTATTGATTGTTTTAGGTGCTGAATGGTGCTGTGTGTGTACGTGACATTTCCAAGTCTCCACCTTGCCAAGCTCCCTGCCTCATGCTGTTGGCAGTGCTGCCATCAGCCCCAGCACCACGGCTCGCTCCTGGCATCCAGGGGACTGGAGCTGTGCAAAAGCTTATTGACTTTGAAGTTATTCCCAAAGAAAACAGCAGTTTGGCCCCATGCTGGCCTGGATTTAGCTTGGGAGCTTGGAAGGCACCAGTTCAGGCAGAAAGGGCAAAGAGCATGGTTGAGCAAGTGTGAAGATAATTTAAAATTTCATTTTGTTTCATGTGTTTTTACCGGAGAGCAGCTTAACAACTCTCAGGTCAAGAGAGCATTTTGAAAGTATTGATTAATATTGTTAATAAAACAGTTAGAGTTGCTAAATGAGGCTCAGGCTGGGAGAGCAGTGTATGGGTGTACACATGCAGCATAATCTGTAGGTATATTATTATTGCTTATGTATGTGTAGCCTGTGAATTCTGTCTTGCTGTCTCAATGCAGTTGTGTATGGAAACACCTGAGAGCACCTTCAGAAAAACACAGTGATGTAAAAACTTCGAGATCCTAAACCACAACGTTCTTCTCTGTTGCTGTCAAAAAATTAAATATACAATTCTCATTTTCTTCCCGATGGAGGAGTTGCAATAATTTGGGGGTAAATTAAAAATACAATCCAATCATTTCCTTGTAAAACCTGGTGCTGACATTAGCCTTTAGTTATGACATTGCAATTATCTCCATGGCAACCCAGTGTGATGTGACAGTGTGATGGCTGCACGTTCACGTGCTCCCAGGCTGGAGCCCAGGGAGCCGGTTTCCTGCCTGACACATTCCTGATTTTCTCCTGCCTTGCAGTAGTTTAGTGCTGGTGTAACATGGCTGCACTCAGGGCCCGTGTGCCTGTTCGAAGAGCAGAGCAGATTCTGTGCATTTATGGGAGTCTTTCAGGCATATTAAGGAGCAATATTTTATATGATCTTTTCCATTAATAAATAATTTTGAGAAAGCTCATACATGAATACAGCGCTTCCAGGCCATTATGCACAGGAATACATTATCAGTGCAGACTGCACCTTGGTTAACTGTGAAGCCTGTTCTGTAGTCAAACACATTCGGTGTCTCCTGACGCCACAGGACAGCTCCCAGCAGAGTGGAGAGAAAAAGAGTTATTGTGGACTGAAAGGGCTGAAAAGGCTAAAGAGGCACAACCCAAACCTGTTCCTAGTTCTGGTTTGGACTGTGTTTTACATGCCTTAGTTCCTTGTCTGTCCACAGATTCCCCAGTGATAAGTTCCTCAGTCTTTCCCAGGATCCCCAAACTCCTGTGTTTTCATTTTTAGTCTCCTGTTGGGGTTATGATCTGTACCTGCCCCTCTGAGCTGAGGTTACATCGCAAGGTTTCCCCTTGGGAGGCTGTGGCAGTGGGACCGAGCTGAACCCATACTCTGTCCCACCATTTTCACTTTCAGGGGAGGGGGGAGGCCATCTGGCATGTCCAGGCTGAGCAATTTCCACATCTTCAGTCACCAAAACCATCAGGATTTACCACATGCTCCATGCAGACCTGACTTCTGAATACCAGCTCAGGGCACTGGAATGCGTTGCCAAGTATGCCTTAATTTTTTTGGTAAACTTTTAAATTATTCTTATTCCCTTGGATTCTATTCTAATTCCCATGGATTGAATGGTAATGGAGCCATCCACCACCAACTTCAGTGCTTTTGTGTCTAACTGTGGACACTCCTTTATGTATTTGTTAGGCCACCAGGTTGGAAATGCCATTATCCACAGTGCTCTGTGTGTTTATACATGTAAATACATAGCATATACATGTGTGTGCATATTATACACACGATATGTCACTGCTGTAGTACCTTCTAAGAGAAGGGCTTGTTTTCTGGAAGGCATCAAGACTAAGATGTATTTCGCCACCCCGATGTGCAGCGACTTGGGTGATTAAATTTCTGTGTGGCGAGATAAGACAGCATCCTGAAGGATTTATGTCCTTGTATCTCTATAGGCTGTGAATTCGCTTTCTGTTACCGTAGTGAACTGTGCTGGAGGTGTTTGAGGCCTGGGGGGGACTTTCTTTCTTGTTGTTTTCTGACTTTTGCACCTAATATCCTTGAAGTCACATTTTTGGAATGGACTGGCCACAGGGGTGTGAGAGAAAGGGTGCTGTGTTATCCTGGTGCGTGGCTCGGGGCTGGAGGGAGGATCCCTGCGCAGAGCTCAGGAGCAGACAGGAGTGCGTGGGCAGTGCAGCCTGTGGGGCACAGGAGGGCAGGGGTGAGCCTGCAGAGAGATGGGCTGCGGGACTGGTCCTCCAGCAGCCAGACCGTTCTCCCTTCCTCCTGCCTTCCTCCTGCTCCCCTCGTTCCTGCAGTGCCCTGGCACAGCTCCAGCACATGGGCACCCACAGCTCTGGTCTCTCCTCAGGAGGGGCACACAGGGCACAGCTCAAGGGGAGCTGGCATGGGGCAGCCTCCGAATGGCCCTGGATCTTCCCGGGCTTCTTGTGAGGCAGGAAGAGCTGGCTGGGTTCTCCTGGCACATGACACAGCTGCCTTTGATGTGAGCAGAGGAGTGTCCCGGCCCCCGGGTGTGTAAATCTGCTGAGACTCACGGGATCAGCTGCTGACGTGCCAGTGTGGGAGAATGAACAGCAAGGAGACCCTTGTCAGAGGGCAGGGAGAGAGCCAGAGAAACCATGGAGATTTAGGAAGATACTGGCTCAGAATTCAGCCACTGGCATTCCATGGGGTTCAATCAGCAGCGAGCTCTAAGCTGGACTTAATCACTGCACTTTAAAATATTTTACTTTTATTAAGTCTCCGGAAAGCTGTTTTGCTGCTGGTTTTCTTCTAGGCTCAGTTATCTAGTCTTGATGCATTATTTCTTCCCTTTTTTATGAGAATGAAAAAGTGACACCTTACCCTCCTGCAAAGCAGAATTGATATTTCTCAGTACTGACAAAATATCTTCATTTAAAAGGTTTGACTTTCCACCTGAGACCCCCACTAAATCTATCCACTACAACAGCTGGTGCTAGGAAAACTCTGCAAGGAACTAAAATTCCCATGTAAACATGATTGAAGCATCGCTTTACCCGGCATTCTTGGCACTGTCTATTCTGAGGAGGATCCTGGGTAAGGAATGGGAGTTTGCTTGGGTTTATTTTCTGCCACTCCAGTTTATTGGGAGGAATCAGTGGCTCTCAAGATGCTGTTGGCCTAAGGACTGACGCTACCAACATCGCTGAAGTTTGGGCTTTGGTGGGACTGCTCAGATGGTGCAGTTATGTAGGCTCGATTCAAAATCTGCTGAGGTGTCACTGGAAATCCTCCCGTGCTTTGGATGGAGCCTTAACTTTCTGCAGATCAGCTTTTCCAGCATCTGCTGTGCTGCAGAATGGCTCCTCAACCATGGGGCTTGCAGGCAGCATCTCCCTGCTCCTCCTGCACTCTGACTGCACAGAGAGCTATTTAGGTTGGCTTAAGGTTTAAGTTTCTGTATTAATTCTCTCCTGACCCTCGTTAGCCGAAAGGAAAAAACAATTCTGAAAGGGTTTGATTTCCTAATATTGTATCTTCTGTATCTGCAGTGCCTGTTGTGGCCTATTAAGAATTAAACTGAGATCACTAAACTCATTTCATTTATGCCTTGGGCCTCATTCAAACCCTGGTTTCCCAGCAAAGTAAGGCCAATGGATTAACGTTTCACCTAGCTCAATGGAGTGGTTTTCATCTCTTTTAATGCCTTTGGCATTAAGGAAAAAAAAGAAAGAAAGGGGAGGGGGAAAAAAAGAGGACCATGCTTTGACAGCACCAGAGCATTTTGTTAGTGCTCCGGCAGTGCCTTTAACTGGGATTATTTTGTAGTGTGCTGGGCTTTATCCCACTTCCAGTGGGAGGGGAGGAGTGGCAGAAACGTTTATTGCTTCTTTATGTTGTTAAGCAGTTTGTCTGGCCACAAAATTATTTTTTTAAAGGGATTTGGGTCTCTCTCTTTAAAAAGCAGCCTGGTCCTCCCTGGCCAGGCCCAGCAGCCCTGACTGCTGTCAGACAAATTACAGTATGGGTGAAGCTGTGATATCGACATGTGCGACTTGATCTTTTTTAATGGGGGCACCACGGGGGTTTCTGCCTGCCCCACTGAGCCTAATGTTCTGTAAGGAAAAACAGACCCAGCACTAAAGGACATTTCTAATGGGCTGCAGCTTAACCCTTTGGTAGCTGCTTGCCCGGCTCCAGCGTCGTGGTCTTTAGGGCAGTGTTTAGGGAATCCCACGGGAACTGACTTTGCTTATCCAACGTGCTCCAGCATGGTACCTGGGCAAGCGCTGCTCTGGAGGGACACGGCTGTCCCTCCTCCCCCTCCTCTTCCCCTTACCTCATAATTAAACCAAATGGTTACAAACTCACTGGTGAAGGGAGCTCTGTAATTATAACAACAAAATAGCCTGTAAATTGGAGCTGTCTACTTCTCTATATTAACAACAGCTTTATGTACAAGTGTGGCTATTTATTTTGACCTTTCATAATAATTAGCTTCCTAGGGATAAAGAATTCGACATTTATGAATTCAGCAATGCAGAACAGCAAAGGTGAAGACCCTTCTGGAGATGGGGGAGTTCTGCAGATTTATTTGGGGTTTATTTTTGTGTGCATGTGATCCTGTCCTTTTTTACTTTGTTAACAAGCTCCGAAATCTCAGCATGAAGACTGCAGGGCCTGAGCATTTCCATAGGGCTGCCTTCTCCCTGTGTACATCCTTCACCGTCTCAGAGTGCTGCTCAGGAGGGTGTGTGAGGCTCTGGAGACAGGGCATCAACAGCTGCTGCTCGGCAGAGAGAGAAACCAACCTTGCCACGGCTACCAGTGAAAGGTTGGTTTATTTAGGCTGCCTAGAGCAGCTGGGGCTGCCCCTGGATCCCTGCAAGTGTCCAAGGCCAGGCTGGATGGGGCTTGGAGCAAGCTGGGACAGTGGAAGGTGTCCCTTCATGTGGCAGGGGGTGGGACTGGATGGGCTTTAAGGTCCCTTCCAATGCCAACCATTCTGGGATTCTGTGATTTTGCTGAAAACCTCAGCCTAAGTGCCAGGTATCCTGGGGCACCTTGGTTCTGTTATTTTGCTCCCAGTCATTGTTCTTTAACTTCCTTAACTTTTGCCCTGCCTCACTTTTCACACAGTCAGTGGTCCATAAGCATGGGGTGCAGGAAGTTGCATGCCCATGAAGCCTTTCAGTGGATAGAATATTGCAGTATCCATTTATTATTAATTTTCATTAGCACTAAAAAGCCATGAAAGCTCTTAGCATCTTGTTTACTTCATGCAGCTCATCCTGAGGACTCCTCTCTAGCTCTTGAGATGGTGCAGTAGTTGTAAATAGAACTTAAGAAGCAATAAAACCTCCTTTCACTGCTGTGTGCCACTTCTGGAGGCAGCTTGTCTCCTGTGCTGATGTTGGCCAGAATGGGGTTGGAAAGAGCAGTGGGGTTTCTTCCATGAAATGCATGATTAGACCCTGTGCCAAAACCTCAGAGGAGAATATTTCCACTCCTTGGCTGATTCTCATGAGGGACAGGTAATGAGGATCTGAGAGCACATCCACCAGCCTTCCTATCCCATCTTGTTGTGTACAGTTCAATTCCTGCCTGTTGGTCCTTGGGCCAGGAAATTCCATGTCCTTTTCGGGTTTTTTCCTGTAGATATTGTTGCACTCTGAGAATTTCTTCATCGTCAAAAGTCACTTTGCCAACAAAACACACAGGGGGTTTGGCTTCATGCTTAGGCTGGTGGCAGGACCTGGCAAAAGGAATTTGTACCCTGGGGGGGACAGTGCCAGTGCCACCACAGGTACCACATGCTCATCTTGCGGGGATTTTCTCATCACTGGTTTAGACCTTTGAGTTTCTGGTAGGGAGAGCCAGTGTCTGCAGCCCCCTGCGGCTCTGTGCAGGTGCACACCATGGAGGGAGTTTGTACAGGGCTTCCTCAAGAGAAGCTTTAGGCGGAATCATCCCTTGGGGCTTACTTGGGGTTTCACTGAGGGTAGGGAACCCTGCCAGAGGACAGAGTGAGCTTTGCACTGCATGCCCTGAAAATCCAGTGTAGACATATGCATTGGAGGCACAGGGTTAAATCCAGCATGGGTTCTGTGCAAACTGGAGTCACGTATTTGAGGCTGAAGCCGCTGAGGATCCAGTGGATGGCTAAAGGCAACTCCTTCTATGTTGTCTGCACGCTCTTTGCCTTCACACCTCGGTGTTAGGGTGTGTTGGGGACAGAGAGGCATGTCAAGGCTGTAGCTGCAGGATGCATAATACTGGTGGTGCATTCCTGGAGTATCCCAGCAATGTTAATTTGATGCCAGTCAGGTGTGGTTCTGTGGTTACATTTCTGTCTGTTCAGCCAAACATATGATAGAGGTTTATGCTGGCTTTTCTGCTTCCTGCTGGTGTTACATTAGCTGTGAGATGACAGATGATACTTCCTCCAGGAAAAACTTTGCTGGGACAAGCTCGCCCATCAACTTTTTTTAAACTTTGCTTTGGCAGCAGGAGTTGATACACAGGCAGCACTTGGAGTTTGAAGGCTGCAGGCCTTTTCACCAGGCAATTGCCCCCTCAAATTTGGTGTATTGTGCAATCAAACCACCATCTTAGTGCCTGTCAGTGCAGAGGACTGCGGGTTTCTACCTTCTTGCACCTATGCAAATACCTTGTTTCTGCTTGCATTGGAGCAAGGCCACCCTAAGCACGCTGTCCCTTGTTTTACAAGGAATAAAAGTGGCTAATGTTGCCAGCTGACCGCTAACAGGAACAGATTGGTGTTTAAAGTTTGCAAACACCATAGCAGGGACGGTTGATGGTGTTGGAAGGACAAACAGGGTAACATTCCTCTAAAGGAAAGTAGCATCTGAACCAAATCACCTGGAGGAAAAGGTCATCATGGTAAAATTTGATGAAAATTATGAAAAACTGTCCCAAGGAAGTAAGAACTGCTCCATCGCCTCGCTCCACTGCTGTGGAGCAGCACTCAGACCTTGTCATGGAGCAGGGCTGCCCAGCTGAACTGGGGCTTTTCCAGTTCTGCACTGTGTAATTGTCATGGCGAGCTTAGAACTGTGCCTTCAACACCAGGACCCAAAGAAAACAGTATAAATGTGTACATATATATATATATATATATATGACATAAAGTGAGAGGTGCCAGGCTCTCTGTGCCCAGTGTGTGAAGCCCATTTTGCTGGGCTGCCCTTGCCCACACCACTGCTGGTGGCTTTTGCACTGCACCCAGTGAGTGCTCGGGGAGCAGCAGCCCTGGGTTTGGGGCTCGGCGTCTGTTACTTTGAGATCCTGAAACATTAGCTCCTGGCAATTAATATAATTACGTCATTAATGTCACACCCCTGATGTTACTGTGTGTCAGAGTCAGACAATTGCAGTGTTGTGATTTCTTAGTTATGTAAAAGGCGATTAAGGCAATTAAGTGGGTGATTAAAGCTGCTCAGTCAGAGGTGCTGACTGATGCTATTACCGAGCAGCAGCACTGGTGTATAGCAGCAGTGATGGAAAGTACCTCCAGCAGCAGGGACTCGCTTGTTGGGGACATCTTCAGTGAGCCATCCCACACCCCCTCATCCCCCACCTCTCTCAGCCATGGTGATTTACTGAAAGGTGTTGAGAAACGAGCACATACAGCATCAACTACATGGTTAAATAAAAAGCTTCAATGTTCCCTTTGAAATGAGCATTATTGGCTTTATTTAATTAAATATGGATTTACACTATAAATATTGGAGCTCATAGAGCCCATATTTCAATTAATGGATCATTTGTATGTCATGCTCGCTTTGTAATTACTGGAATGTGAAAATACAATGAATTGAAATGATTTCCCCTCCTCTTCAAATAAATCTGAGCAAGAATCAGATAGAAACTGTTTTCCTACCCAGAAGTGTGTGGGCATGTGGCTGCACCCAGCACAGCCACACTGGTACCAGGCAGAAGAGGGGATTTTTGGCAGGTTATTGCAGGAAGAGCATGTGGGGTGTGCGAGGCATCTGTCTTGATACTGTCAGCAGTGGTTCTGTAGGACAGAAAGCTGCCTAAATATGAAGTGTTTTACTCCCAGGGTGGCTGTTAAGTTGATAAATACAATGTACCATTTGGTGCAAATGGTGTAGATTTTTTGGGTTGTTTCTGGTCAGGACCTCAAAACAGCCTGTTCAGAAGCTGTGTGCAGCAGTGCCGTCATAAACTCTTTGATGGGGAATTGTGGGGTAAGGACTGGGTTTGGTTTTTAGTGCCCAGAGAGCAAAAAACATGGAAAATACCATTGTTTCTCATCTTCCGAATGCTGCCCACACACATTTTTATAGTCTCCTCCTTCTGTTTGCAAGGATGTGGTATCCATTTTCCGGGGTATTTTATGTTAAAAAGAAATATAAATAAATATGTCAGGCTTTGCATCAAACAAACCCAGTGGTAATTGAGACTGGCAAGGATCTGCTGTCAGGAAATGGGGCCTTATTATTCTCTGCTCGGCAGAAGCAGCAGCCCTGGCCTCGGCCCTCTCCTCCTCCTGTTCCTCCTCCACCTCCTCCTCCTCCTTCTCCTCCTCCTCCTCCTCATCCCTGTCTCACCAGGCAGATGGCAGCCAGCAGAGCACCGGAGTCTGCCTGGCCACCATTTCCCAACCAGCAAAAGGTGGCTCAGAGGGCCTGGCCATGAGCTGCCGTGGCATACATAATTCCATCAGAAAATATCCAAGGGTGGAAATCATTGTTCTCCAAACTAGCTGAGCTGGAGCCAGAGCAGAAATACTAAAGTCAGTTGTGCCTTTGAGCTGCCTATAACAGCGCCCTTTGGAGACCCATTTCATACAAAATTTGAAGCCTGTGTTTATTGCCCATTAAAGCAACCTTTATTTTATGGCAAATGTTGCAGTAATTGCCTTTTACGAAGAGCACTTTGTAACACACATGCACTGTTGAAAGAAAACCACTCTGGTATTGTCTATCGGGACTTAATGGCGCAATTAATTTTACTCCATCTGTTCCTGAGACTTTAAAGGAAAATGGATTTTTTTTTTGAGCGCACTTTAATGAAGAAGATAAAGCGGCCCGGCTGGTGTCCCACAGGCTCAGCGCAGTAAGTTCAGATTATTGCTCAGTCTGTCAGAATGGGCTGCTCCCCTCGGCAGCCGCGCAGCCAGCAGCCCGCACTGGCCCCTCGCCGCGCCATTCCTGATGACAAACTGCCAGCCGGCTCCCACAAAAGCGCGATTAAAATGTCAGCACAGGATGACGAAGGGGCCAAGAGGGTCCTCGGAGACAAACTGTGTTGGGTATGAGTTAATACTTCACTGCAGTGCGAGGGCTGCTGCTGCTTCAGGGAAGTGCGAGGCAGAGCCGTACAAAGGGCTGGTGTGAGCACACGGATACACCTCGTGCCGCAGCCGGAGCGCTGGCACAGCCCCGCCGGCCAACGCGAATTTATACCGGCTGAGGGGCTGCCAGGCCAGCCGAGCTGCTTGATTTTATGTCCACCAGCCCATATTGCACCGCAAAATAGAGCTGCAGGATTCATTTCCCTTCCCTGGGACTGCCGTGAGCGGAGGCGCTGGAGAGGGGCAGGGATGCTGTTGGATGGCAGCAGAGCCGGCTGCGCTGCTGCGGGCGAGGCGAGGCGCTTTACAAGGGGTCTAAAGATGGGGATTTTGCAGCAGAACCTGGGGCCCAGCAGCCCCGTGGCTCAGCGTCCTGGGGCTGGGGCTGCTGCTGGGGGCAGAACACCATGTTCTGCCACGGCCAGGCCAGCACCACGGAGAGTTGGTGTTCTGGGGTTGGTGCTCTGGGCTCTGTGTGACCGAGGCTCCCCTTCCGCCAGCCCAGACCATGGCGGGGCCTCCCCTGAGCAAGGCCTCAGTGTGGCCCCACCGGCACCGGGGGCTCAGGGCGTTCAGAGCCACGTTAGCACTGGTGCGGCCGGGGCTCCTCAGAGAACAAGTGACCTGAGCACGAGCTGTGAGAGCTGGGCCTCTGTCACGCCAAGGCCAGTGTCCTGGGTGTCCCCTGGCCGTGCTCGGCCCACGTCCCCTCACAGAAAAGGGCGATCCCGGTGCCGGTTCATCGGTGCGAGTTGGCACGGCCTCAGCCCTCGCCTGTGTTTGCTGACTTGCACGGGGGTAGGACCCACTTCATCACTGCAGTTTAATTCCCCGAGAGCCCTCCTGAGTAGTTTCTGGGGGTGTGAGAGTGACAAAAGCCTGTAATGAAAAGGAGAGGAGATTGTCAGCGCTGGCACCCCGCTGGGAGCGATCTGCGCTCCTCCTGGGCAGCAGGTGGGAGCCGCGCCATTGTCCCTAATGGTTATTAGCCAGCGATGAGCAGGACAAATGTGGGGTCACCTCTCCCGCTGGCAGGGCAGCAGTTGCAGGATTTAAAGCCCCTAGGAGAGGAAGAAATGACATGGTTAGTACCTACAGCTCAGGATGTGACCTGCTCACTTTTAAATGATCTGTTAGACTTTGGGGGAGGGAGAGCGGAGGACTGCTAGAGCAAGTTGAATTCAAAATATATTGCCTACTTGAATTAAATGCAATCAGAGACATTCACTGATATCATAATGGCTCTTGAATAATCAGCACAAGACATAGCACTGGGCTATTGACTATTTAAAGCAAGATCCAGCAAGACAGCGATTGCAGCAAGCTGCCTTTGGCGAGGGGTGGGTTTTGTTTCCGATGCCATGTGCTGATTCCAAATGAAGATTTAAAGCCAAGGATATAAAACAGGAAGCCTTTACATTTCCAATAAAACTTGCTTGTTTCTTGCTGTTCATGTTCAATTAAAGACAATGTCTTCCTGGGTTTCCACGCTCCTTATGGATTTGCTTCATCCCACCTCTCCAATGTGCTCGTCTGTGACATCTCACCCCTTCCTTGCTCCTCTTGGCCTCCTCTTCCTCCCTCCCTCCCCTCGGAGCTTTCCACAGTTGGCGATTGATCTTTCTCTTGTGCCCATTTAACTGGAACAGCTCTCCCTCCTCTCCCCTGAGCCACTTCCTCGCCTCAGGTCGCCCCTTAAAAAATACTGATTTGCTGTTCTCTGCTGCCAGTGCTAAATGCTGCATTATTACACCCCACTACTTCCAATTTCCTATTTTTGCCTTGTCATTACGAGCCTGCATGAATTTGTACCTTATTGCTATTAAGTTTCAGGGGTTTTCAGACCCACCTTTGGCTCCCTGCGTGGCTTGCCCTGTGTGGGAGCTGCTGACCCAGATGTGTGCAGGAGATGGACCGGTGCCGTTAATGGCTGCACAGCCGCTCGCCCCGGGAGCTCCGAGCACTTTACCAGCAGGAGGGGGGCTCGGCGTCTCCCGGGGGGGAGCGTGTTGGGTTCCAGCTGGATGAGCCGGAGCAGGGGCTGTGCAAATGTCTCGGAGAGATGGGGCTGGGGCTGGCCTTGGGAAGCGCAGGGCTTGCACTGCCACGGCCCGGGAGCAAGGCCGGCCTGTCCCTGCTGCTGCAGAGCAGTTTGTGGTGCTTTCTTCAGGGGATTTGTGTGAAACTAAATTGTATTGTATTGGATTAGGGCTCCATAAGTTTACTGTTTGCAGTGCAGCATACAGCTGCTCCCCCAGTAATCTTCCCTTGGATGGGATGCGCGTTTATTCTGTGAGCTGCTTCAACAGGAAAATAAATGTGCCCATATCAGTGTGTTATTGAGGGAGTAAAGGGATGCAGCTGGTCCCCAGCTCATACAGCAAACCTGTGCTGTGACTTACAGCTCTGTGCCATGCACACTGTGCCACCAGCTCTCCACAGCACTGCCTGTTAATGGGAGGGCTTTATAAGTAGGTTCAGTCAGGGCAGGATTCCTGTCTAGCACTTGGTGCTTTCCAAACCCTGCGGTAAATCCCCTTCTGAATGGAGCACTGTGCTGGCCTTTCAGGGCTGGGGAGAGGAGAGGATTGAAAGATTTGCCTTTGCATTCTGCACGGCTCGCCTGACGCAGACATACAAACCACAGGAGGCTTGTGCTTGTGTTTTCCCAGCTCATTTCCCATAGCCCGGGAAGTGATCCCTGAGTGTCAGGTGGCATACAGGCCACTTTCCATGTCAAGGAAAGCAAAAGAAACCAGTGTGCTCCTCTGTGTGGCCAGCTCTTATTTATCCTTTGAAGTGTTGCTTGCCCAGGAATGGAAATGGCTGTCCTCCAGTTACCAATTTGGACTGGGATGGCGTCTCTCTGACACTGATCTTTGCTTCAGGAACTCTCCATGTCAGGGATGGGGAAACTTGCAGAGCTGCAGGGTCATTTTTTCATCCTCAGTGGAGTTTTGATCCATTTCCAAAATCTATCTTTCCCCATTCACTGGGGAAAATTAAATTCCAAGATGGTTGTTCTTGGCAGCCCCTGGCTTCAGAGAGATTTCTTGTGCCTGGTAGATGTGGCCAAGGGGCAGTGAGAGGCTGCTTGGTGGCTTCATGGCAAAATTCCACGTTGAGAGCCCTCAGAGGATGAGAAGACTCCCTAAAATAATGAGTTCCTTTGCAGTACAAAATGTTGGGGTCTCCATTTTCTTTTGAGGAGGTTGAGTCACAAGTGATTCCAAGGAAAAGCTTGACCACACAAGGAACAGAATTTCCTTTTTCTGTACTTACATGAAAGCTCAGCGTCCAGCCTGGCCTGGGGAGCCTGAGGGGTTCAGAGGCTTTCACAGAAGGTGCCAGTATCAGAGAAGTTCTCAAGAGAGCTGTACACCAAGTCAGAGTTACTTGAGGCATGCTTATGGCAGGAATGGAGATTAAAGATGCACTCACTTGCAAAGGTTTGGCTAACTGGGAGACAGAGCACCTCGGAACTCAGGACTTAAGGCATCAGTGCTTATTTACTGTTTTACACATGTAACCTGTGGGTGTGCAGGACACCCTCACCAAGCTTCTTTTTTCTCCTCTGTGTGCAGCAGTGTCAATCAAAGGTAAATTGGACTTGACATGAGCAGGAATGAGCCCAAACCATGGGGATGTTATCAAAGAATTGGTTAGATTTGAGTTGAGACTTAAAATTATTTTTTTCACGTTTGAAAAACAGTAAAATCAAAAGTCAAACACCCATGCTGTGACATGCTCAGGTGGTGGCAACACCCGTACCTGTGCTCCTGAGGAGCCCCAGGAGTCACAGCGTGAATATCACAGTGCAAAACAGGCTGGGAAATCAACACCCAGCGTTTCAGGAGGCCTGCAAGAACACACCCAACACACTGAAGAAAATACAGAAAATACTAGGAAACATCTCTCCATTGCAATACACTTAAAATACCACTCTGACCCAAGGGATGTGTATAATAGCATTTTAAGACAGATCTTTGAGAGCAAACATTGAGTTTGCCCTCGTGGATTAGATCAGCAGTAAACAAATGCTGTTGCTGTGAGATGGGGGTGGCAGGAGCTGGCAGTGGCCCTGTGGAGTGTGCAAAGGGGACAGGAATTCTCCCTGGCTCCTTGCAGCAACCAGATGGTGCCCTGAAGCCCTTCCTTTGATTTCCTAAACTCCTCTGCTGGTGCTAGTGAGCCTAAAATTACCACTCTCAGATGTACTGCGTGGTTTACAGGTAAGTCAAGCCCTGTGCTTGAGCACCCATCTGCTTTTTCCAGGACACAGATCCAGATTTGAATTCACATTTTTTTACAGCAGCCCCATCTTTATGCTTGCTCCAGCTGGAACTCCCTGCTTTAAATGTTGTTAGAACTTTGCTCTGAGTCCAGCGCTGAATTTTCTGGCTCCATCTCTGAAGGATGTTGCTTCTGGAGGGCCCTCCCTGCCCTGAGGGTTGTGGTGCAGGGTGGTTGAAGGCATCACTGGCACTTGCAGGAGGGGTTGGCTTGGCTGTGTGTGATGCAAAGTGCTGCTGGACACTGACACACACACATCCTTCATCCCTTCTTCTGCTTTATTCCTCCTGACTACAGCAGAGCAGAGCTTAAGAGCTCAGCTTTCACCTGCTGGTTTTTCATCACCCTTTGGTGACAGCGGTGACACCCATGGCTGTGTGGGAAGGCAGTGAGAGCCCACGCTAAACACAGGATCCTTCACCCTGAGCCTTGTCAGGGGCTGAGCATTGCTGTGGCTTGTGACGATCTCACAGAATCACAGAATGGTTCACGCTAGAGGGGACCCCAGAGGGTCACTGGTGCCACCTCCCTGCTCAGGCAGGGCCAGCCCAGAGCACAGGGCCCAGGAGTGTGTCCAGAGGCCTCTGGAATATCCCCGCTGAGGGAGACTCCAGCCCCTCCCTGGGCAGCCTGTTCAGGGCTCAGTCATTGCCCAGGGAAGTTCTTCCTCTCGGCTGCCCCTTCCCTGTGCCCATGGTCCCTTCTGTCCCTCCACCGTGGTGTGAGTGACCTGCTGGGAGTGGACAGACCACCTGCGAGGGGGCAATAGGGCAGAGCAGACACAGAAACTTTGGAAAGGCTCCCTGACAGCAAAAGCCAAGGGAGGAAAGGCAAAACCCCTCCTCCAATAAATTCCACAGTTCATACTGCCTTAAAAGCTTGTCGTGATTTAGGCTTTTGTTAAAAATTCCACCTCTTGATCTTCAAAACTCTGGCTAACGATGGAAAAGAAAAATCCAAAACCACAGACCTCTACAGAGTTTTATATATTTTATAATAAAATAACTTTCCCATGACTTCCCTCATAATAATATTTTTAAGAAACCAGGAAGGCTGACTGGTGTTGCTGGAGTGCAGCTTTCTGCTTTAATGGGCTGCAGCTGAAGCAGTTCAGAAGGCGGTGAGGGTTTGGAGCGGGGGCAGCAGGAGTTAAGTTCACACCCCTGCCGAGCGCCTGGACCCGCAGCAACTTTGGCTTGTCAGGTTGGGAGAATTTCTGCAAATGAACTTTGCAAAGAATTATGCAGGGCTTGGCATTACAGTATTACACACTCGCCTGTTCTCAATCACTCACTGGAACTTATTTTGTAGTTAACCTCCATAAAGGACTACACAAGCGAGCAAAGGCCTGTCACACACACATTATTTAGAAGCCCTTATTATTATTTTATTGCCAGTCCTTGACAGCTGAGGAAAAGCCAAGCGCTTTAATCTTTCTTTCCCTTTAGTTTACAGTGTAAGAGCTGCATGTAAGATGGATTTGATTAATATGTAACAGAGATGCAATTCTCTGTAAAATGTGCTGTACTTTAGAACCCTGGAAAACAAACTGCATCACAATGGCTTAAATCTCAGTCCATTGTATTATATAGACATCATAAATAATAGAGAGCAGGCAGATATTGCTGCAGGCTTCATCTACATAACACATCTGAGCTCTCTATAATGTGTTCAACTTGTCACTTTTAGTACAGAAGAGAGGCAATAAAGCTAACAGCTGACTAAACCACATCAGCCTTGCTTCCACTTCCAGGGTGGTGAATGCTCATTAAGCAATCTTAGCTGTGACTTTTAAAATCCATAACTCTTACAAATGTAAAAAAGTTGCCACAAAAGATTAAGCGCAAAATACATGTCAGAGCATTAATTTTCAGCGTGTAGATTCCAACCACCGCAAACCTCAAATATTTCTTTCCCTTTTGTTTTATATGTGCTTTTGGTTAAAACAGATCTTCATAAAAAATATTTGTTTCCATCTGGGGCAGCAAATAACCTCTGTGATTGTAGGGAGTGAAAGAGAACTGTTTTTCATGCAGCCAGGACAGGCTGTACTTCTGCACCCCAGCAGGATTTTCACTTGGCAGGAATGTTGGCATGTCAGCTGGGAGATCGGGGATGGAATCGGTCCCTGGGCAGAGTTCAAGTGTGGCACGACCCAGAGCGAGGTGGTCCCTCCCAGAGGGGAGGATGAGGGCAGACCCTGTGTTAGAGCAGGGCCAGAAGGATGCTGAGGAGCCAGAGAAATGCTGGACTGGCAGGAGCTAAAGGCTCAGCACAAAGCACAAAGCCCAGGCCCAGAGCTTGGGAGCCAACCACATTATCCTAGGAGATGGTCTAGGACCGAAGGCAGGATCAGGAACGTGAGAGATGAAGAATGAATGAACATCCAAGTGCCTGTGGAGCTGCTGTTCTGGGCTGATGGGATTTCGTGGGGCACCCGTGGGAGAAGCTCCACGGCAGCACTCAGGGCGCAGGTGTTGTCCCCAGAGCCTTGCTCTGTGCCCCAGAGACTTTGTGCCTCTGCCAGCCCCTCTGGTACCAGCTGTCAGATTGGCCCCTGTGGCTCCCGTGGTTGCACATGTACCCTTTCAGTACTGCAGAGGCTGTGCTGGGTGGCTGGGATGCCAGTGGCAGCATCCCAGTGCCCCTGTTTGGGGGTTGGCCAGGCATCTCCAGCAAAATGCCTCCTTGTTTTCCAGCTACCTCCAAATCACCCTCAACTCCAGCCACGTGAAGGGGAAAAGCAAGTAGAAGTAGGAATTTACATTAAGTATGGGATAAATGTGTGGAAGAATGTTTGTTGTAGGAAAAAAAGTTTAAAAGNGCTGGAGGGTCTCTGCTGGTGTCCAGTGGCCAAGAGGTGCTTTCCCAGGAGCCAGCACAGAGAAGGGGTTTTCCAGTGCTGGGGTAACCAGGAAAGCCCTGGAGTTGGTAGCCAGGGGCTCCCAAGGGTTTTGTCACAATCCAGTTGTGCAAAAAGCCCAGCTGGGGCTGAGAGGGCAGTCCTGCCCTTAACCCTGGCCTGGGGAGGGTTTATCAGGCAGTTAATCTCCAGGAAAGCTAAAGGCTTTAAAGAGAGAAGTAAGTAATATATAGGCTTTGCTTTGGCTTTTTGCACAAAGGAATTTCATCTTGTGACAAAAAAAATTTGCTTCCAATTATAAGGGAAACATTTCAAGGGCAAAAAATGCAACTTGGAAAGCATAATCCCCCCTTGCACGAGGGTGGGTGCCAAGCTGTCCTATACAAAGGCTTTGTTTTTGTAGTGCTGAGACAAAGTCAGGATTTAGAATGGAAAAGTTCTGAAAGAAGACCTCCCCTTTTACCCCTAATTTCCTATCAGATATGAAAAATGCTTTCTGCAATAGAACCAGAGGTGTTGCACACATTCTGGGGCAGAGGTCTGTGGGGACAAGCTGGCAGGGCTGTGAGAGGGGTTATTGAAAGGTTGGGGAATGGAAATGACACAGGAAGGTGTTTGCAGTTTCTCCAAGAAGCTGATCCAGCCTTTTGGCCGCCCCCTTCCCACAGCCTCGCTGTGGTCCCTTGTTAATCATGGACAGGGGATGGCACGGGCACCTTGCAAAAGGAGGGAGCAGAACTGAACAGGCAGTTTTATGCCTCATGAACACCCCTTTTCTGGCAATCATACCGTTTCAGTGTCTTATCTTTTACATCTTCAAGCAAAACATTAATACCTGAGGCTGATTATTCTTGAATTCTTCAAGTGTGCTGTAGTCCCCTCCTCCCCCCTAATGGCACCTGGGACTCTCAGAGGGTGTGATGCTGTCACACAAAAAGTCTTTAAGAATCTTTCACTCCAGGCTGACATCCCCACAGGATGCATTTTAGCAGTTTCAGAAGCTCTTCTTTCCCAGGGGGGTTATTACATGTCTGTCGTGAGTATGGACTGGTATTCGCAGCGTTCATTTCAGATTTAAATCGGTTTGAAAGTTCTGTGTTAGGTGGTAAAGAAAATGCAATATTATTTAGAGGTTGTGGTCATGGGAGCAAAATAGGGAGTGATGTGACAGCTAGAAGCCCTCGAAGAATCAGAGGTGAGGAAAGGGAACGGATTGTCCCAGCAGTGTCATTCTGCTACTGAGGAAAATGATAAAAATGCCATCTTGTGTGCCATTTCCACTTGGGCAGCATGCTGTGGAAGTGCAGGGTATGGATCTGTTCTGGCCATGCAGCTGGGGAAGGAATAGGGCTGGACAGTCAGGTAGGTCAACTCTGTCTATCATGCCCAACATAAAAATAGAAAATTCTGGTTTTTTGGTAGCTAGAAGCTATTTCTTTTATTAGAACATAAATATAACCTTACTTTCTTTTCTTTATTTTCTATTCTGTGTATGCTTGTCATGCTCCTGAGAGTGTCAAATGGGGCTTCCTGTACTTGAAGAGGGAGAGTGACCTTTTAGACAGGCTGACAGTGACAGGATAAGGGGGAATGGTTTTAAACTAAAAGAGGAGAGATTTACATTCAATGTTAGGGAGAAACTCATTATGCAGAGCATGGTGAGGCTCTGGCACAGGGTGCCCAGAGCAGCTGTGGCTGCCCCTGGATCGCTGGAAGTGTCCAAGACCAGGTTGGACGGGGCTGGGAGCAACCTGGGGCAGTGGGAGGTGTCCCTGCACTCGGGGGAGATGAGCTTCAAGGTCCCTTGCAACCCAAACTATTCTGGGATTCTGTGAAGGAGAGTTGGTTTATTAGTTTGAAAGAAACTGGAGTACAAAAAAACCTGTAGAATAAGGAGGTGGACAAAAAACTGGAAAATACAGAACCAACGTGCTCTTCAGTAAAAGAGGTATTCATTGAAATTCTCCGGTTTCCTCAGGATATGTCTATATTTCAGTGCTTTGCCATATGTTGGAATGACAGCAAAGTTTACCCTTAATATTTTTCCAGGCACTTCAATGTTAAAATGATAGATAGACTTCACACATGCTCTCAACACGCGGCATTGGTGCGAATGCGGAGGATAGAGAGGCTGAGCGAGTCTGTGAGGCCTTTTTTTCATCGTTGCTCTGTGCTGGAATCCTCTTCGCCATCCACTGCGTCCCAGGGTGCATTAGTGAGCACCAATGCTGTGGAATCACAGAATCACACAATCACGTAGGCTGGGTGAAGTTGTTCAAGTTGGTTTGCGTGTTTGTGTTCCGGTTTCCCACTCTTTGCCACAGGGATTAGATTTGAACTCACACCCATGGGGGTACAGAGAGAGGTGCCTTCGAAAACACGACCACTTTGCTTAGCTCCCCTTTGGAGGCCGTCCAGGAGGAGCGTGTTAGGAAGGGTCACCAAGGGAAGAACAAAGCCTGTTAGCTTTCCATACACGGGGTAATTGATGTGTTAGGGCTGGTACAAGATTAGCCCTGCTGTAACATTTAAATAGCCTGTCTGCAGATCACTAGCACTGAAAGAACCTCGGAGGGGAAACACGCCAAGAGGTTTTTTTTTCTGCTGAGGTTACAGCTCTGCGGGAAGATCAGAATCAGCCCTCCACAGTGCAGCCTGATACCTGCCTTAACATCCTCTTTATTACTATTGATCCGAAAGAGAAAATGTTTTAGCAATTCTGGACAGCTAATCAGTGTCATCTGATTCCCATCTCGGCGTGCCGGTGAAGGACAGTGTGTGGGAGCGTGTCTGTGCTCTGCCTGCTGGGGGATAAACAGAGGCCTTCGGTCTCCCGGGCTGTCAATCCAGCAGCTTTTCCTAAGTGCCACCTTCCAGCCTTGCACACAGCACTGCTGTTGGAGGCTGAGCGAAACCAGCTCCAGAGCATCCTTTGGATGAGGGTGTTGCCTCTCAGCTCCCTGAAGGCTCCTGGCAGGGCCACTTTTGCACTGGGCAGTGCAACAAACTGCCTGCAAATAAATAAAGTGACTCGCAAACAGCAGCGATGGGGAAAAAAATGGTGCGATAACATTTGCGAGTGAATAATGTCGCTGGGGCGAATGGGATCCGACAGGAATCTTAGCTCAGCAGCAGCTCCTGAACTCTTTACGGCACAGCCAGATGGCCTGGTGCAACAACAGCCTTTCAGAATTAATAACTGCTGCTCTGGAGGGAGAGCTTCATGCAGGAACGGTTTCGCATTTCGGCAGGAGTATTTTATATTTTTTTCTTGGTGCTTTCTGGCTGCCTTGCTCCGGGTGAGATGTCAGAAGTACTCAAAGGGGGGTTTCAAAAAAGGAAAGATTCTCCATCTCCTTTTCCACTTTCTTCTCTTCCCCCACTCCCTCTGTGCTGCCTTCCCTCTGCCTTTGGCTTCAAACATTGCAGCTTTTAATCTAGAAATTATGGTAACTTGTATGTGCATTTTGAGAGTATATCATTGCTGCAGTTAATTAACAGTTATTAGCGTTAGCGTACTGTGCTGTATTATATGTCACAAATCATCGAGTCTCCCTGTGCAGTTACAGCAATTAAGAACTCCATCACACCTTCTGTATAGTCATTTGGTTCTCTTCCAGGTCTTTTCAAAACTGGAAATTGCTAATCAAATCATTTCTGCTCTGTGCCTCGGTATCGTTTATTCCATTCCTAATGATGTGCGACTTTTTTTTCCTTGGCCGTTAACAGAGGCATCCATGCGTCTAACCCATTTCACACCACCGTCATGCTTTGGAGAGGCGATAATGAACTTGCAGGAGGAAGTGGAGGCTTTGCTGCTTCCCCCCCTCCTTGTGCTGCTGCTTCTTTTTTCTCCCCCCCCCCTCTTTTTTTTAAAGCCAATGTCTTTCCTGCTGTTGGGTGATTGAATTTTGAAACTGTAAAATGCATTGACAGACTGACAAACCCAAGTTGCCAGAGCTGGAGCTATCACAGTTTAGCTTCAATTCAGAGCTCAGTGAGATTCCTGCCTGATCAATTTGTCATCCCTCTAAATGGAAACTAATTACTTCCCAGGGAAAGATTGCAGGCAAATATCACCCTTTGCATCAGCAGCCTTCTGCAGTGAGGTGGAAGCAAAGTCCAAACGGTTTTAACTAACGGAGGAGAGCATGAACCACTTCAGCTCTTGCCCCTTTCCATGGCCTGTCAGGGGGAGTTTATTTTATTCATGCTGTCAGTAAAATTGCCTTCACGTTTGCCTGGGTCGTATGTCAAGGGCATATTTCGCTTTCCAGGTCAGCTGCCAGGGAACGAACGTCATGATCCTGACAAGGATGTTTGATGTCATCTGAACACAAAGTCCCTTCTCTTATCCTGAGATTGACGATTCTGTACATGCTGAAGCCCAGGGCATCCTCCTGTGGGTTTCTGTGTCGGTTCCACTTTCCTTGGAGTCTTCCAGCAGTGTCCATGCCATGGCCAAGTGCACCACAGTGTTGGGTGGGCTTGGGAAAACTTTGTCATGGAGTCACAGTTCTGGCCATAAATAGCTGTGGGTGTTGTGTATAGGAGAGGAGCCATCCTGCGAGCTGGTAGGCGCTCTGGAAGCCCAGGGGGTCATTACTGAGCCCTTGGGGACCTACTGACCACTCGGCAATCCCACCTTCACTTGCCAAATAGCCATACCGAGGAAGGCAGACATCAGCTTCTTGAGCCATCTTGTCCATTCACTTCTCTTTGCCTTGATATATTCTTCTGTAAAATACGTATAACAGCATAATGAGACTCTCATGGCAAGATTTTCTGAGGATTATTTGTCTTAACAAAATACACTGGGAAGGAGTGGGTGCAGAGCAATATCTGGTACGTGCTTCAGGCAGGAGAAGCTCATTCAGAAAGCAAAAACATCTCCTACAGAGATGTAGGTCCCTCCCTGCTCATCTCTCCTTGCCTTGGCCACCTCCATAAGCAGCGCTGGCCACCACAGTCTTGAACTTCTGCTTTCGCCTCTCCAAATATTTTCATGACTTTATCAGACAACACAACTGAATTTGAGACTGAACTTCCCAATTTTGTTCACTGTGCTTTACTTCAGTTGCAGTTATGCAGCCATAAATACTGTAAATACGGTAGAGTTTTGTAAGAAAAACCTGTTATAGAATAAAGTTGAACTGAACATGGTGAGCCTTCCTGTTGTTGAGGAGACAATTTTGTTGGAAGAAAGATGTATGGAAAACTTTAGGCACAAAGCTGACATCCTTGGCTTAAGCAATCTCAGTAGCAGAAGGGTTCAGAAGATAGTCCCCCATGCTCGTTCTTGTGCCATTCCCTAGAAGCACGTTGCTGACTTTTCTCAGAAGCTTTTGGTCTGTTGCAGTAGGACTGTCCTGCTGTTGGAAGGAGCATACCCAGATCTCCGTCTGGCCCAGCGTCACAGGACACACCATGGACTGGGGAGGGCCAGGAGAGGTTCACAAGTGGGACATGGCAGCGGCTCCCAAGGAGCTCTGTGTTGAGGCATGGTGTGGGATGAGTGTGTGGTTGAGGGAGCTGTGGGATAGAGCGGCCCCTGCTCAGTCACTTCTTCCTGTGCCTGTTTTACCCACACAAGCTCTGGTGCCCACGTGCTGTAGCACCGGGAGCTGTTTGGAACCTCCCTGTGTGTCCCCAGGGCCTGTTGGGGAGCTTCTATTGACACGCAAGCACAACAGAGCCGTGGTCCGTGCCAGAGGTCTTAGCTGCAGATTCCTACGGATCATTCCAGTTGTAAGACATTAATTTGCCACTCTGCAGAAAGGTGTTAGCTCCTTCTGAGTGTTGCTGAAATGGGGGTGGAATTTGAGTCAGCCTTGTCTGACAGTTTCCTCCTCAGGTTAATTCTTCGATGTGTGAGATGTGAGAGGTCTGGGACTTGCATCCAGAAAGTGATTTGTGTCATATAAACAGCTGCAAGTGAAGAAAAAGAGGCTCTGCAAAATTACAAACTTCAAATGGATGGAGGTTATGGATGGCAGGGACCCTCTGCTGCTTTGGGGATGGGTTTGTTGGCACCGAGCTCATCTGTTATCATTTTATTTCGGAAATATAATGATGTGAAGGGCTGAAGCCTTGTCTGGTTTCCACTCTTCTCCTAATGAACTATCACAGTTGGACAAAACTTGCTTTTTTTGGGTTTTTTTTGTTTTCCCCTGGAAAGCTCCTGTGTGTCCCTAGTATAAGACTTGGGGTGGGTCTTGATCTGTATCCCTCTCTCTGGCACACAGTGCCACGTTGATGTGCAGTGACTTCAGCAGCAACATGCTGCAACTAAAATGAGTACCAGGATCCACTGGTTTCTGTGAAATGCTGCATGTTTGAATTGTTTATGGGCTCTTGAAAAATTTATGGTTTATCATAAGCTACCAGTATTTCTTTGCCTGACTGCTTTGCCTGATTCCTGCTGCTCTTCAGGCCATGCCTCAGGTGGGTTTTCTGTCCCAAAGCAGAGGGCGGTCACACCAGCGGGGAGCCTGGGAGGCAGGAGACACTCACTCAAAGGAATCTGTCCCACGTGGACATGCCTCAAGATGGCAACTCCTACCTGAAGTCACACATGTTCATGGTGTCTCTCTTGACATTTTGCCCTGAGGGAACCTGTCAGGTGAAAGGCCAGGCCAGGTTTCACCTCTCCCTGCACATGTGCCATGTCTGGGGCCAGCTCCAGGCAAGAGAGACACCACGGGTAACTTTCCCAAATCTTCTCCAAGATGGCCAAGTCGTTTTCCAAAATGTATGTCTCCTTCCCAAAACCCTTCCTGGGTTTTGCTAGCCCAGCACAACCCATGCTGAGGTAATTTTGGAAAGCCAAACTTGTAATTATCATAAACCAAATCCTCAGGAACAGTTGGGCTGGCATCTGCTTTTCCTCTGAAGCATCTCCATTCAAGAGCTAGAGAAGTACCCAAGTGCTCTTCCTGCAGATGGACAATCCTTTGCAAATCTCTGTTTTAAAAATTAGGTACTGAGAAAATCAACAACACAAGCCTCTTAAGGCTTGATTTAGGACTAAGGTGTAAATTGAAAACAAGTCATTAAGACAATGCTGCCTTTATGAATGTTTGTGTTTCAGTTTGGGTGACTTTGGTCTAGCTTAGGTCAAGTGGGAGCAAACTTCTGCTGAATGGGGATCAGCTGCTCTTTAGAAAAAAGTGCTGTGTCCCCACAGCTTTTCCTGACACTTTAAATCCCTTAAAGTCAGAGAGGTCCTGCAGAGAGACCTGGATAAATTAGAGATGGGCAATCAGCAACTGTAAGAAGCTGAACAATGGCAAGTGCCAAATTCTGCGCCTGGGATGGGGCACCCCCGGCTGTGTGTATGGACTGGGGAAGGAGAGGCTGGAGAGCAGCTGCAGAAAGGGACCTGGGGATCCTGGTTGATGGCCAGTGGGATCTGAGCCAGCAGTGCCCTGGAGCCAGGAGGGACATCCCTGTCCTGGGGGCACCAGGCCCAGCAGCGCCAGTCGGGCCAGGGAGGGATTGTCCTGCTCTGCTCTGGGCTGGGGCGGCCTCACCTCCAGTGCTGGGGCAGTTTTGGGTGCCTCAATATACAAAGGACATTAAGCCATTAGAGATCATCTGGAGGAGGCCATGAGGATGGGGAAGAGCCTTGAGGAGAAGTCACGTGAGGAGCGGCTGAGGGCGTTTGGAGTGTTCAGCTGGAGGAGACTGAGGGGAGACTCATCCCAGTTTCAACTTCCTCATGAGGGGAAGAGGAGGGGCGGGCACTGATCTCTGCTCTGTGTGACAGGGACAGGAACTGAAGGAGCAGCTGGAGCTGTGCCAGGGAGGGTCAGGTTGGATCTCAGGGAAAGGTTCTTCCCCAAGAGGTGCTGGGCACTGCCCAGGCTCCCCAGGGAATGGGCACGGCCCCGAGGCTGCCAGAGCTCCAGGGGCGTTTGGACACCACTCCCAGAGATGCCCGGGGTGGGATTGTTGGGGTGTCTGTGCAGGGACAGGGGCTGACTGGATGATCCCTGAGGGTCCCTTCCCACTCTGGATATTCTGTGATTCTGTGAAATACAGCAGTTAACTGTAAACTAAGTAATGTCACACACGCACACCTGCTCCATGAGCCTCAGTGGCAGTGAGCTTCCTTTTGCTGTGTTGTGAGCAGGACAGTCACTCCAGGCTGGCTGAACTTGCTCTTTGCCAGCCTGAGCCACCTCCAGCAGTTCAGTTGCTGAAATTGAATGGAGCTTCAAAGAGGAGTCTGTTAATGAGCTGAGCAGCTTGTGGTGTGTTCCTTGTAGCTCAGATATTTCTGCAGACACACAGGGATTTGGGACACCCAGTGTGACCGGACTGAAATGCAGGCTTGCTCTGAAAGCCCAGACGTAGCACAGCTGGATTGCTACAGCTGTACCTTTAGAGATGTGCACAATGAGCATTATTGCAACTCTGTGTAGGGTCGGGTTTTTTCATCCTATTTCATGAAGTCTTTTATAAAAGACAAGTATTGTATCCTCACTCCTAAATCTGCTTCGGTTGAGTTTGAAAATCATAGAATGGTTTTGGTTGGAAGGGACCTTAAAGCCCATCCAGTGCCACCCCTGCCATGGGCAGGGACACCTCCCCCTGTCCCAGGCTGCTCCAAGCCCCGTCCAGCCTGGCCTTGGGCACTGCCAGGGATCCAGGGGCAGCCACAGCTGCTCTGGCCACCCTGTGCCAGGGCTGCCCCACACTCACAGCCAAGAATTAGTCACATGGCTTGACCTGTGAGCTTTAGGGTCCATTCCAACCCAAGCTGTTCACTGATTCTATGATTTAACATCCCCAAAGAGCAGAGAGGTTTCTGTTTCAGGTTTTATATGCAGCCCAAAAGAGAAGCTAAGTGCAGAAAGGTGAGATGTGACCAAGGTTTGGTGGCCATCTGATAAGAGCACTGCACTGCCATTACTGGTCATTTACGCACAGATAGCCTTCAGGTATCATTACTAAACACACAAAAAGGATTGATATGTGTCCAAAAATGCTTGCCAAGTTATCAGAAAAAAATGAGGCAGTAGGAGGAAGGGAAGGATGGACTGGTGTCTCCATTTACACTTGGGGGGATTGCATGTTGGGCAGACTTATCCCCAGCAGAAATCCCTCGCTGTGTGCTGGTGTTTTATCCTCAGAAGATCATTCTTCTTGACTGTGTGCAGTTCAGTGGAGTAATGTCCAGTGTGGCATTGCTCCCAGCTCCTGGGAGCGCCCGTTCCGACAGAGGGAGGGCGGCTGTTGGCTCCGGATGGCCTTTGCAATGCTCCACTTCCAGGCTGCTCCCGCCGCAGTGCTGGGCTGCAGGCTCAGTGTTGTCATTCACCCGGCTGCCTTCAAGGAAGGTCTCGAGATTTTTTTTCTTTCTTTTCCAAAAGACTTAGAAAACATCTGGTAATTTGAGAATTGGTCTTTGTGAGAGAGAGGAGCAGCTCCCCCGCTCACTGCGGTGTCACTGTTCTCTGTTTAGATACCATTAACTCATCCTTTGAAGGTAGTAGATGAGGTTGCCAACAACAATTAAAAAACAATTTTTTGAAAGTGTTGGGTTTCCCGGGCCCTTCTCAGATCAGGAAATGAGATTAAAATCAGTTGCTGAAAAGCTACTGTGTTTATTTGAATACAACCGAGCATGGCGGCTCGGCCGCCTCATTAAAGGAGGCATTATGAGCAGCCTGGTGTTGTGTTCCCGGTTTGATAAAGAGCATTGTCTGACAGCAAGCTTGGTGCAGCTCCCACTCCATGCTCTGGCACATATTTTCTGCCTCAGTGGTTCCTCTCAGTAGGATAGCCAGCCTCTGCCTTTCTGTTTGACGTTTTTGCTAATAATTACTTGAAAAATCATCCACTTCTATTTAAAAATTGTTACATGAAGTACTAGTCCGTCTTTGCATCATGACAGCAAGAGGCCAGTGAAGTAAGGGGTGTTCAGCCACATGAAGCTAACTTCATAAAGCATTGCCCAGGGTGCACTGCAGGATGACTGGAAATAATTAGCCTCTGGAGGTTGGAAACCTATGCCATAAATCCCAGAGCTTGGAGTGAGGAGAGTTTTTTATCACTGTCCTTGACAAAAAAATTGTAACATCATGGCTTACTCCGTCTTTGACATAATAAACTTACAGTGGTGCTTTGCAGAATCCTATGCTCACAGCCCCGTTTGCCTCTCCCCTCTCCCAGCCGTTTCCCATGGGCTATGGCTGGGCTGTAGGAAGTTTCCTTTGGGCCTTCAACCATCACACAGACACGTAATAGCTTCCAGGCGTCTGGCTCCCAGCGAGAATCAGGCCCTTTGGAATGAGACAAATTTCCACTGATGCAATCGCTGCGACCTTAGAGAAAAGCAAGATCTGAAGGTGAATGAGCTGCTCCGAGCCCGTCCCCGCCGGCGCCGCGTGTGCTGAGGGATCCGTGCCCCGGGGCTTGCGCTCCAGCAGGGCACACAGCAGTCCCGGCACGGACCCTGGGTGCTGGGAGCACCTTGGGGTTGGAAGTGGAAATTCGGAGTGGAAATGTCTGCCTAGATCCTCGGGTAAATTGTTGTGTATATCAGGAGTGTCTTGTAAATGATAATGAACAGATGCCTTGTACTTACTACACAATAAGCCACTTGAAGTTGTCACCAGTTGTTTATAGATGTTATTAATATTAATAATTTACCACTCATTTCCATATGAAACCACATTAGGCTTGTCTACACTGCATCCAGTTACCTGCAGAAGCTGGGAAGCCGTGGCAGCGTGCCCCAGCTAACACGTCCTGCTGAGAAAATGCTGCCTTTGTTCGGGCCTCGGCAGCGCGGAGCGGGGCTGTGTGCAAGGAGCAGGGCTGTGTGGAGAGAGCCGGGGCTGTGTGGAAGGAGCACGGATGTCTGCAGGGAGCGGGGCCTTGTGGAAGGAGCCGGGGCCGTGTGGAGGGAACCGCGGCTGTGTGGAAGGAACAAGGAGCGGGGCTGCGTGGAAGGAGCCGGGGATTGTGTGGAGGGAACCGCGGCTGTGTGGAAGGAATAAGGAGCGGGGCTGTGTGGAAGGAACGGGGCTGTGTGGAGGGAGCTGGGGCTGCGTGGAGAGAGCCGGGGCTGTGTGGAAGGAGCGGGGCTGTGT
>WEIT01024720.1:44206-66773 GCA_013389985.1 Dryoscopus gambensis | reverse complement strand
GTGGAAGGAGCCGGGGCTGTGTGGAAGGAGCCGGGGCGGTGTGGAGGGAGCCGGGGCTGTGTGGAAGGAGCCGGGGCTGTGGGGAAGGAGCCAGGGCTGTGGGGAAGGAGCCAGGGCTGTGTGGAAGGAGCCGGGGCCGTATGGAAGGAGCCAGAGCTGCTGCTGCTGGCCTGTATCCCCACACACACAGCCCAGGGAGCTGCAGGAATTAGTCAGGCCCTGCTCCAGGGACAATTTTAACTGTTCTGCAGAGCTGAATATCTGCTCAACAAGGGGAGGTTGATGGTGCTGAAGGTGCTCTTTGGATCTGGGAGAGGAGGGTCAAAGCCCTGGGATCTGTCCTTTGCAGAAGGCTTTAGAGGCACCAGGTCTGCCTTCTTAGGGAATGGGGAGAAAAGATGAATCACAACAATTTGCCCGATTTTGGAATTCCAAAGTCTAATCTCCTCTAATTTAGGCAAAGTCAAAATCTTGGTGTTCTGCACACAAGAAAAACAAGTTACATGAAAAGGTGAGATTTTCTACAGCTTTTAGCACTGACCTGCATCTTCCCCCAAGGAATTTAATGGCAATGTGCTGGATAATGTCTACAGAAGGCCAAATGTTTATAAAATAAAGTGAAATATTCCTTTTACTCTGTGTGCAGCGAGGGGGGATCCCCAGTGAGGAGGTGACCCTGTGGGACTGGTAATCACAGCACTGACCTCTAGTTCCAGGTGCCGTGCCACGATGTCTGTGTGGCACATTAGGATCTAGTGTAGCCTCAAGCCTGAAAGGGAGGTTCCCAAACCTTCAGGATTTGGGTGCTGAAGTCCCATCCTCAATGATCACTGCCTTTGAATCCAGTGTTGTGTGGTTTAATGTACAATATGCTCTGTTCAGGCTGGGTACAATTATCAGTATTTATTCCCAGAAGCCTGGGGAGATTTTTTTGTCAAAAGACAAAGCAATAGAAGTTCCACGGCATGCAAAATACAGACCTTTGTATTGCAATTGAAATATTTAGATAGGAATCATTACTGAGTCCTTTTACAGCAACCTTGCCAGAGAAAGAGAGAGAGAGAGAGGGCTGGGAAAGAAAACACAAAGGAGGTAATAATATCTGATTAGCCAAGCAGCTGAAGAACTGATGGGGATTGTGAAGCCTATCAAGGCATCGTGACTTTCTGTGTGAGTGACATTCCGCAGCGGGAAGCAGCTACCAGCCGAGGAACTGCTCCTGAATATTACCCTTAGGACTTGTCTTTTATTGGTAACCTTGCAGTATCCTTTGCTGGAGTTATGTTTTCTGAGAGTTCGGGCACTTGGCTACGGGGCGTCACTGACAGCCCCTGCCGGGGCTGATCCCTCGCCAGGGCACTCAGTGGCCATGCAATGTGGGCAGATATTTTGCAGCTGTCCTCTGTCACTCTGTGTCTTTTCAAGGCTGACACTGTTGCAGTGACCTGGACGATGTCTGCCATATATTCTGTGAATTACTAGAGCAGTATTTTTTGGATGCTGTGCCCAGTGGAACACTGTGCCTGTCGTGCCTCTCATTTCCACCAGAGCAATGCCAGCATTTGGGGGGAATCACTTATAATTAAAACACTAAGCCAGAGAGAAGACTGTATCCCTTTGTTTTATAGGATTTGTGAGATGTAAGCAAAAGTGCTAAGCAACCTTAGGTACTCTGGTTCTGTCAGTGGAGGAGGTTGGAAGGAGGCTTAGCCGTACCTTGTCGACTGTAGCTGTTGTTTCCGGGTTTAATATCCTTCAGGATTCTGGTATTCACAGGTACCTTTCTTCTTCCCCTCCTTAAGGTTGAATTTGGGTGTGAGGGTTGTTTTGGCTTCCTTCGAGCATCACCACACCAGCAGCTGGGATACCAAGCTGCAGTTTGGTCCTTCCTCAAATCTGCGGTGATACTTCCTTAACTGGAAGAGGGACAAGGCAACACTGCTTTGTCAAGACTAGGCCAGCAACAATGTTCTCCACAGTAATTTGCACATTCACTTTTTCAGTGGTGTGCTTCTTCTTCAAGAACAGCTCCTCATGTAACTAATAAAGCCATCTTAGATTTGAGCAAAGAGGATTCCAGCTGAATCCTGTAGTAAATCAGCTCTTTCAGGAGAGAAAAATCAGAGAATCCTCCTTGCTGAGTACTTAGGACCTGGAAATGGGAACATGAACTTGGTGTTGATGACAGATTACATTCTAGCTGCTCTTTCCTTACTTTCATTTCTAATATCAGTGGATATCATAGATTTAAACTCCCAAATTTCACGGTTGCAGGTAGGATCTAGTTTAGAGCAGAATATACAATATGTGAGCTGTAAGGAATAGGGCTTCAGCTTCCTGCAGCTGGAGGAATTGGCTATACCAACTTAATCTGAGTCCACCTCCCACAGAGAGGATGTAGGAATGAAATGAAAAGTATATGTGAAGTTTTGTGTATTTATTACTTTTTTAAAGCACTTTTCATGGGTAAAATCTGTCTTTAATGATGCATTCAAACTGTGGTGCTGAGAAGTATTGCATAGCTAATGCATTGGTTTGTTTTTGTTTATTCTGCAGAAATGATGGAATTTCATTTTTTAGCAAAATTACCAGGGCTCCTATATTATTCACAGGGCTTTAAACGCATGAGAGGGGGATGCTAAGTCCGTAAGGATTTTAATACCAGCTTCTCTGCGAATCTAAACTGGTTTTCCAGCCCACTACTTGGTGGGCCACAGGGGTTTTTCCTATAGTGTAATACACATTTAAAGCTTCTTATGGATGGCTACGTCTGCAAATAAGCTCAGAAAGGAGAGGAGGGAATGCATTGTGTTGTCTGGAGCTGAGCAGGGAGAGATTATCATGGGAGAGACCTGAACAAGAGGTGTGACAGCCGAGCAGGCGGAGGTGCTGACTCCCACATACCACAGGCACGGGCACTTTCTGAGGGATCACCCTGGTAGGGATCCAGCCTTCACTCAGCATTAGCAGTGAGGAAACTTCTGGCTCCCTGGCTGGCTTTTTATGAATTGCGAAGAAGGAAAATGCCAAGTAGTAAAGACTGTGTATATTTAATTCCTGAGTAACATTAGGGTTTATTCTGTTTGCTCTTTCATTTCTCCTCTGAATGCTTTTAGGAAATAAACGCAGTGCGTTAGCCTGGATTCAGTTGGGCAATGAATGTCTTTGTGTGTGTAATGTACAGCTCTGAGACAGAGATGTGTGTTTTAGACACCCAGGATCCAAGTTCATAGTAAAGGCTCTTAGGGAATGCAATAATATAAAAAAGCAACACTGGAATTTCTCAATTTTACATTTTTTAAGGAAACTTACAGACTTCCAGTTTATATGCAAGACTGGCACGAAGGGAGTTCAGTTTTCTACCTCCTTTCCAAGCTCATACGCCACGTAGCTTTCCTGAGCTTGCCTGATTTCCACATTTGCTCTTAAATAAAGGAAATCAAAACCTGTCATTACATGATTTGAGTTCCCTTATTAGTCACCAAGACAAGCTGCTGGATGATAAGTCTCCAGCAATACCAGCAGGCCCCACGTCACAGCCACGCAGAGCCCCACGTGCTGGAGTGCCCTTGGAATGCTGCCGTGGTTCGTGCAACAATATTTATACTTTATTCAAAACTAGGGCAGTAAAAATGATTTAGTGAAATCCACAGCTTTTGAAAGATGCTGCCATGCTGGAGTACATGCTTGAAACTTCCTAAAAATACTTTCACATGCATATATTTAAATAAGGATGGATTTGTGACCTAGTAGAACCAAAGTGGTGTGTGCCATTACCGGGCAGGGCTTCCAAGGCTTCTCCAGCCTTTCTGGGGCTCTTCCAGCTCCCCTTGACCACAGCGATGGGCAGGGAATACCCCGAAGCTGTGATAGGATGTGAGACAGCAGCCAGCTTGTCCCGGAGTCCTGAACCTCCTCTGGCACTTTGTGAAGCCAAACTCCTGACACTTCCCTGGGTGTCCTTGTGGTCCCTGACCATGGCTGTGCAGTGCGCAGGGGTCAGCTGGGCACAGGGGGATGTGTGTGTGTGTCACAGGAGTTGATGTGGCACGGGGAAGCTCTTGGACAAGAGCAGCCGTGCTGTCCAATGTTTAAAACCTATCTCTAGACCACGTCACCGTCATCACTGCATAACGTGGCCGTTAAATGTTATGCAGCACAAATACTTTATATTTTATATTTAGACTTTTAAATTTTTTAATTTTATCCTTTTAAAGGGTCACTGTTGTCTAGTGTGCTGTAGGAATGAATGACAGAAACAGCTAACTTCATAGACTTGGATTTTTAAGGCACTTGGAAGGTGGGTGCCAGCCCTGGGGGGCACTGAGGCAATGTGACATTGATACTGTATTCCCTGAAATCCAGCTTAGGGAGAGGAACCTGGCTTCACAGACAAAGCCCACACTGGGAATGTTTCTTTCAACTCCGTGGCTGACTCTGATGAGCTGCAAGGCCTCATCAGCACTGCCAGCAAGCCCAGGCATAGGGACGTCGGGCTGCTGCAACCTTAGTGGACACAGGGCTGACCTCAGGGTATCCTGGACATCTGGAATGGGGATCCTGGCACCACCAAAGCATTTATAATTGTCTGACACCAGCAGTAGCAGAATTTGGGTGAATGATTACTAATGAGAAAGATTTAATTTCACTTGGGCTTCAGAACATGAGGAGTTTGGCTCCATTGTCATTAGTGACACATTTCAAGAGGCTGATTGTGCCTGGTCTGTCCAGAACCTGAGCTGCTGTCCTTTGGGTGACTTTGGCCTGATCTCATCATATCCTTGGAGGTGCTGAGCCTTCTTCATTTCCATGACTCAAGGAGCACAGTGTGGGGCTCAGATACTCCCCAGGGAGGTCCAAACAGCAGCTTAGGGCTGCTGTATCTGTAGCCTGGTCAAAAGCAAGATGTGTTCAAAAGCCCAGGAGTAAAGTATTGTGGTGCTTTTGCCCTAGGCAGGTGCACAAAGAATCAGAAGTTTCTTGCTGAGTGTTTATTCCTCCAAGTGGGATTTTGCAGATGTGGGTAAACTGAATCCCTTCTTTCATCTGCTTAAAAGACCTATAAAAGAGCTGTCTGGTGTTTTACAAAATTGCAGTGTAATTCCAAATCTGCTGCAAACATGCTGCATCCTCTCAGAAGAGTTTTATCTGGTTTTAATGTTGGTTTTCACCCAAGTGTGATGTATTTATAGAGTCAGAGTCACAGAATGGTTTGGGCTGGAAGGATCTGTAAAGCTCATCTCATTCCACCCCTGCCACGGGCAGGGACACCTTCCCCTGTCCCAGGCTGCTCCAAGCCCCGTCCAGCCTGGCCTTGGGCACTGCCAGGGATCCAGGGGCAGCCACAGCTGCTCTGGGCACCCTGTGCCAGGGCCTCACACCCTCCCAGGGAACAATTCCTTCCCAATATCCCATCCAGCCCTGCCCTCTGGCAGTGGGAAGCCATTCCCTGTGTCCTGTCCCTCCATCCCTTGTCCCCAGTCCCTCTCCAGCTCTCCTGGAGCCCCTTCAGGCCTCTGAGCTCTCCCTGGAGCCTTCTCCTCTCCAGGTGAGCACCCCCAGCTCTCCCGGCCTGGCTCCAGAGCAGAGGAGCTCCAGCCCTCAGAGCATCTCCGTGGCCTCCTCTGACACTTATTTGACACAAATACAAGTTCATGGTGACATGCACATACACACACAGATGAATGTCAAAAAGACCTAAAGGCACAGAGCAAATCCAACCCCATCTCATCTGTAGCCTGCTGGAAATTGTTGAACTTTTATAGAAAATCAGTCACAGTGCTGCAATTTCATGCTTTATCATTTTTGTTACATGTATGAGGGAAATTATAAACCTTGTAATTTCTCTCTTACTATATAAAAAGCTTTAGATAACATCAAGATATGGAAGTAATACAAAGTAATACAAAGTAAGATGCCTCGATACATTAATGAACAAGATCTAAAATAGACACTGTTCGCCTCTATGGCATGAAAAGGAAAAGAGAAGAATTCACCTCTGAATGGGAGGATTAAAAAACCTGGTTGGGGGAGATAAAATAATATAAGGAAGAGGCTTGGAAAAGAGGCTTGGAAATGTAAGGCAAAACAAAACATGCTTCAAATATAAAAGACTTGGTTCCTGTCTCATTTAAAAATCTATAACAATTGATAGCTGATTTGTGGCAGTGGGGTTCCTTCCTTCAGACACCTGCAGAGCTGTGTGCCAGGGCTGAGGTCTGACCCCAACCAGAGCATCTGTGTGTCCCTGTCCCCACTGCCACCACCACCGGCCTCCGGAGTGTCCTGTGCACCAGGCAGACCCCAGCCTTCTTCTTGCATCCATCTAATCCAAAAAGATGGGTTTATTTTTCAAACCCTCCTGCTGGAGATCTAAGCCTTGTATAGGAATATTTGCATGTGTGGAATATATGCCTGGAGCAGTCCTGTTCAGCCATGTGCTTCTGGAGCCACGGACATGGTGATGCTCAAAGGGTTTGTGGTGCTGCAGGGATGTACTTTCCCTGTCTGTGGGTTCTGATTTGTCCCCCACTTCTCAAAATGTGAGTCCAGTATTTGAAGACCAGGCTTTTAAAACTGGCATCTAATTCAGTTTTATCTGCGTAAGTTTAATCACCAGATCAAAGCCACTGAGCAAATAAGGACATATATTTGGTTCTTTAAAGTATCTTTATCAGTCTTTAAAGTATAGTGGTATTTTGGTGCCTGTCATTTCTGTGCAGGATAGAAAACCTCAGTGTTAGACTGGGGCCAGGGTTCCAACATCTCAGTGAGATGAAATAAACCTGGGCTTATTAGCCTGCCTTGGAGCACCAAGCTTTGAGAAGGAATCACGCAATGACAAGAAAAAAGAAAGGCCAACACTCCCTGGTTTCCTGGTCCCCCCGCTCTCAAAGCCAGGATGTTTAGCTGGATGCCATTAGTGAGGCAATGGGCCAGGTTCAGATACGGGAGAATTCCCGAACATGTATTTTCCAACCCCCGCCCTGCAGCATTCGTGCTTCTGCAAATGGGTGTAATTACCCCGCAAGGCACGTTCCGAGCAATCCTTCCTGGGCTGTGCAGGGCAGGTGCCAGGAGCCGAGCCGGGGGCACGGGCTGGGACTCACCAGTGCCGGGGACTCACCAGTGCCAGTCACCCCTGCTGGCAGCAGCAGCTGCGGGACACAAGAGGTGACAGTGTCACACCCCGCGGGGAGGACAGGCTGCCAGACAGGGGGAACCTGGGCACACGTGGTACAAACAGGAGGGGAAAGGCTCAAGGGACAGGGAGGGTTTGGTTTGGTGTGGGGTGATGGCAGTGCTGGGCACCTCAGCCCCCCTCAGCCTGCTTTGATTTGGCTTCGTGTCCCACCAGCAGCAATTCAGGTGCTCAATGCAACGAGTGGCCAAAGGCCAGTGGGCCCTGGCCTGTAGTAGCCACACTGGCAGCAGGACCAGGGCAGTGCCTGTCCCCTGTGCTGGCACTGCTGGAGCACTTCCAGTCCTGGGGTCGGTCCTGGCCCCCTCAGGACAAGAAGGACACTGAGGGGCTGGAGTGTTCAGGGAAGGGGCTGGAGCCCCAGGAGCAGCTGAGGGAGCTGGGAAGGGGGCTCAGCCTGGAGAAAAGGAGGCTCAGGGGGGCCCTTGTGGCTCTGCACAAGTCCCTGACAGGAGGGGGCAGCCGGGGGGGTCGGGCTCTGCTCGCAGGGAACAGGGACAGGAGGAGAGGGAACGGCCTCAGGCTGGGCCAGGGGAGGGGCAGGTTGGATATTAGGGAACATTTTTTTATGGAAAGGGTGGTCCGGAACTGGTTGTCCAGGGCAGTGGTGAAGTCACCACCCCTGGAAGTATCCAGAAAGTGAGTAGATGTGGCAGTTTGTGACATGGTTTAGTGGGAATGTCAGAGATAGGACTTGATGATCTTGATGGTCTTCTCCCATGTTAATGATCCTATGATTCTATGTTTTGCCTATTTTATGTGCAAGACTCTGTGCTTAAATTCAGTGTGTGAGTTTCTAGCACAAGGCCTGTAGCTTAATTTCAGCTGCAGTATTTTCAAAAGTAATGTTTAAATATTACCGGTCTACCTGAGCCAATTTGTTAGTTCAAACTCCACCTTTCATTGGCTGAATTTCCCTTTCAGCCACATTTTAAAGCTGTATTATTTAATCATGAAACAATTGACCCTGTTGGTATTTCTGGTTCTTCCTGACTGCCATTGCCTCTGATGGGCTAAGCAAAGAGATACTTCTTCCCAGAACACCAAATTATTGGAGTGGGCAGCATAAACTGTCTGTTAGCACACGTGGGAAGCTAGGATGAGGGAGAAGGAAAAATGTTGTCAAATACCTGCAGCCTACAGGAAAGCTGGAGAGGGACTTTTTGCAGTGATAGGAGAAAGTGGAATGGCTTTAAACTGAAGGAGAGGTTTGAATTGGGTATTAGGAAGGAATTGCTCCCTGTGAGGGTGTGAGGCCCTGGCACAGAGTGCCCGGAGAAGCTGTGGCTGCCCCTGGATCCCTGGCAGTGTCCCAGGCCAGGCTGGACGGGGCTTGGAGCAGCCTGGGACAGTGGGAGGTGTCCCTGCCATGGCAGGGGCTGGAATGGGATGGGCTTTAAGGTCCCCTCCAACCTCCCAAAATCTTACAGATGGTAGAAATGCAGGGGAAGAGAAAAAGCAAAGAGTTTCTAATTGATTAGTTTTAGCCCTGTGGGTCTTACCTGGTTGCAAAGCTGAGGGTACATCACTGGGATGTACCAAATCCTCAGGTCCCCAGTTTTCCTCCTCTGCAGAGCTGCACCGGCGCGCTGGGAGCTGTACACGCAGCAAAGCCTGTTCTGTGAAGGCTCCACTGCCAAAAATAAACCTCATTGGGATTCCTGAGATGGCTGCTGTCAAGGAAAGTCAAATTTGGAGCTTTAAGCATGCGAACAGTGTCATTTTTAAAAGTCTGTTCACCAGGGAGATAAACAGGGATTAGCCTCACAAGCTGCTCTAACTCCCCTACATGCAGGGAGGGGCGGTGAGAGCCGCGCTGGGGGCAGGTGGGGCTGGGCTGTGTCCACTTGGCCAAATCCCAGCAGTGCTGCTGTGGGAGCAAGTGAGGACACGGCCCCCAGGCAAGGACACCCTGGGAGTGTGTGCAGGGGCTGCAGCTGTCCTGTTGGCTCTGAAGATGGACCTTTCCCAGTGTGGTTCCTGAGCCATTTCCCCAGGTCTGGCTGTGCTGAGGTTTCTGGGGCCCAGAGTGGGAAGGAGAAGCTGTGTTGGGCCGGGATGAGCATCTTCAGCCCAGGGGGTTGTGCCATAGCCATGCTACTGACTGGAGCACCCTGAGAATTACCTGGGACCAGTTAGCACACACCAGCTGAAAAGGCAAAACCAAACCAACCCAGAAAACATATAATTTATCTTTTCTAGACCTTACTCTTTACAATTCCGTTGGCTGAAAAACTCCCTTTCTTCATAGGTACTTTTGTCCTACTGAACATGCAGGTTCCTCTCTATGGTAATTCCTTCCATCGTTTTCCTCCAAGTTTATTTTATGGGTGTAAACCATAAATTTTTGGTGTAGTTGTTGGATAAATTGTTGGAGCCTGAAAGAGCTCTCTGAAAATGCTTCAACAGAGATACTAAATCAGCAGCAGCCTCTTGCCACTGCAAACAATTGCCAGGTACATCCTGAAAGCAGTTCCTTCCTCTTGTATGGTTCCAACAACATCATTAAAAAAAAATCTTGTCCTTTGTACTTCCTCCCCCCTTCATACATGCACATATCTTGTAGTAAATTCATTTTTCAGTCCTGACTTTGTGCAAACACAATGTTGTGCTGCAAGCATTAAAAGGCAATTTAGTACTCAAAGGATTAAAAGCTCATGTTAAATTGAAGACTACACTTGGCATAAACATTAAAAATTGACAGAACACCCTACACATTAACTGCACCAGGGCTCCATAATTAGCATTTAAAAGTAAAACATCATTTCCTTACTGTTTCCTACTTACTCATTTATAATGCATTTATTATAATTCGGATGTGAATATAAGGCTTTCCACTATTGTCAGTTAGTAAATAAATAAAAAACCCTACTCCTGTCGGAAACAGGGGCCTGCATACAAGGACTGGGAGATGAATGGTTTGTTAATCCAAATCTCAAACGCGTGATGAATCAGCAGTGACTAACTAACCTCATTCCAGGCCTAATTCTCTTCCTGAGCATCCACGGAGAAAGCTCGCGCTCGGCAGCGCCGGCTTCCACTGGCATCAGCACAGGGAACAAGGGATAAACTCTACTTCTTGGGATTTGGATGTATTGTGTTGGGTCTAGTGCTGTGCAATGTGGGAAAATAGATATATGGTTCATCCTGTAATGTGGAAAATTCACTGCAGATTGAAATTTGAATGCAAAAGGAAAAGAATGAGGAAGGCAATCTCATTAGGGAAGTGGAAAAGAGGGACCATCAGACATTAAAGGGATAGCACTTTGTTGACTTGTGTTATTTTGGGATGAGATGGTATTTTGTTCATCCATACTAGTACAGACCTTTTTTGGACTTTTGGGTTTTTTGGAAGGTAAGGTGGCCAAGTGCTGGGTTCCAGTGTACTTCCATGCTTGACTTAAATCATGCCCCATGTCTGACTGGCATGGCGTTGCCTGTGTAACATCTGGCCTGAGGCTTTCTTCTCATCCCACATCCCCTGAAACCACTTTCCTGTACTTCCAACAAATCTATCTGGCTTCAGCCAAACCTTCTCTTCCATAGCTCTAGACTCACTGACAGAATTTTAATTAGGCTGCTTAAATCAGCCTGGGTGCTGTTTGATCAAGATCCCAATTTGCCAGAGAAAGTCTCCACCTGCAGACCTGGATCAGTGGGCAGAGGTTCTTCCTCTCCAGCACAAAGAAGATCTCCACTCTGCTGGTCAGGGCAGCCACCTTCAGCTCTGTCTGGCTTTCCACTGGTGCTGCAGATCAGGTCAAACCCTGACCCAAATCTTGCTGGGTTTGCAGATGCCCCACATTCAAAGCCATGAGGAGGGGGCCGGCCACACCACTTCTGTGAAAACCCACCACTGCCTGTTCACCTCTAGAAATGTGGCAACATGCAAATGATCTTGCAGAAGCCTCACTGTTGGCTCTGCACGGCTTGCTGACATGATGAATCTCTTTTTGTTCCTGCTCTGAAGCCTCACATCATCTCCACGTCCTCCGGGGTCGCTGCTGTGTGGAAGACAAGACCACGTTTTGTTCAGCCCCTGTGAAATGCAATTAGAAGCCCCTCCACTGCCAGCAGGAGCTGAAGTTAAAAGGAGAGAGAGGGGAAAAAAGGGACCTCCCCGCTGGCCAGCAGTGTGCTGACTTTGAAGTCCTGGGCCATCTTTTGTGTTCCCCCTCTGAGGGCCTTTAATCAGGACCTTTGCCTTGTCATTCGGGGGGGACAAACCCCACACAGTTGGTGGGGTTGTCCCTGTGTGTGCCGGGAAGAAAAGTCTTTGTCAGAAATTTCCACTGACCCAAGCACTTTGTTTCTTTGTCTCTCCCAGACGACGTTTGAACTAAAAAGAAGACCAAAACTCTCGTCTGTGCTAACAGTATTTTAATAGGGAGCCCCGGTGACTTCTCGGAGCCTCCCTGCCAGGCCCAAGGCGGAGACGAGGCCTTTGGTCTGAAGGCCTCTTAAAATAAAACCAGCTCAGGCAGTTTTTTATAACCTTCTTCTCGGTGTATGTCCTGGGTGACACAAAGAGGCTCACACCATAATATTGCAACACACGGCTGAGGAAAAATACTTAATTCTCATATTATGTAATACTGTATAGACAGAACCTGGAATGGTGAACATCTTATTTTTTGCTGTTTGCACAGCAGTGAGTTACAGATCAGCTGAAACTTCTAAAATAAATGGCCATAACCCCAAGCATGAGGCACATTCTATAAATTTTACAGAGCTAGAAGCACTAAGCTGGCCAGCCCCGCATCCCAGCCCCGGTGATGGACGGCACAGCCCCGGGGCAGCTGCTGGAGCTGAGATGACACAGGGCTAAGTAGGAATGATCTATGCTCTGTTTTCTCCAGCACTTTACAGATTAACAAAATGCTCCACTGAAATGCTGAGAATGATATTAAAATTCAGGTTGCCAGTGTTTTACTCATGAAGAATCTACTTGAGCTACTTTTTAAAGGTATTTTTATGTATCTATTGCAGTCTCACTTTTCTATTGAAATATGTACACCTGGACTCATAACTATGACTTTTATTCCTCAGGAAGAGGCATAAAATAGTACTCAGTGCTTTTTAAATGATATAAAATGTTTCTAAAATAACTCTTCCTTCCCAGTTAAACATTTTCTCCTTACCCACTTTCCCATTCACTTTTTGATACACTACAGCTTTTTTCCTACATTAAATCAGTTCCTCTTTAGAAAAAGTAAATTCCTGAAAAAGGAGGGGGAAATGAGAAAATTTTATAGGAACAAATAGATTAATAACTAATGATGATGAGATCTGACAGCCTCCCTTACAGGTGTATGTGGAGTAGAATGTCACTGTATTATCAAAACAGGTTCAAGTTTTATCATGGCTCTCGTGTATTAGATTCTCAAAGCACACCTCCTCCAGTAATGCCTGGAATAATCAGGCTGGATATAGATCAGTTGATTAACTGAACCTCAGCAACAATAGCTCAGCTTTGGTATCATTTTTACTCTTTTAGCTTCCTCTTCATGACCTCCCCATCATTCATTTGGATTTGTATTATTTTGTATTTGTCCCTTCCTTCTTGTAGAGTCGTACACTGATTTTGAAGCAAAGACCAAGCCTTCATCGCTGCAGATCCTTCAGGTGTTCCATGCCATTGATGGAATGTTACATTAGAGCAGGAATAACCCTGCCTGCTTCTCTAACACAGTAACAACAACACAGTGTTATGTGCAACCGTAATTACATGGCTGACACAGTAATTACTGATAGAGACACTTTCCCCAGTTCACCTGTGACTCAGCTGTCCTGGCTCTCTCCCAGTTACCCATGTGTTTCTGACTGGTTTTGCTTTCTCAGTAACTGAGCCTTGCAATGGCTCTGTCCCTAATCCAGCCAAATTTATACAATGGTGCTGAAGTCTGAATGCCAGAGCAGCCCCATTAGCTCCAAAATGATTTCTTTTTGTTGAAATTTAAGCAGATATTTAAGTGCTTTGCTAGCTTAGGGTCAAAGTGTTCAGCACCTTGTTGGACTGTGTCTTACCTACCTCCTCATTAAAGATACATCAGACCAGTTGGCTTGTCTTTATCAAGCAGGAAAGTGCAGCCAATTGACTTTATGTGACAGCTAAAAGTGAAGATCAAGGAAGCTTGAGAGACAAAGAAGTTAGGTTTTGTTAGAATCCTAAATGAAAGAAAAATAGTGTTTGGCAAGCTACTGAAAATTGTTTCTTGTGTCAGAAGGATTTTATTTTCCGAGGACTTTTGACCAGGACTTTTGGAGAGATTTGGATTTGTGGATGGAGGCTGGACTAGGGCAGAATCAATCTGCTTATTTTGTTGTTGCCTTTTTCGTTGTGAGTACGGTGGCCTTGCACAGAGCTTTGAGTGCAGACTCCTGCAATACCAGGTGAGGATGCACAGAAGAATTGAGAGCCTCTGTGAAAGTGTTAGTGAGGCTCTTGCAGCATTCTGACGAGGGGGTTAGAGACAGCAAAGTGCCTGGTGGGCTTAATACTGAGTGAAAGTTGGCAGCCAGTTTACCGGAGATCAGCTCTATGGCCTGAGTCATCTCCAGTGAAGACCAGGGAGGAATTTCCTCCTTTGGCTGCAACATCAGCTTGATAGTTCTCACGATACGAATTATAAGGTCATTTGTATTTATATTCCTGCTAATGATTATATGAAGAAATAATTTGTTTTCAACTCAGCGCTGTGTCTGTGCTTTCCCTCACGCTGTAAGGTCAGCACCTGTCTGTGATGGGCCCTTTGGTTCCACAGCAGGAAGCTGTGAGGTCCTGGCTGGGGTTCTGCTCTCACTAGAGGATCAGACAGTGGAGGAAACTGGGCGATGTTCAGTTTTTGGCACTACCTGCAGTGGTCTTGCTCGATGTTCCTCCTCTGGGGAGTGGGAAACAACCTTATCCCCTGTCTCCTGTTCACTGTCCTGCCTCGTGGGCTGCAGGGAGCCTCTTGTCCCCTCTGCCTGTGCTGGACCTCATGCCATGGGACCCCTATCAAAAGCTTTTATACAGTCGAGTGAGTCAGTGTGGGGGAGATGCCAGCACCAGTAGCCCTTGGACTCCCAGGATGATGGCCAAGGTGTGTTTCCTGAGAGATGGAATAGAGATATCCCTCAGGTGATAATGGCCCTGGCTGCAGGGGCAGAGCTGGGGTCCCCTGAGGACAGCTGCATTTTGGGCTGATTTTAGGCAATTTTCTCTTACTTGATGCCCATACCAGCAGCCCTCATGAAATGAGAAGTTTCTCCTTCCCCGAGCCAGAGGTTCACACAGGGAACTGCCCAGCTTCCTCCCACCACTTTTCCCCAGAGGAGGTGACTTCTTCTGCCTATGCCTCATTTTCTTCTCTCTTCTAGTTTAGATGCAAACAGAAAATCCTATTTTAATAAAAACCCAGCAGAAATCCAAACTGTGCAGGGTCAGGTTTACATTGACCCTTCTAAGGCCCATCAGCAGTAGATGGGTGTTTCTGCCAGACCCAGTTATCAAAGTGTTCTGCAAGGAAATATCCCCGGTGTTATTTTCAAGCTCAATGAACTCCAGCATATATTTGTGATTTTTCCCGTTATGATGACATCAGAGTGGAAACACAAGGCCGGGGACTCAGTGACAGCACGCAGCTTTCCTGCCACTGCTCATTTACTGCCTTTCTGAGAGCCAGATCCTAAACACTCGAGTATTAACGTGATTTCAGCTCTTAAGTAAAACTAAAGAAGTTTTTTCATCTTCCCATTGAGTGACGAGCTCCTTAAGTAGATCACAAGCTTTCTGCTGCTTTGTCTGAGTGAGGAGGAAAACTTTAATTGTTCCCATCTTCTAGTGCAGGTATTGATTAATTAAATGTATTAGCAAAGATCTTGGCCTACTTTTTTGCACCATCAAACAAGTACTTAATGACTATATTACTATGAAAATGGCATTGCTTTAAAGCATTGCATTGGAGCCCCTTGTACTTTGCTTTCATTTGATTGTTTTTTTCTTATCCCATTATGAACAATAAAGTTTCTCCTGTACTTTAATATAACACAGAGGAAGGGAAGGGAGGCAGAGAGGAGCTCACAGCTGAGGGATCCCATCTGTGCCAGGCTGGAGCTGTGGCATTGGAATGTCCTCAGGCAGGAGGATGTGCTGCCAGCTGGGGAGGCTCTCTGCAAGTGCAGACAGGTCAGGGAGCAAGTGTTAGATGGTAAATCTGTATAATTTACTCTAATTTAGCATTTGGTGGGTAGAAATATTAATATGACTCACATGCTAAGAGGGAGAAGGCGTGTTTACGAGGAACAGAACTAATAGGTCTGTGTGAGATGAAGAACACTGCCTCCCACCTCATTTAATCGCTTTCTTCCTGTGGGTCCCATTTGTAGAATCTCACTTCTTTGCACTTTTGTACCTACCTGCCAGTCTACCTCCTTCCACCCCACAGCCCTGTGCTCACCAATCTGCATCAGAGAATCCCAGCATGGTTTGGGTTGGAAGGGACCTGAAGGATCATTCAGTGCCACTCCCTGCCACGGGCAGGGACACCTCCCACTATTCCAAGGTGCTCCAAGCCCTGTCCAGCCTGGCCTTGGACACTGCCAGGGATCCAGGGGCGGCCTCGGCTTCTCTGGGCCTTCCATTCCAGCCCCCCACCACCCTCACAGGGAAGAATTTCTTCCTAATTTCCAGTCTAAATATACCCTCTTCCAGTAAAGCCATCCTCCCTTACCATAGATACATCCTGCACAAAGGCTCTGTGTTTTGCTCACTTGCTGAGGGGCAAATCCACAGGAGCTGCTCCGATTCACACTCACTGTCAGGGCCCCACAACGCTCTCAGGTCTGAAATGCATCTTCTCATATTCCAGCCAGGAGTTCTTGGAAATCCTACCTTTTCCTGGCCTCCAAGTGCACCTGGAGTTGGTGTTGCTCAGCCTCTCCAGCTCGCACCTTGCCACGCTGTGATGTTGCACTAAATGCTTTCGTTTTACGGCACTTTGAGCGTTCATACAAAGTTGTTAAGATCTGACACCAATTTGATGCTTTCAGTCTTGATGCTTTTATCCTACCTGTCTTTGCCTGTACCTGCCAACATGTGCCAGCCAGGCCAGCAACCAAAGCCAAGCAGGGCTTCACTGCCTGCAATGACAAAGCATTTCTTGCTGCAAAAAAAAAAAAGTTATTGCAGAACACTTCATAAACTTTAAATTTGGAATTAAGGCTTAACATTTTATAGTACCAGCACTGGGAAGTCCCATGTCTGTAACTAAAATATGTGCCATGGTGACAATAACACTTGGGTTTTATGCGGTGCTGAAAGCTGAGGTGCAGAGAAACGAAATGAGAGCCCAGCTGCCTTGGACACCAGGGAAAACCTGAAAATGCACCCACAGCTGGCTGCTAGTCAACAGCTGCTGGGCCACAATCATACCTGAATTAAAATGCATGTTAGCCACCTCTGCAGACAGGTAGGTTGAGGGCTCTGCTGCACAGGAGTGACTTGGGTCCCATGTTGGGGTGGGAGGAGTGGAGAAACACAGCTGAGTTGCTTAAAATAGCCAGAAAAGGACCCTTAGTCCTTTCTTGCCTTGTTCCCTTCACATTCACAAATGTTCATCTCTGTCTCTCCTTTTTTTCCATCCTTCCTAGGGGCGATGACTGACAGATTAATATATGTCTAGCTACGTGTCTTAGAAATCAAAAGGAAGGTGCTGTCAGAATCGCTTGTCAGAAAATGAGATTAGGCACACTTGTCATTTGCTGAGGATTGCAGTCTTTCAGAGATAAGGTTGCATTTAATGAGTGTAAAAAGCCTCCTTGTGAAAAAGGGGGTGGTGCAGGAGAGAGGGAATGATTATTTTTCTGGTGTCAGCTGAGTGCTTTATCATATAACTTGATAGCGTGGCACCCTGGCAGGCACTGATAATGGCTGCTGGGGCTATTGCACCTCTTCAGCTGCTCTGCAGCTTCAAAAGTGATGACTTGTTACCTGCTTTTAAACTCCTCTTGGATGTCGAAACCCACTATCCTGAGGGAAAGAAGCAAAAGCGTGTACAGTGTGTTTTAAAGAAAGACCTGTGAAAACACACAGCATAAAGGGAACGTGCTAAATGTATAGCCACTTTCCCCAGCAAACTAGAAAGAATACTCAGCGGGTTTCGGTGAAATATGGAACTTGTCTGACAAGTGAAGGATAACTAATGAGAAACAGAGCTGTATCCCACTGAAACCAATTGTGTTTTGTTATGGAAAATATTTATCAAGCCTTTTTTTTTCATTTGTTGGTTCTCCTAACAGTGCCATAATAACTCCTCTTATGTTTGTGATTCGGTTTCTCTCATATGCGTCTCAGTTATTTAAATCTGCAGTGGGGTGGGTGTTTTTTGATTATCAATTGGATATTATCATCTTGTACATGAATATTTTAGGTGAATGTTTCATTCATCAAAGTAATGGTCATTCTTTTGCCAAGTTAATGTCTTCGCGTGGTTTAGAAGCTGGCTAAAGGTACAGATTTATTGTTCATAATCTACTTTCTAAATATGAGCTGACAGTCAAAAATGGAATTTATCTGTTCAGCAGAAGAGCCCCTACATTAGCTACATGTATTTGCAACAGTATTTCTTGCCTTGGCACACCTCTTTGAAAATTATCCTTGAAAGAGGAGATTTCTGTCATATATTCTTCTCATCAAATGAGATGTGATTTTCATTATTTTGCTTGAATGTTAGAAAATGGAAGAAATTACTTGATTGGTTTATGGTGCTGATTCAGCATTTTCTGGACTAAAAATGACCTGGACGACAGAATGGGATTACAGCACGCAATAATGGATGCTTTATTTGGTGATAAGAAAGTCTCTTCTTCTGACTGAGAAGAAGAGAATGAAAAATATTTCTCTTATTAGGTGATTCAGTACCCAGATATTGACAGACAAATTAATTTGAAATACTTCTTCAGTTGCAGAACCTGCTAGCAGGCAGAAATTAGGGGAGGATAATGGCCACAGCTTGAAAGCGGTGCATTTATGAAGTGCACAACAGAAGTGCTGGTGGATGGGGAAGAATTTATATTTTATCCTCTTACCCAGTGATAGGATCTGTTCCTGGTTAACCTGCAGGGTATGTAGCAGCTCAGAGCCCAGCGAGGTCCCCAGGAGCTACATCCAGCCAACCCATGCTCCATGGTTCGGAATTCGAACCCCAGGAAGGGTTATAGAGGAAGAGATAAAAATGCAGGCATTTTCTGATGGAAAAGTTACAGCCAGGATTCTCACTCTTCGTGGTGGCCGAAGGGAGGGAAAGATGACTGTGGTGTTCACCTCAAGGATTTCACACTGTTTGGAGAAGCCTGAGGAGAAATGGCCTCACACACGTAGGACAGTTAGGATTTGTCTTTGGTACAGTGACTGGGTTCAGAAAATTATCCACCCTCCCCAGGTGTGCCAATCTGGGCTAAATTCTGTCCTCGGAAGCAGTGGAGACCACTTAGTATTTTATAGGGCCAAGCTGTAAGGATAGGGAAGAGAGAGCAGCCCTATTGTTCCCTGAGCCCCAGTTTTTATCTTTGTTTCCATTTGAAACCCTAATCATAAAACTGCCTGCAGAGCGGTTGCCTTGCTGTTCCTCTAAATGAGAATTCCAGCTTTTATGCTAATTCAGTTTCAGGTTTCTTTGAACCTGCAGTTTATGGGCCTCTGCTTAAAACTGCAATCTGTTCTGCATAAAAGAAGGGATTACAAAGGGGTTTAGTTTTGCAAATGCTGCAGAAAAATAAAAATAATAAAAAAGTTGCACTGTCATTAATATGTTCCCGCAAAAGTTTTCTGCTTTGTCAAATGAAAAGCGTTACTTACACGAAGATTTACCCGGGGACGTTCTACATCCAGAGCTCTGCTCCCCTCGGAAAGGGGCGTTTGCTGTTTGTGTCAGCCTGTCCCTGCTGGAGGGGACGCTGAGGCAGCATCACACACTGCCCGGAGCAGCCGGCGCTCCCCCCGGGGCCGGACTGCTTCCAGACATCCCCCCCAAATCCAGCAGAACCCGCCCTCGCCACCAGTTCCTTTCCCTGGCATCTCTCATGACCTTTTTATGGCCACAGCAGCTGTGATTTTGCCGTTGTCGAGGTCGCTCTCGAGAACAGGTCCTTTTCCTGAACCTCTCCAAGTGCTGGAGTTTAAGCACCTTCTGGTTGGGACATTATGCTGTGGCTCGCTGTTCACAGCCATAAAACTCCGCTGATAGCTCCATAAATTCTTTTCTTGGGGAAAAGATCCTGCTTCTTTCTATCCAGTAATAGGCAAAATCTTGTATGTTTTCAAAGCATTATGAAGGGCTTTATAAGGCACCGTAATCACGCTCCAAAGTCAGATACCATGGTGTTTTCTGGGAAGGTTAGGAACTAATGGAAACATAAATGTTTCCAGGCTTTGACAGAATACCAAAGAATTGGAATATCCACTTTCCACGTTGCCAGGAAAAAAGCTGTAGAATCTTCCAGGTGAGGTGAGGTTTGCCATAAATAATTTAATCCAATATAATCTGCTGTAATTTCAATATTCGTTTGCTTCTTGTGCCAGAGATGGATAATTCTTCTTTGGAATTACTCTACGACTTGGAAACGAATGTCTGCTTCTCTGCCTGCCGTCTGGGCAGCTTTAGGTCATTTTTATAAAATACTTGGATCTGAAAACCTCTTCCAGAGAGTGAAAGATCTTGAAATTACTTTTGATCCAAGTTCAATGCACTTCATTTGGCTGTTGTTGTGGCAGAAACAAATGTCGACGCTGACAGAGACCACAGACAGATGAAAAAATTCTGGCAAGGTCCCACGTAGATAAGAGACAGAAGGTTTCAAAAACCTATCCAGGCATAACCTAGAACACAGAAAAGTATTGCTGTCAGGAGAGGGGGAAGCTTGATCCAAAGGCCATTGAAATCACTGCAGGGAGGAGGGGTCCCTTTGATTTAATTTGGCTTTGAGTGAATTTCCAAACTCCAAATTTCTCATTCACAATTGCACAACGCCTTTTGTGCATGTGTAATTTTGTAGCAGGAAAACAGAGGTCCTCGATTTATCTCTAAGGCACGAATAATGAACATAATGAGGCCCAGAGCCCTGCCAATAAACCCTCACAGCCCCAGGGAGATGAGCAGGTAACTGCATTTCTGATTCTGTGTATGCCGAGATTTCAGGTGTGGCATATGATTAACATTGGAAAAATCCAGTGCAGACAAGCCCGTCATTTAATCCAGGCTAAATTTATCAAATTAAAGTCTTGTGAAGAGCCCAGCCTTTAATTAGACCCATTCTTACCATGTCAGGATGTGGAAAGTCTTGACCAAGGTGCTCATAGAATACATGAGCTGCCACACCTTGGTACTGTGCGTTTAATTCTTCATTCAGGCACAGCCTCCCCATCAGCCCATGGAGTCCCCAGGTGCTATGATTGTACACAGAACACTCTGACAGCTTAATGGCTTTATTAATTTAATTTTGGTGGTGGCTGGAATCTGCACTCAAGCAATGTCCGTGGCCAATGGGCTGCAATGGCTTTTGGCTGCCACCCACTCTTGATTCCAGAGCCCAGACCTGAAGCCATTTCTGTTGGGTTTCTAAGAGATGAAAACCACCTCTCTGATGGCACAAGGTTATCTTTTGCACTATATATTTATTAGATGCAAAAACCTGTGGAAGTTTAACAGCCAAAATCCATGCTCAGTTACAGTGTGGAAATGTGCAGATAACCTACTAAACTGGACAATTCTGGAGAACTCCTTTCCATTGCCATACCGGGATCTGAGGTTGGCCACAATTCTTTAACTTTCCAGTGGAGATCACTTGCCCCAGTTTCACCAAAGCATTCCCACCCTGGATCAGCCATGGCACGAAAGCACTGTGGTGTCTGCAGCCGTGGTCTGGAGCTCTGCTGGGCGTGTTCATCTCCTGTGAATCATTACTGTTCTTTGTACATCTGCCCACCCCGCTGTCCCAGCAGAAACCGCCACAGTCAGTGGGACTGCACCTCAGATAAGAATCTTGGAGAAGCCACTGGAGGGGAGAACTTAAATGGATTCTTAAATGGATCATACAGTGATGGAATGCGGAACGAATGGGAAATATTTGCATTAAATCGCGTAGTTCTACATGGGTAATTGGTAGTTCTTTCTTAATTATGGCACTTGTGCTTGTGTGGGCGGTCAGATCGTGATTCCCCCTTTCCCTCACAGGCTGTGGGATTTGCTCTGGGCAGGGCCACCAGAGCCACTGCAGCCACCCGCACCCCATCACTGCTGGGGGGAGAGCTCAGAGCCACCTCGGTGCCCTGGGGCCAGGAGAAGGGCAGTCCCTCCTCATCCCACATCCCGAGGCGAGCTCGGAGCTGGGCCAGGACATAGGGGCATCTTTCCAAGCTGCCGTTGGATTTTGGGCACATAACTATAATCCCAGCTCAGGCGAGGCCGACCAGGCACACACAGCTCTTGCTCTGCTCTTGTTTTCTGGCTGCTGTAGATAGTTCCCACCTTTTACTTAGGAGAGTCACCTCGTGCAGGCTGAGCTCTGCCACAGGAGCTGGGGTGAATAGGGCTTGTCAACCCTGTTTCTGAGGATTTAGCTCAAATTCAAGTGGAACCCACAGGAGTTTAATTCCATTAGCACTCCTAGCCCGGTGTGGGTTTGAAACCCATTTCCAGGTTTGAAATCTTGAAAACACTCCCTGGGCACGGTCTTGCAAGCCCATAAGTCCTCTCTTAGCACCTATCCCTTTCCCCGGAAACATCTCACCGTATGGGGCTACTGTGCCAATGTGCATAACTGCCTCTCATCTTCCCAGGAAACATCATTTGGCTCCGAGTGCCGTGCTTCAGTGAATAATCATTTATATCATCATGTATCTGTGCGTTTATTTTCCACGGTGGCCATTACTAATGGTGTGCTGCGCTTAAGGAAAACCTACAGCGACTGGGAAATCCATTGCCCATTGACAATAATGTTCAGTGCTGGAAGTAGTCAGGCGAGTCTCTGCACGGGGTGCTCAGAGAGGCACCACAGCTCAAGCGAGCAGCCGGGGTCCCCGACAGGCCACCCTGCCTGCAGCTGGGGACATTGATTTTCCCCACTTCAAAAAAAAAAAAAAAAAGATTAAATTTCCGTTAAAATCAAAAAATTGCTAAATGCAATACGATGTTTTCCATCGTGTTTTCCTCCCGCGGAGCTCTAGAGAGTGATGTTCGTGGAGCTTTCGCGATGATGCTCGTGTGCGTGTGCCGCCATCCCGGGGCACAGGGGACTCTCCGGCTCCGCGGGTCCCTCGCACCGCACCGAGCAGCCGCGGCCGGAGGCTCCGCGCAGCCCCGCAGGCTGCTCCGGGCCGGCCGCTGG
>WEIT01024720.1:26269-43384 GCA_013389985.1 Dryoscopus gambensis | reverse complement strand
CGCGCCGGCTCCGCGGGCAGGTGCGGGGCCGGTGCAAGTGCCGCGGCGGGGCCGGGCCGTGCCAGCAGTGAGTCAGGCTGCGCTGTCTGGACAGGAAATATTTTAGTCATACATCCCTCGAACGGCAGCACATTCCTTGGTGAGGGAAAAATACTCTTTAGGTCATTTTCTTCTGNAAGTTTCTGGGGGTTTTTTTGTTGGTTGTTTTTTTTTTTTTTTCTTTAAGCCCGGGGATTGCTGACTTGTTTCATTTCGCGGTGAAAAGGATTAAGCTGCGCTTGGTAACAAGGGGATTTGTAAGGGGAAGCGGCCAAAGTGCGAGGAAGGGAACTGTGTGTCACCAGCTCCGGCTCTGTGCAGGAGAAACCGAGGGGGCTCCTAGGGCAGAGCACCCCGGATAACACGGTGCTGTCCCCGAATGTCACGGTGCCGGCAGACAGTGCTCATCAGCTGCTCAAGTAAGACCTGGGAAGATGGGGGTAAAGGGAGTGAGGAGAGAGTTGCGCTTGGCTGCTGTGAGGGAAGGGAGAGCCGAGCCTCTCTCCGCCGCTTGAACATCCAGGTTCGGCCACATTGCACCCACCGTGCACATAAAGGCACTTTGTTGTCTGTGCAGATTCCTGTCAGTACGGAGCAGGGTTCAGCCCTGCACAGGCACTGAATTTCATCTTTCTGGGGTAGTGCTGAGTTGTTGCGGGTTTTTGAATCAATTGGGCTTTTTGTTCCTTCAGTGTTGTTGCGTGATGTGACTGCCTAGCTGTGGAAAAATAATAGTTGCAGGGAAATTGATACGCTGTGTGTCGGCTGGCGGAGATTGCGTTCGCCTCTGTATCACCGGTACATCACCCTAATTGATATTTTGTATTTAAAACGCGATTTTTAAGTAAGAAAACAGGCAGGCCAAGTTCATCTCACCGTTCCAGCCAGCGTTTGGGTTATTTTGGTGGTAACACAGGCAGTGGGGTTATTTCAAGTTGGTCTTCCATTCGGCTGTGTGTGGTCAGTACTGCAAAAAGAGATTCGCTCTTGGATGAGCTTTGTCTTTGTAAAATAATTCCTTTCTTTTGATGTATGTTACGTGGATAATCATCTGCCAGGTTGCTCCGGAGCGATCCTCGGGCGGGCTGCGTTGTGTTCGAGATGTGCCACTTCCAGGTGTCACAGCACTGTTTGTGACTGGTGTGTGCGATAGCACGGGAAGAGATTGCACCTGAAACGCCACGGCTTAAAAACAATCTCTTGGTTTGCGCTTGGCACTAGAGCAAACTTCTTAAAAACATGTTTTCCTCTTTGTAGTGCTTGGAAAAATCAAGCGAATAGGAAACATGGAGCTTCCCGGTGCTGTTTTGCTTTCAAACAGTAAAATAAAGTAATAGCTGAAACTGTAAGAAGTTTGGTTGGTTTTTAATATTAGATTTTCTTTCTAAAAAGAAGGACTGGTTCAGAGAGTTTTGACTTCAGAGAAAAGCTGCATTTGAGAAGACAACAGCTGAAATTCACTGGGCAAGATTATTTTTAAGCAGGCTGATTGGCAAGGGTAGGAAAGCATTGAGCCTCTTGTTGGACTAATACTGGGCTGCTCTTTAAAGCACATGGCCTTCTTGATCTTTTCAATTTGTGCATTATTCACATATTTTCATTAATTTAGAGAAAGTCGTCACTGAATAATAAATCCATCATTGGGTAATAAATCCAGTGTTTACAAGGTATTTAATTGAGACAAAATGCACCAGCTCAGCTTTCAAATAAGGCAGCAGTAATCTAGTAAAATCTGTCTAGAAGTCTTAAAAAGAATAAAGCTATTTTTAATAATTAATCATAGAAATCTTGTCTGTCACTAACTTGAGGGCAAACAAATTTTTTCAGTGTATTCTGACATTGTGATGCGCAGTCTGAGCCGTGTCTACTCATTTATGGGGAGTTTCACATCCAAGTTTTTAGTGCCGTTGAGATAGCAAACGTAAATGTTGATTATCTGGTGATTTTTATCTGGTCTTGAATTGAGAAGTTCCTTCCCTTTAGCAAAAAAACCCCACAGCCTGCTTTCCAAACAGCGTTTTCAATTATTTTTCCTGAACCCAACAAGAAAACAGTTTCTAGGGAAAAATGAGTGTCTTTCTCAAGTGTTGCATTTGAGCCCTGTTTGAGTGGTTTGTTACCGAGCACGTTTTCCCTGTATTTTCCAGGGGCAGCCTGTCTCTCGGCAGGGCTGGATCCAGGCGCCCGTTCGGAGCTCTGGGCTTTTTGTGGGTGCAGAGGTGGAGAAGTTTGAGCTGTGGCTGGCTGTGTGCGCGTTTTGTGTGTGTGTGCCCAAACACGGCAGCGCACAGCTGGCAGAAACTGGGTGTTTGGTGCTCTTGGGCTCGGCGTGTTCCTAAAATGAACATTTTCGGTGTTCCATTCCCCGGCTGGTTTTGTGCCGTTGGAATTTCTGAAAGGGGGAGATCCATGGTTTTGTATGAAACTGAAATAAAGCTTTTTATATGGGTGGAGAGCTGAGCTGGCACCCTGGCATGGAAACAGCAGGAGTAGACAAGCTACTAACACAATATTAAGGGGAAAAACCTCAGTGGATAAAGGTGGCTTGATGAAAAATAAAAGGTTTATTAGTTTCCACAGCAAGGTGTCAAGAATCAGTTATTCTGAGGAAGGCAAAGCTGACGTGGAAATACACACTGATCCTAAATACTGACACACTCTATTTTTCAAAGAGTTTGCAACAGCAATTTATGAAATTACTAACCTAAGTTATCAACACTGCTTTGAAGGTGGTAAAAATCGAGTGTTCACACAGCAGGGATCCCAAAAATACTTTAAAAAATTAATTAAGAAATCTGCAGTTCTGGAAATTCCTGAGAGTGGGCTGTCTGGTTGGGAATCACGGCTCTTCTCCGTCGCAAAAATCAATGTCGGAACGTATTGGATAATGGCAGTACAAAGATACAGTGTCTGTGCAGCTAATGTTGAAGAAAAACCCCATTTCTTTATGAAATAGAATTTTTCCAAAGAAATATCTGCACTGCAGGGCGGCGAAGCACAGCCAAACAGCACCACCTCATGGACACGGCCTCCGGAGCCGCCGCCGCCAGCGCTCCTGGTTTTGTCTCCTGATTTGTTTCCCTAAAATATACACACCTCTGCCTGTGCATAAATACACCGCCGTGCCTTTGGAAATCTGTCACTGCTAGAAAATGTAACTTCTTTTTTTCTTTTTTTTTTATTGGTCTTTCAGGCATCTGATGCCAGCTCTGAGAAACTGTTCAACGCTGTCACAAATAAAGGTAAGGCTGCAATTCACATCCCAAACAGATTTATTTTCTTTTTTTTCCCCCACACGTTTCTTTTCATGGCAATTTCAATGGGAGATGAAATGTAACTTGTCTTGCAGAAATGTCGCAATCAGCTTGTTAGTGCTTTTTATGTTTCTCTGGGTTTCAGACGTGTTCTGTATGCTTGGTAATTGCTTTGCTTAATATAAAATATAGGCTTTAAATAATGCATTGCCTGCCAGGTCAGAATTAATTTAAATAACAATATTAGGGAATAGTTTATTTTACAAATGGCTTTAATTTAAGCTCATTTAAATAACTGTAAGAGTTTTCAAAATGTTTTAACTTGATTGTTACTCATCAGCTCCATGATAGACGTGGAATTATGAATAGCCAATTTGCACTGCTGACAGTAATAACCAGCCAACGTTTAGTATTCACAGGATAATAGTCATAAACCATGGCTTACTGTGCTGTGTGCTTTCTGTAGAGTTAATAAATGATAGAGAGGGCCACATTTAAATATTCAGTATCCCATTAATTTCTTCCAAACAGCAATCCAAAGACAGAGTGGCAAATGATATAACAGTACATTAAGGGAAAACTTGCCCTAAATCAGCACCCGTGAGCTGCCGTGCGGAGCTGGGCCTGGAGCGCTGCTGTTAGAAAGGCTTTGGGCATCCTTTGGGTTTAATGCTCATTTTTGGTTTGGTTGGTGTTTTTGCAAGGAGGGTGGAGGGATCAGCTCCAGGCATGGGTTGCACAAACAAGTATAATTCGAAGCCTTGAAACGCGTCTGGTTTTTACCCCAGTGTCCTGCTTTTCTCTGGCAGCACATGGGCGCTGCCTGGAAAAGGGTGAGCTTGGGGCTGTAAGCCCGGGGTTTCGTCTGATGGGGTTTGGAACACTCGAGTCAGTTTGCATTAGAAGAGGCAGATTTGACTCGTTTCAAATTCAGGTGTGTTTTGTTAGCCGGGTGTGGATTTGCTCAGTATTTGCCCTGGGTTTGGTTTGTTACTCCAGTGAGTCATTCCAGTGATTTTCTGTGCCTTTTAATTCCACAAAGCTGTGGTGGTTTAACTGGGGACAGAATGTGACCCCGTTACCTTTGGGATTCCCATGCTGAGCCACTGCTGCTTCTGAGGGCTTCTGCTACACATTGAATTATACCTGGATTTAATTGCATTACGGATCCATAGTCCTGTTTTTCATGTATTAGCATCCTTTGGAAGTACAGTCTGGATTATCTCTGTGGTCTAACCAGGTTATCTCACTTGGCAAGCTGATTTATCCTTTGTGATTAATGGCATTTACAGGTTCCCCAGGCCCCTCCGGAGGCTGAGAATAGGTGGCACAGCCATTAGAAGGGAAGAGCTGTGGGTCTGGAGTGACCCCCGGCCTCCAAACTACATGTGACTGCATCTTTATTTTGCTAATTTGCTGTAAAAAGCTTTGGCATTTGAGCAGCCCTTTCTTGGGGCTGGGCCAGGGCAGGAGAAGCCAGCGGTGAATCCACATTCCTGGCGCAGGCCTGTAACCAGGGTGAGGGGCTCCTCTCCTCCCCAGGAGGTGACTGATGAAGAGTAGGCCCCTCTTCCTCTTCCTTTGGTTTTCTTTTTTGCCTCAAACACATTTCCCACATTCTTATTGCTGTTTACTTACGGAGCTTGATTCGTGGCATCCCTTTGGATGTGAATACCCATGCTTGACAGGGAGCCTTTTCTTCCGAGGTACTTTTCTTTGGTGATTTAGTTCCCTTGAAAGGATTAGGGTTTCTTTGTGTAGCCTAAAATCAACATGGGCTTTTCGAAGCTTTGCTTGGGAAACCGTACACAAATAAGCTTTTTAGTTGATGGTAGATTATTCCTTTGCCCCTTATTTCCATCAAAATGGCATCTTTCTTTTCTCCTCCTGAGTTTCCCCTTAAAGCCATATGCTAATTCCTGTTGGTAACATGAATGACAAGGGAGGAATCAATGCAAATCCAGGTGCGGCCAAACTAGGCTGGCTGGTATTTTCTTTATTTTTTTTCCACCCTCTTTTTCTCTTTTTTTCCACTGGGAGAAGGAGATTAAGGGGAAAGAGAACGGAAAAAGCATAGGGGACAGTTTTGTCAAAGGGATTAGCATTCAGACTACTAAATATCAGGAAAAGAAGCTCAGAAAAGCTCCCCTGTTTGGAGATAATGTCAGTAATTGCTGGCAGGCAGGTGCTGGGCTCTCTGCCGGTGCTGGGGAGCTGTTCCTGCTCTGAGTGCCGGCCCTGGGGAGCTGCCGAGCGCCCGGGGGCTGTCAGCTTGATATATTCCAAGTTCAAGTTCCCTCTCCGCAGCTCAGGCTGTTTCCTTCCAAGCCAGCTCTTCCCCACTGTGTTGTCCACGGCTGCTTTTGCCAAAAGCAATAAAAGTCGCTCGTAAGAAAGGTCAGATTTGCATTGGGTAAATCATGATGGAACCTTCCAAGCTGCCAGGCTGGGAGGGCTGGGCAGGCTGACAGGGTCCGGCCCTCTGTGTCCGTGGCCACTCCTCTTGGATGTCCCACAGCCACCCGTGTCTCACACGCTGTTCGGGTTTTTCTCGCCTTTTTGTTTTTTTGTTTTTTTGTTTTTTTTTAGTATTATTTATAACTGAAGTAGCAGGAATTACAGAAGTAATGTATTTATTGAGCAGGTACAAATCCTGAAGCATTTCAGATGTCATTTTGTCCCCTTTCTGTCATTTCATTGAGGACTTCAAGGCTTAAAATGTGCTCAGGCTCAAGGAGTGATGGATTAGTGTGGTTGTGTAATGTGGAACAGTCCCTTCCTCAGAAACACTAAGAATTAACAAAATCTAGAGCCAAGTGAAATCCCTCCCAACCCTCCCTTGAAGAGCTGGTAAAACCCCTGGAGGAGAAATCTCTCAGCTCCCATTTAGGACTTGGCTGCCCTTGGAGCTGAATGGGAAGGTGCATCCCTGAATCTAGAAGGGTCCTGTGAGCTTTTGGGGCAGCAAGGGGATGTTAGGGTCCCTCAGGGCTGGGACTCATGTCAGAGTCAAGTGATGGAAAGGGCTGTGGGGTTCCCCTGTCACCTCCCTACTGCCACCACTCCCCGAGGTCCCCAGCCCTCAGTGTGTCTGCAGCAGGGCTGGGAATTTGGGAGGGATGGAGCTCGGTCCCCAGAGCAGGAGGTTCTGCAGCTGCCACTGAGGGAGTGGTCCCTGGTCGTGAATCGGAGCCCTGCACTCCGGCAGGAACACCTTGTAATGCTTAAATTACCCGGGGAGGTGGTTCCCGTGGGAATCCAGGTGGCTGTGCTGGGAGGTGAGCACCCAAGGGTCTGGGCCCTTGGTAATGCCTGACAAAGGAGCTGTCAGTGTCTGAATAAATGAGCTGGAGAAGAGCTGGCAGAGGAGAGCATCCCCTGCCTACAGCTCCTGCTCTCCCTCACTCGCTCCCTGCGGGATGGCCCTTCCAGTTTGGGATTGCTGCTTGTAGTCTGTGTGTCTTTGAAGGAACAGAACTGCCCCTCACCCTCTGAGAGTTTCACCTCAGCACCATTAATCCCAGCCAAAGTACAGGGTTTGTTCCTGAATTTTTGCAATATGACTTCTCAGCGTAATTAAATTCCATTATCTCTCAATAATTTAAATACACACATCTGAAGCTGCAGAGCAGGCAGCTCCTACTACGACTGTGTGGTTCATTTATGTTAACTCCCTCCTACGTACTCTTGGAAAACAGCTTTTCCTGAAGGGAGAAATGAGTCCCAAAGTGGTGAAGTTTTCATTTGTGCTGTATATTGAAGTTTGCCTTTGATCAGAAGCACAATTGGGCTGTTAGAGCTTTTTATGTTCAAATTGTTTACAGGATGTTCATGTAAACTTTATGAATCCTTCTGCTGCGTGGCACCACCAGCTGTCAGGGAAATATTTATACTCTCAGCTGGAGGTAGATCAAGGCATTTGGCTTAGGAGGCTTCACTGGTGGCTGAAATACCAGTCAGATCAAGCCCTGGCTTTTTAGGTGGTTCTACAGCAATATCCTGCCCTAGAAAAAACAGGCATGTTGTTGTTTCTCCCCTTGGCTGTCTGTGGTGAAGCATTTCTTGAGGATCCTCTACAACATCTGTTTCTGTAAACAAGCAGGGAGCTAAAGCTGGCAATTCCTTCCCTGCTGATCCATTCACAGGAGATCCTTGGCTGTGGAGAGGTGCTCTGAAGTAAACCATCCCCTCGGCATCTCAAGTTGGATGTAAGCGCATCCAGTGCTACGCAGGCAGCACATGTGCAGTGCTGCCATGGGCAGTGTGCCAGGGGACTGGCTGGGGCTGCCTCCCTCCTGTCTAGGGTCTGGAGGAATCCACAGAACATCCTCACTCACTTGGACTGTGCTCTCAGCCTCGCTTGCAATTTTTGGGGTGGCTGCTGTGTGGATGTTGGCGCTGCCTCTTCTCACTGAAATGCCTCTTCCTCCCTTGCTGTTGGAGCTCTGGAGCAACCCCAGCACTGCAGGGAACCGACCCCAGGCCAGCAAACCTCAGGGGCTGCTGAATCATCCCAGATGTTTGGTTTTGTGGCAGTTCCGATGGCTCACCCCCACAAGTGACACCCTGACAGTGGTGTCCCCTCGCCTTTCCGGCGGAGGCTTCCCTGGTGGCTTTGAGTCACTGCTTTGCTGGTGTTCTGTGGGTTTCTAATGGCTTTGCAGTATTTTCCATGTGGAAGTTCAGTGTCTCAGGAGAGGCTGAGCACTGGAAAAAGCTGTGGGTTTGGAGAGCCCGGGTTTTTGGTACCCCTGAGTTAGATTAGAAGAGCTGCTGGGTCACTTCACTCTGACTTCCGAGTGAAGCAGACGAAAAGGTCGATAAATGTCTTGAGGTGGCGCTTTGTTCTGCTGCACAAAAGAGCAAGGCAGCTATTCCTGTGCCAGGGAGGTTTTATCTGAGCAAGGAATTTGTTCATAACATCCTTTATGGCTGCATCTCCTAAACACAAACCATGCCTCTCCAGTCCTACGCCTTCTGGGCCCTCTCCTTCTCTATGTGCTGGTGGTTTTTTGGCTGGACCGTGGCTGCCAGCTGAGCTGTGGGGTGCCAGAGCTGTGGGATCCCAGAGCTGTTCTGTAGCTGCAGGAAAAGGTCGCTGGATAATGTGATGTGCCCAGAGGGGCAGGTGAAAGTCCGAGGTAGCCTCTTCCAAAACGTTTCAGATTCTTTCATTAAACTTACAAAACAGGAGCCTTTTAAGGCGTCACTGGTAACTTTTAAGTCAGCAATTCAAACCAAAAGCAGAAAGCAGCCAGCATGGTACAAGCACCTGAAGGCATTGGCTTTTCATGACCAAAACAGCAGAGGGAGAAGTTGGAAGTGTTGCTCTGGGCATCCCTGCCCCTCTGGGCTGGTATCAAGTACCCTCTGTGGTCAGTTGGTGATCACATGCCCCCAAGAGTTCATTTAAGGCTGTGGATTTTTGCAAAGTCAAGCTGTTCCAGGATGGGGAGCAAAATGGCAATATTTGCCAACACAGTTGTATATCATATGGAGGGAATATTTGTTTAGTAGATTAGCCTAGGTTTTATTTTCTCAAAAAAGACATCAGTATTGGGCTGTAAAATTGTGCTAATTGGCTCAAAATAATGAGGAAGAATTTCTGGGATAGGAGTGTTTTGGTGACAAAGATCCTGCCTTGCCATACCTGTGGCTGGGGGAGCCCAGGCTGGAGGCTGCTGTGAGATCTGGTAAAACAGAGCATCCTGCAGACCTCCCCTGTCTGGCCTGCTGTTAGTCTCTCCCTTGTAATAAAATGTTATTTTCTCTGAAAATGTATGTTTATTTAACTAGGTCTCTTTTTGCTTCACAATCTGGATTCCATTCAGTCAGTTACCACTCCAATTAACTAACAATTATTTAACATTAACAGTAATTACAGACGCCAGTTAAGCGCCTACAGATGTCAACTGTTAGCTTTGTACCTAATCACTCAATGAAATGGAGAAAGTTCAACAAACATCAATTAGCCAGGCAATTAGTATGAGGTAGGAAAGAGCATGTTATCGTGTGTGAGCTGATTCAATTTATTTTATTTTGTCAGTAAAACACACACAGGCAGACAAGCAGCAATAAGTTGCTGAGATTAGATAAAGCTGTATTGTTTTGCTGCTTATACAGGATTTTCCCCCCCCTCCTGTTCTCTCCCTTACATAGCTTCAATGTGCTTTACCAGGCGTTTGTTATCTTATCAAATGTGTTTCATTTCCACTGGAAAAGCGCAGCAATGTCACAGCAGAGGGGCCACGTTTGCCCCAGCAGGGTGTCACCTGAGCAGAGCCACTCCTGCCAGCAGGCTCGGCCTGGGAGTGGCTTTAACCTGGGTTTAACCCGGGAGTTAAGCCAAGGACACCACGCGGCGGATCTGTGGTTGTAGGCAACGCTGGACAGCGTGAGTTCCTTCACTGGATTTGTCATTTAATGTTGGTACCGGATGGACTCCGGTTCCACAAGCCCTTGTTTGAGTTGTGGGAGCACCAAAGGGCTCCCTCCAAGCCTGTGGCAGCACACAGGGCCCAGCTGGAGGGGGGAACAGCCGGCACGGGGCGTTCCCAGCACGTGCCGCTGTCACCCCCAGCCCTCGTGGGGAGCAGCGGCGCCTGCAGCAGCACCCTGGGGTCTTGTGGGGGATTGTGCACCCTGCGTGGCTGCAAAACAACGTTAAAAAGAGAGAAGGAATGGGCCATAAATTAACTTCACCTTCAGGAAGAAGTGGTTGATTCCCAGCCACCATCCAAGCTGCACCACCGGCCTCTCTCTTCAGGTGGTTTGAGGTCAGGAGAGCTGTGCAGAACGGGCTCAGGGCGTGGCTGTGGGGTACACGGATTGCCCAGGCTTCCCAAACACCCAGCTGTGCCACCAACCCTCCAGGTCACCCCCCGAGCCCTTCTTCCACAGGATCTCATGCCTCCTCACTTGGCACAATTACCCAGCCTGAGCAAGGGCTGTTAGACAGATACTGATAATTTTTTTTAAAAAAGGCACCCCAAAATATCCCACATCCTACAGTCTTGACACTCGGAATATCAGTAGGAGTTTTGCAGGGATGTCTATATGAAGTGTGGGGTTTTTTTCTTTTTGTAATTTTTTTAATAAAGTCTTAAAAGGTGCNCCACATCCTACAGTCTTGACACTCAGGATGTCTATATGAAGTATGGGGGTTTTTTCCCTCCGGTAATTTTTTTAATAAAGCCAATTTTTGTAATTGACTTTAAAACTAAAGCCAAGAGGCTTTTTTTTCTTCCAGTTCTCCACTGTCCCCCAAACAAGAATGCCTTTTGTCTTTAAAAAGGTTGGACAGGGTTTGGAGCATCCAGGTCAGGTGGAAGTGTCTCTGTCCACAGCAGGGGGTGGAATGAGATGAGCTTTAAGGTCCCTTCCAACCCAAACCATTCCACAATTAATCACCACCCTGACATATTTTAAATGTTTCTCCACATAAAATGATCCCACAAAGTCAGATGTTATTTTATCATGCAGACTGCCCACAAAAGCCCATGAATTCTATGAATTAGTTGTTGTTTGGATTCCAAAGTGTGGGAATAGGAGTGGAGAACCACAGGCTGATCTCACTGTTGCTTTCCAAAATCTCAGCTTTTTTTTTTCCTAGAAAAACACAGAGTCTGAACATGTGAAGAAACTCTTCAGTGTATGACCTGAGTGCAATAATATTTGTCTGAGTAGGCAGAAAAACTGAACTTGAGCTTCCCAGTGAGAGCTGCCACGTTCCTTCTGGTGGCAAAGGAGACTTTGTGAAGGATGAGACTTTAATCTGGTGAAATTTTAGCTTTCTCAGGACTCAGTGCAGATTATCCGAAGGAAAAGGCAGGGCCTGGTCGTGAAGGGATGCTGTGGGTCTCAAGAGAGGTAAGGGGTTGTGAGATGGCATTTCTGGGCTCAGGGGGCAGAGCAAACAGACCCTGCTTTGTCCTTGTTCAGGCTTCAGCTCAGTGCTGTGCTTCCTTGCTCCACTGACTTCAAACACTCGTTAACACCCAGCATTTACTTGAGTGCTCTGCTGGATGAGAGCCACAGGAATAAATCCCGGGACACCCTGGGCACTCTCAGTCACCCAGGATCACTGAGATTGCCTTTTTTCCTATCCCTACTGGACCTTGGTGAATGAGGGGGACTCAAGCCCCTTTTGCTGTCCCTGTCCCCAGCAGGTCCTGCTGTTTCCCCCCACATGGTTGCTGCCCTGGCTTTGGGCACCAAACTGGGCAGTGTGAGCTGAGTGATTTCTCACCAGAAACCTGAACATAGCAAAAACAAAAAAAAAATAGGATGATTTTGCAGCTGAATTGCCCAAGTGCAAGATGGGGTGGGAGGAGGCAGAGCCTGGGCAAGGGCAGAGGGGCTGCCCCCACCATGGTGCTGGAGGACCAGCCCAGGATCAGGACACAGCTTCAGCTGGCATTGCCGCTTGTCCTGGTGCTGTCCAAGGCATCCAGTTATTCAGTGTCACAGGAGCTGTTTCCCAAGCTGGATGTGACTGGCTGAGAGAGGCTTCAAGTGTGTCTGAAAGGGCCTTGCACAGTGTTCAAGTGGTTTAAAAAAGCCAATATCAATGTGTACTTAAAAAGTGGCAAACAGAGGAGCAGATAAACTGAGTGAAGTGTCCTTCAGAGCAGCTAATGGCCTTGACTCACATGTGCTGGGAGAGTGAGGTGGGAGCTGGGAGGGGCTCCTCCTGTGATTGTCACAGAACTGTGCAATCTCAGAATGGGTTGGGTTGGAAGGGCCTTAAAGCCCACCCAGTGCCACCCCTGCCATGGGCAGGGACACCTCCCACTGTCCCAGGCTGCTCCCAGCCCCGTCCAGCCTGGCCTTGGGCACTGCCAGGGATCCAGGGGCAGCCCCAGCTGCTCTGGGCACCCTGTGCCAGGGCCTGCCCACCCTCCCAGGGAAGAATTTCTAAGCCAAAAGTGTTGTTCTCGAGAAACCTTTTTCTTTTCTTTTTTGTGGAGCTGAAGACCTCGACTTGCTAAGGCTGTTCAGAGTTGAGGCCAGGATGGAGTTTATGAGTCCAGCAAACCCCACCAGAGCTGTGTTATTGTAGCAGGATTTCCCCTGGCACTTGAAATCCGGGCCCAAGGCACACTCACAGCTTGCCCTGACCTCTCCAGAGCCACCTGATTTATTCCAATCTCCTGTTCACAGTCAGAGGAGCTCCCCAAACCTCCTGTTCCCCCTTCACCTGTCGTGATTCAAAACTCATGCACGGCGTGGGCCAAACCACCTTGTCCCCCAACCCCTTTCTCTGGGTCACTTTATACCCTGAGGGTCCTTCATGGGGTTTCACAAATATTGTGGGGTCTGGAGGCTTGGGGGATCTGGAGAACTGGGGCTGCCTGGGCTAGCTCAAGCCTTGGTGAGGGAGATGGGGAAGAACCTGGGGAGAGGCATGAGGTGAAAGTGCTGCTGAGCTGCCACAGCCATTTACTGTAGTTTCCAAATACTCCAAGTTAGTGGGCACTTTTGGAAATTAGAGGCAAAGGAATTTGAGTGGCTTGTAATATAAAACAGCTGCTGCAGAGCAGGCTGGGTGCTAAGGAAAAACGACTCCATGGAAATGGGCCTGCTGAGTAATAAAGCCACAAATAAATACTTAGTTCATTTGCTAGGCTGTTGGTCCCAGAAGCACTGAAACTTCATTTGTTAAGAGAAGCAGCGTTTAAAAATCAAAAGCAGATGAGCAAAGCCCTGGTTTTGCTGCTGCTGGCTGGGTTTATTGCCGGGGGTTGTATGCCTGGGGCCTGTGCAGCTTTCAGCAGGTGTGGGAGCTGCCTGGGGACCTCAGCACCAGTTTGTTCTGCCCTGTGATAGTAAGTGTTGGGTTTTTTCTTTTCTCCTTGCCCGTGTTGCTGAGATAAATGATTATAAGATCTGACTTTGGCAGTTTTTCAGTGCCAGGCAGGACCTGCTGCCCCTGAGGAGGGGCGGGAAGCTGTGCCAGGAGCACTGTGCCTGATCCACACTGTGGATCTCAGCCTCGGGGGTGGGTCAGCTTTGGAACTTCAAATACCAGCTCTCCTGGCACCCTGGGGCAGCATAAAGAGACTGTTGTCATTAGGGAATTGCTCTCCCAAGGCAGTTGATCCGCAGGTGTTTTGGTTATGGAGGCAGGGAGACACTTCAGGCTGTGAGAGATGGAAAGTCTGATGCTGAGTTTCTGGCACTTCCTGGGAGAGAACAGCTGGAATCTTACCTCTTCCATCCAATTGCATCTCGGAGAGGTTCTTTAGGTGCTGTTCTTCAGGTTCTCTTGATGATCTTCCTGAGGTCTGAACAGATCCTGTGTAGTTTTCATGTGGAATACATGGGGTGAACTCCTGGGCTCTCACCTCACCCCTTCATCAGGAAAGGCAGAGGAATGATCTCAGTCTTCACTCAGGTGTTCATTCATTGCCAGAAGTTCAGCCTTGTGTTTCTAACTCCCAGTCAAATGGGTGCTGATGTGAAGGTGAGGATTGTTGCTGTATGAACACACAGCCTCCAGAGCCTTTGGGATCTGGGAACAATTTACCATGTGGGTGGAACAATGGAAAGCAGTCAGGGTTTTGGAAGGAGCAGGGTGGTAGGGTTGTGCCAGGTTCTCTGAACACATTCAGGGACAAGAGCATGCTCAGGACCAATCCTGGCAATCCTGGAACACCAGGTTCATCCTCTTTCACCTTGTCAAGAGAAATCCCATGGCTGCATGAGACACATTTAAAGCAGGCCACCCCAGGCAAAGTCATTTTGAAGCCGTGGTTCTGGAGCAGCCAGCTCATTATAACCCAGTTCATACCTGAACAGTCGTGTCTGGCTGCAGATGGGGTGAGCAGCCCTCGGATTACACCAGCAACTGCCTGTAGTGGTCAGAGGGATGAGCTCACACTGGCACTGGGGATGTCCCTGGGCCTGTGATGCTGCTCCCTGTGCAGCAGGAGAGGTGTCCTGTCATCTGCAGCCAGCCCTCAGCCACAGCCACGAGCAAACACGTCCCTGTGACCTGCTCAGTCCAGGCTCCAAGAGAAATCATAACCTTTGGGTACAGACCCTCATCCTTGACCGCTTGAAAGGTTAAAGCAAAACCAGCTAGCTCTATGGATTGAAATAGAAAACTCTTGTTTCTGTGCTGCAAAGGTCATTTTTCTTGTCTGACAGCTTTTTTCCATGCTGTGGTCAATGTTCCTTCTGAAAACTTGGCTGTTGTACCTGCTTTTGTATGTTCCCAGTGATTTCTCTAGATATGTTATGCCCAAATTAGTGACCTGTGAATTTGCACTTGGAGAGTGCTTATCTTACAGAGTGTTTTCCTGTAGGTGTATCTGCATAAATATTTTACAAAAATAAATGTCTTCTTTAAGTGACCCTGTGGAAGTGTCCAGGGCTGGGCTGGGCTGGATGGAGCTTGGAGCAAGCTGGTCTAGGGGAAGGTGTCCCATGGAAGGGGGGCTGGAATGAGATGAATTCTGAGGTCTTTTCCAACCCAAACCATTCCATGATTCTGTGATTCTTTAAAAGATCATGGCCCAGTGCTGCCAGGCCCTCTGATGCTGTATGCAGTTCCTGTGATGCAGACAGGATGTGATAAGTTTGAGTAGATAAAGCCCAATTTGATCAGTCAGCCAGGTCGGAACCACTCCCCGCAGCGTGACCAGCACGATGGTTCTGAGGGTGTCCTCAGCAGAGCCCGGTGCTGTGCAGTGTTTGGGGGCACCACGGGTGTGACAGCATGCACTGACCAGTCCCATGGACACCAGGTGACACCCACAGAGCAGGAGAGAGGACTTGTGCCCTACCCTCGTGCTCCTCAGGTCACTCCATGCCTTTGGCATCCTGTGAGCTGCCTCGCGGGGTGACGGGTCTCGACTGAGCTGGTTCTCCATCTGCTTCTGCAGCTGCTCTCTGAATGTGATGCTGACTCTCACTCTGAAGTTACCACTCCGCAGACCACCTTTGGTCCTGTTTGCACAGCCCCTCACTCTGTGCACACCAGGCCCATGGCCAGGACTAGTGGGAATCACTGTAATACAATTAAATGGTGATAACAATCATCTGGCAAGCTGCTCCACTTGTCTGGAAAGGGCTGGGCAATGTGTGCATGTGGGACAAGTCTATGCATCTTTTGAATTAATCAAAAAATTAAGCTTGTCGACAATCCAGCCTGCAGTAAATTAACACCTTGCTTAAATAGTTAGCTGACAACTTGAAGGAGGGGGGTGGCGTTTCAATACTTAAGCTGGTTTTCTCTGTCTTCACATGCCCTGTCCAGCATCTCCTCCTACTCAAATAACCTAATTGCTCTCCAGCCTTTCAACAGCACATCAGCTCCGTGCCTTGCTGCCAAGGTGGTTGTTCACCTCAAGGCCTCATTATGTTTTGCCACTATATCAGGGGCCAAAAATAACTTGACAATACCTGCTCAATACCAGTCTCTTGGTGACAAACAAATAATTGGGTGAAGCAAACCCTAAGCACAGTGAGCTGCCACAGCCTGCTGTGTGCACAGCCCCTGGTGACAACAGCCACCACGCTTCAGAGAGTGCTGGGACACAGGGGACAGCTTGGGGATGGTGTGTGTGTGATCTCCTCAGCAGCCCAGGACACGTCACCAGCATTTTCCTGCAGGTAAAGGGCTGGCAGCTTGGAACGATGGCTTAACAAAGGCATCCGAAGAAATAATAATTAAAAAACAATGGCACTCACACACTGTCATCTGAGGGGGTCAGTGGGTGTGCTAGGAAGTGATGTCTTCTCCTTTTAGTCTGATATTATAATTAATTTAAAGTTGATTGCTGTGCATACTTAAAAATCAGATTAGCCAGTAACTGTCTCTGATGATGGTTTTGATTGCTCTGGCAGTTTACACAAAAGCAATGAAACCTCTTGTCTTAAAAACATGTTAATGTGTCCTGAGAAGGCATCGATGGCTGTGCCAGGGTCCCCAAAGTGAGGTGTCCCCGTAGGACGGTGCCTTTGGGGTGGTCACTGCCCTGCAGCCCTTTGGGTCAGCTGGGCTGTGCCAGCACCGGGCACAGGGGCACAGTCCCACATCCTCAGGGAGCGCTGGGTGCTGTCCTTTGGCAGGACAGCCCTGGCAGTGCTCTGCTCGCCCTCCTGGAGAATCCCAGATCCCCCAGGGCTCCTGCCCTTCCCCACAGCAGCACAGCCCCAGCACCGCTCTGCTCGCCCTCCTGGCACACCCCAAATCCCCCAGGGCTCTGCTAGTGCTGGGCTCTGGGGTTCCAGGGAGCTTCAGGAAAACACCTTGGAGCCCCAGAGTGCACAGCTGTGTCTGATAGGACAGGGGGAATGGCTTTAAGCTGAAGGAGGGCAGTGTTAGGTGGGATATTGGGAAGAAGTTCTCCCCTGGGAGGGTGGGCAGGTCCTGGCACAGGGTGCCCAGAGCAGCTGTGGCTGCCCCTGGATCCCTGGCAGTGCCCAAGGCCAGGCTGGACGGGGCTTGGAGCAGCCTGGGACAGTGGGAGGTGTCCCTGCCCATGGCAGGGGTGGCACTGGATGGGCTTTAAGGTCCCTTCCCACCCAAACCTTCTGGGGTTCTGTGAGCAGCTGATACTGCTAATCCTGTGTGATTTAAGGAATGTGATAAAATAGAGCGGATGCATTCACAAGTGTGTGAGAGACTCTAACCTGACATTTCCTGGAATTGCTCCTTTTTTAAGTTACGTTTTTTGTGCCTGTGAGTGAGTAGCAGGTCGGGATTTTCAGCCAGGCCAGCCCCAGTGTGTGCCCAGGTGGTACCAGCAGCCGAGCACGGAATGAGGATGTTCCTGCCCCTGCCTGTGTTTGTTTGCCGTGCTCCGGCACGCCG
>WEIT01024720.1:0-26261 GCA_013389985.1 Dryoscopus gambensis | reverse complement strand
AAAGTAATTTCCAAATGCAAACAGGAGGCAGGGAATAGGATTCTGTCTTTGAGCTGATTCTTCAGGAAATGATAAACAGACTTTAGCAGTCTCTATTTGAATATTTAGGTTTTATTTGCTTTCCTCTGGCTAACCATGGAACTTAAGCACTGCTTAAAACCCAGAGTTTATCACTGGGCTTTCATTTTCACTCTGTAACTTAAACTTTGCCCATTGTAGATGGAGTGAATCCATTCTGTTGGGCTGTGGTTTTAATATGGAAAAAGCACGCAGAGAACTTGCTCTGACAGGCAGGAGGTAAATGATTTCCCTACGTCTCAGGCAGGTTAGAATTTTTTCCTTTTGAANATTCACCTTGTATTGCGCAGATTAGGAACAAACAGCGGCAGGATCGGAGCTGCTTGTGTTTAACTACAGCACTGGAAAGGCTGGAATGAGTCCAGAGGAGGCTGTGAAGATGCTCCGAGGGCTGGAGCTGCTCTGCCGTGAGGAAAGGCTGAGAGAGCTGGGGTTGTTGGCGAAGAGAAGGCTCTGGAATGCCCTGATTGTGGCCTTCCGGGGCCTGAAGGGGTCACAGGCAGCTGGAGAGGGACTGTGGACAAGGGATGGAGGGACAGGACACAGGGAATGGCTTCCCACTGCCAGAGGGCAGGGCTGGATGGGATATTGGGCAGGAATTGTTCCCTGGGAGGGTGGGGAGGGGCTGGGACAGAATTCCCAGAGCAGCTGTGGCTGCCCCTGGATCCCTGGCAGTGCCCAAGGCCAGGCTGGGTGGGGCTTGGAGCAGCCTGGGACAGGGGGAGGTGTCCCTGCCATGGCAAGGGTGGCACTGGATGCACTTTGAGGTCCCTTCCAACCCAAACCACTCCATGATTCCATGGTAAACTTTCAAATCCCATTTTCTCAAATATAATTGCAGAGTCAGGCATCCCTTGGAGAGCTGCAATTAGCTGTGAGAACAAAAGGCTTTGCAGCTACATGCCGCTACAGTCATGTTCTTTCAAAGGTAAACCAGCATTGCACAGCCTCCTTTTCTCCCTGAGCATCTGCAGGAATGCAGTCTCAGGTACATACATCTATGTATGTTTTTAATAATGCTCGCTCGTTTGACATGGTGTCTTGCCAAAAATGAAATCATTAATGAACTCCACAGGGGATTTATACAGATCCAAAGCTGCTCATTACATCTATTTTTAAGTCTGTTGCTGCACTGAGGGCAAGGGGAATTTGTTGGAACCTGTAGCGTTAAAACTTGTAATTTTGTTTGCTAACACTTGCAGAAGATGACAGGTGTGATCCCAGGCCCTTTGAAGCCACAGGGAGCCAGGGGGATCATTAGCATGGGGATTATCCCTGTTTTTCTAACGCAGTGCTCCCAGGGAAAAGCTCCCTGTGTCCATCTCCTCCCACCTGGGCAATGCCCAGGGCAGGGATGATGTGTGGGGAGTTCTTTCCAAACTGGGGCTTTTCCAGAGGATGGAAGTGTGGCCTCTGGTGTGTCTCTGAAGTCTGAATGTCCATAAAGGCTGAGTGTCCATAAAGTCTCAAAAGTCCATGGAATCCACAAAGTCTGTCACTGCATAATTTTAGAAGAAGTAAGTCTAAAATCTCATTCTTGGAGCCAGGGTTCTGGACAACTCCTTCTGTGCAGTTTGAGAAATGTCCATCTCAGACTGAGTATTCCCCAAAAAAGTGTTCTCAGAGGCCTCTGGTGTTAGGATTCTGTCTGGGAGCCTCTCTGCTCTGGGATTATGGATACACAAACTTCTGCAAGCAGCTGGAGCAAAGGTGCATCAGGGCCAAATGCAAGGGCAGGTTTTTGTAGGAAAGAGCCTCCTGTGGCAGCAGGATACAGACAGGGAAAAATAACATTATAGGTGTCTGCAGCAGCCAAGGGGAGTGTGAGGTTGCTGCTGGTGTTGGGTTCTCTGCAGGTGTTTAATGGGGTTTGCTGTGACATGCTCCCGATTGGAGAGTGGCTCTGGAGCTGACAGACTGTGCTCAAGGCAAATTCTTTTCATTAAAAAAGGATTTAATTAATTACAGCCGACTGTCAGCTGACAGGTTAATTGATAAGGGAAGTAGGCCCCAGAACCTGGAGGTGAGATTATATTTTGACTTTAAATCTTTACAATCTCTGATAAAACTTAGGTTTCCACTTGAATGTCAGAGAAATCTCACTGGCTGTTTTACAGGGCACAGTGCCTGAAAAGATTTGCAAGAAAAGCTACGGTTTCCTAAAATTCAAGTTTTCAGGTAAAGATCTGATCTGGCAAATTTATTCTGGGCTAAGGCTCATTGAACTGTTTCAGTGGCAGCTTTGCACATTGCTGTGCTCACGTGGAATTGGTTGGGGCTGATGGGGAGTTCACGTGGAACTTGTTTAATTGGCTAAAATTTACTGCATCTTCTTTTTAACTGCTGAAATAAGTAATCACTTGCTCCAATAAACAGGAGTTCTGGAACCACTCTTTTCTAATAATTTGCTTTTTAAAATGGAAATGAGCTTGGGAGTGGGTTTAGTGATTGACAGGAAGGTAACTGAGAGTAGAGTGAGAATGAAAATTGGGAAAAAATTGTTCCCTATGAGGGTGGGCAGGCCCTGGCACAGGGTGCCCAGAGCAGCTGTGGCTGCCCCTGGATCCCTGGCAGTGCCCAAGGCCAGGTTGGACGGGGCTTGGAGCAGCCTGGGACAGTGGGAGGTGTCCCTGCCCTGGCAGGGGTGGGGCTGGCTGGGCTTTAAGGTCCTTCCAACCCCACCCATTCTGGGATGCTGTGAAAGGGTGACACAGGGCTGAGTCCACCCTGGGACCTACTGACAGATCTGGGCTCAGTGAAATTCCTTTCCAAATATATCTGGTGAGCACAAATGGGAAAAGGGAAGACTTCTAGTAGTTTGAGCCATGTGGAAACCGTATTTTATAGGGGAGAAAGATAATAGTGAAAAGACAAGTAATTAATGTAGGGTCTGGAAAAATCCAGCTGGGAAACTGTCTTGACCTCCACCAGAGTCCACTAAAGCTGTACAAGGAGGCTGTGGTGGGTCAAAGCCACTCATCCATATTTAATCCTCTCTGTTTTGTCCAGGTTATTGCTTAGATCTGGACATTAACCCTTTAATTTGTGGTGTCCAGAGAACACGCAGGCACAGGCAAGGCTGGATGATGGCATGAACATCAGGGGTGTGTTTGGCAAGAGAGGTCAGAGCAGGGTCAGCTCGTGGGCAGGAGTGAGGGGAAGGTCTGGGCAGGAAGGTCCCTGTCACCTGTGCTGCTGTAAAAGCCTGGGTGTGATTTAAATATAGTTTTTGGCCATGTTTCTAAGGAAAATCAGTGGGATAAGAAAGGTGTTTCCTGGTAAGCTGAGAGCAGCACATCACTCATCGCATTCAAAGGGAGAAATTTCAGCTGTTACAAATGAGGTGATTTACACTGGCTAATAATAACTGTAACTGTTCTGTGGGGTTGAGTGCTAAGGATTTGCCATAATGGTTGTTTTCATTGGCACACGAACACCTGGCTGCCGGAGCTGAGACGCTCCCGTTACAGCCCTTTCCTCTTGGGTAGAATTAGATGCATGGATTGCATATATCAGTATAATCAACCCTGCTAAGATGTCAAAACATCGAGTGTCAATCCTATCATAAAATCTAAACCCATCTTGTTTTCCTTTCCCTTTTTTCCCCCCCCTTGTGCTCCATCTAAAATAAATAAGTGAGAAATAACTGAATGAATATAACTCATTTCTCCAAAGAAAGGAAAATAATTGCCTCCAGACTTCTAACTTACCTGCCAAATTGCATCCTGATGTGAATTGCAGTGAACAAATTATAATCTTTGGAGACAAGGAAGGAGATGATGGAGTCTGTAAGTGACCCTTCTTCCCTGGTAGGCACAGTCAGAATGAAACTAAGCTTGGCAAGTGATTGGCACTCACATCAGGGAAGGGCCTGTGCCCAGGTCAGCCTCCGGAGGCATTCACTGGAGAGTGTGAGGAGAGGAGCTCCCAGGGCTGGGCTGGGGCAGGAGCAGCTCCAGGGCCGTCAGGGTTACACACTCCACGAGCTCTGTGTTCCACCACTGCAGGGAAAAACCCAAACCAAGCAGCCAGAACAGAACCACGGCAATGAAAAGCACAGGGGAGGAGGAAAACCCAACCAGGGAATCTCCGGTTTGTGGGATTCGTCTTGCAAAGCGATGGACCAGGCAGGGACCATCAGTGAGATCTGGGCATGCATCCTCAAGAAATTTGGTATTTGGTGGAGGAGTTGGAGCTGGATGAAGTTCAGTATGTGGCAGAGGGGTGGAACGAGTTGATCTTTAGGGGCCCTTCCAGCCCCAGCCATTCTAGAATTCCGTGATTCCGTGGTTCTGTGTCCCCTGGGTTCAGCCCTGCTCAGACATTGTCACTGTTGGAGGCTCCGTGGCTCTCTGTGAGTGCAGTGATGCCTTTTGTTGCCCCAGCCAGTCCTGGGCAGTGTCTTGGTTCAAATCCAGCGCCTTGTGTAGATGTGGAGCAGTTCAGGACATGCTTCTGTCCTGTCACACAGGTGCTGCCTGTGTTTAGGAACAGCCATGAGAATGCAGAGGACTCTTGGGCAAAGACAGAGAGATTCCCATGATGTGCTTAAGATGGGCTGCAGCTTTTATCCCATTTTCAGAGCTGGAGTGGCTTCTGTGAGCCTGGGGGCACAGCTGAGGGTTTAACTTGCAGAAGGTCCTTACAAAGGGGTGAGGACAGTGATGCTGAATGGTGCAGAGTGCAAAGGTTTATTTTGAACTTCAGAAAATACCAGGGAGGAAACAAAACTTCATTTTCAGATGGGGAGAGTGTTTTGTGAAAATCGTTTCCACACACCGCACTCAAATCCCCACTTAGGCTGCACACAGGGAACCTGAACCTGTCTAAAAAAGCCTTTTGCTGTAAAACCTAAGAACAAACTCAGTTAGGAGCTACAGTACACTCTGTAGCATCAGCTGTGTAAAAAAACCCCAACAATGGAAATGCAATTCCCCTCTAGAAGGATTCTGCTGTGAATTCAACATGAGCAGTGGACACAGGAACTTCAGTGAACTTAGTGACTTCAGTGAACACAGGAACTTCAGCACCTGCAGTGCCTGCTGTGGTTGAGTCCTTCAAGACATATAAAAACTAAAATGAAAGATTGTCTTCCTCTATTTGAACCATCTGGATTGTTACTTCACCTATTTAGATGCATCTGGATATCCACATGGTTTTCTGGCCCTTTCAATGCTGTGATTAGCCCTGGGGGTTTTTTAGCGACTTCCTAACCTCTTGTAGAGAAGTCAAACTATCCTCCAGCCTTTGGTGAAACTCAAAAACCCTCTGGTATTTTACCGCTCACTTAATGCTGTTACTGCCTGTGCACATTGGGGTCCATTTAGCTGCACCCTCAAAATGTGCAGCCCAAATATTTGCTGCCAAAAGGCTTTAGCTGGGTTTGGATGGGGTCAGTGGGTTGACAGATCCCCCACCGGTTGAAGGTGGAAGTCAGAAGCCAGGTGGAGAGGTTTGTAGCCAACTCGAGCCACCTGAAAGCTGATCTTGACCTCTGCAGTGTGGCTGGCTGTGTGAATGGTGCTGCCTTTGCAGCTCGTGCTGCATGCAGGGATTAAGACTGGAAAAATAAAGCAGGGAGTAAATTCTTCCAGCCTTGGCTGTGGGGAGCAGGAGCCACTACAAAGAGGAGGTCGTGTCCCACTGTAGAATGGTTGGATAAAAACAGCACCCCCGTGTTTGTGGCAGGTTCTAGGACGGTTGTGATTGGTTTTTTTAACCTCAGGAATGTTAAATGCCACTGGGTAACTTTGCTCTGGAAGGAGATAGCAGGACTGTACACGTTTTCTGAGGGAGGCATGAGCTGTAGATGTTTATTAATAGGATGTAAAACAATTATTTGTTTGTGTGCTTTCACCCCTCAGGAATTTTTTCTTTTTCGTTTTCTCAATAACACCAGACATCCTTGGCAGCAGAATCCCCACAGTTGTTAATGTCAGATTGTTATCAGATCTGGCAGTGATTGTTTTCTAATAATAAGTATGTTTTTCCCTTGCTGCCCATGTCAGAGTGACAGTTTGCTGCAACTCAAGGCAAGATGAAAAAGAAATTCAGCATTTGCCACTTACATCCCTGAAAACAAATTATCTACTTAGTGCAGATCCTTTTTTATTATTTATCTGCCTTTTAGTTATCTGAGAAATACATTTCCAAGAAGCAGATGAGAGGCAGGGTTGGAATTCCTCTGCTTTTTTAGCTCCTGTTTAGGTCCTGTTCATGTTTGGGCTTGACTGATAACTCCTCTCCACCCCCAAGAGAAGAGCTGCTAAAACTCATTTCAGTTGTGGTTTATTGGTAAGGTTTGTGGAGATGTTTTAATTTAATGAGCTTGACAACAGCCTAGGTCAGTGATCAGTGTCTGCTCTGGGATAGGAGGCCCAGTGTGGAAATCTCCTGGTGAGCCAGGTGTTGCTGTGGTTTGTGTTCTGGCTGGGATTCATCCCTGGGGCTGCCCAGCAGCTGCCCGTGGTCTTGGTTGGAGGGAGCAGACCCAGAGGAGCTAAATCCTCCTCCAGGAAGGCATTGCAGAGGCTCAGAACAGGCCCACGCTCCTGATGTTTCTCATTTCCCTCTGCTGCTGCAGTGGTGTGTCCTCTGCTCGGTCGCTCCGGGGCTGAGCTGCCCGAGGGGCTGGGAGAAGGGATTCTCCTGGGATCTGCAGCAGCAGCTGTGGGCATCCCAAAGCAGCCCATCGCCCCTTCCCTGCCGCAGCCCATTCCCGAAGCAGAGCTGTCCCTTGGCTGTGCAGGGCCCGTGGCCCCCGGGAGCCCTGGCTGTCCCCCAGCGGCCGCCTCAGCCCAGAGTGGGGACGGGGATGGGCCCGGCCTGACCCCCGGCAGGATTTACAGCCGGGGCTGTGTCCGGCTGGAGGAGAGAGGGCAGCGCTCCAAGCTCCTCTGCTCTGTTTTGGCAGCAACACAACACGAGCAGGGGCTGATGCCCAAACGCAAGGCCACCTCTTTCAGAAAGGGATTAGGTAGCTGAAAGGACTTTTTTAGCCTGAAAGTGATTCTGTGTTAATTATAACCCTTCTGGGCTGCTTCTTCTTGGGGATTATTTTGAAAAAGCGTCATGGCCCTGGATCAGTGGGCACCCCTTGATGCTGGGGGTATTAACCACCAATGAGAACATTAAGTGAGCACAAGCTGCTGTGAGTTATTTTTTGCCTTATCAGTCTTAATTTTAAGATTACTGGCAAGATCCTCTCATCTTCTCTATGTGATATTCTTAGCTGGAAGATTAACTGATGTTCAATTTCTAGAGTGATTTTAGTCTTATTAGCAAGAACGTTTGGCAGTGTGTACTTTGTTTTAATTTAGTTGGCTGTATTGGAATTTAAAGTCTAGAAGACAGCGTGTTCTTCTGTTTTTTAAAAAAGTAGAATCCATTCAGTAAGAGTAATTTTATTTTTTTAGTATGGGGCAGTAGTTGTTTAGCAAGGAGGATGTACATGGTAGCCCAGCCCCAGATCCCAGACTTAATGATGGCTGACTGCAAACTGGTGTGGGAAAAGGCTGGCATCAAGAATCCCTTGAAAATTAAATTTCAAGAAAAAAGTACAGGTGGAGGAAGTAATTTTTTCTTACTCTGTCTTTCTTTGCTGTGTTTCTCGTGTATCAGATATTGCAGCCAATACTCACGGCACTTATTTGGGTGAAATGCTCCTCTCTGAATAGCTTTTGTTCAGCGAGCTGCTCTCTTGTCGTTCCTGATACCCAACTGGAGGTCTGGAATGGATACCCAGGATTATTTTGGGAATAGGAAGACTAAAACTTTCTTCACACTTTCCCCCAAGCCCTTTGACTGTGAGAGTGCTGAGGTCTCACCCTGGTGTTGCTGCTGCTGCCAGCAGTGGTGCTTTTCCTTTCGAGTCAGTATTGAACCCACACTCACTCACACGTGGGGTCGGGGGATCCCTTGGAGCTGTACACTGGGTGGATCCTCGAACACTTGGAATGGTGAAGGATCACGATGGGAAGTGGACCCTGTCCTCTCACACTGTGGTGTGAGAGAGGGGATGTTTTGAAAGTCATTTTTCATTTTTTAATGATTGGACTCAATGATCTTAGAGGTCCTTTCCAACCTTAGTGATTTTGTGACTTAAAGCTGGCATGCCAGGAGCTTGCATAATCACGAGCTGAGCATTTATTATCCTACAGTATTTGCTGGTATTTTTTAAAGCTGGTGTCTCCCAGCTGTAGTAGCTGGCTCAAATCCAGGTGTGGGTACGGTGCTGGCCTCACTCCCCCTGCAGTTTCAAACAGGTGAATGGAAAAAGCCCGCAGAGATTCAGCCACTGGTGGTGGCACTGACACACATTTACACATCTATTCACCATGGCACGGGTACTTCATTTCTTCCCTTTGTGAGTTGATGGTTACTTAAGCAGCTTAAAAGTTCGTTCACAATATTATTGCTTATGATTTTGAAGAGTGACTTTTTACTGTGAAAACCTGTAAAATGCAGAGATAATGCTGCTTGCCAAGTGTGGGGCCCTGGAAGGAGTCGCTGCCTCACGGTTCCATCTCCTGCATCATTAGCAGAGCTCAACGACAGCTCTTGTCTGCTCTTAGAGAGGCCCTTACCACTACTAAGAGAAGCTGAATTACCATGGAGTGGTAATAAGATGCAGCATTACTGCCTTTCATGGTTTTATCAGAAGTCTCATCATCTTTTTGTTGTTGTTGTCTTAGATCCCAAAGTAATACCATTATGTGAAAGGCATTCCCTTTCATGAGGCTGAAAACTGCAATGCAAATGAAGAAAGAGAGCCCTGAATATACATCCTCTGCTTTTTAAAGCAGGTTCCTAAGAGGGGCATTGAACTTGTGGTGGGTTTTATACTTGAGAATGGAAACTCTACAAGGTTTTGTCAAGCTATAAGAGCAGTGAAGGATCTCCAGGTTGTGACCTTCCCGTGCCTGAAGGGAGCCTACAAGAAAGATGGAGAGGAATTGTTTACAAGGGCCTGGAGCGACAGGACAAGGGGAAATGGCTTCAAACAGACAGAGAGTGGGTTTAGGTAGGATATTAGGAATAATTCTTCCCTATGAGGGTGGGCAGGCCCTGGCACAGGGTGCCCAGAGCAGCTGTGGCTGCCCCTGGATCCCTGGCAGTGCCCAAGGCCAGGCTGGATGGGGCTTGGAGCAGCCTGGGACAGTGGAAGGTGTCCCTGCCCATGGCAGCAGAGATAAGATGGTCTTTGAGGTCCCTTCCAACCCAAACCATCTGGGATTCTGTGATCTCACCCAGGCAGAGATTTATACCTTGTGCATATTTGCCATTGGTTGAGTCCTTGTGCCATCCTCTGTGTCCTGTCCCTGTCCCATGTCTGGCCTGTGTTGCTGCTGTGGCCGTAACTGGTTTGTTCCTTCTCCCAAAGCCTGGTCACTCCCTGGGATCCCTCACCAGTGCCACCCAGGGGGTGACAGCTGGCAGACACTCCATATCTCTGGCATGAAAACATTTCCAGGCATCTCTGTGTGCTGCACATGCTCTGACAGGCTTTAGGAGCGTTTCCTTGGGCTGTGTGTCAGTGCTTGGTCCTGCAGAGCGAGGGAGGTGCATCTCTGCTGGATCCCAGGCAGGGCAGCAGGATTGCAGTGCTCCCTCCCAGGGCTCAGCAGCCCTCCCTCGCTGCTCCCAGCCGGGAGAGACACCCCAAAGTGCAGCGAGGGGCAGGGATTGCTCCTTCCTCCTCGTCCTCCACAGGTGAATCTGGATTATCCATTGCAGCAGCTGCTTTGGGAAGAAAGAATGTTGGGATGAAGAAATCAAATGCTGTCAGGGATTGCACCACGTTGGTAGCAAATCCACTGAATAAACATAGTGGAAGATTTTAATACAACTGTTGAGCAGAACCCCCTGCATTTCCCCCCTCCACACCTGCAGTGATGCTGCCAGAAACAACTGCAGCTGCTGCCACTGATGTTCAGTGTGAGCTGTATCTCCTGGTAAATCTGGAGTAACCACACCAATCATTCCCTTGAAGGTTTCAGTTGCTGTGGCAGCTGAGTTGTTAGTGTTGAGATAAAAGGGCTGCCTGGAGCACCCCGTGTTATTGGAGCATCCCTGTGAAATGCTTCCACTTGTTTCAGGGAATCTTAGCAGCTCCTTGCCTTTGAACAAGAGCAATTCTTTTTTTTCTTTGTGGTTTCTTTTGATAATTTCAAGCTCCAGCATAACTGCTCCCATCCAATGTCTTCTGGGCAAAGGTGATTATAAAATTGTGAAGCACGTTGGCTTGTAACTGTTGGAAAGATTTGGCTGTACGGATCTGACCTGGGATGCAGCACGATCCCAGAGAATGCTGCTGTTCTTCATCAAGAGTCTGTGGGCAGGGAGATGACAAACTCAATTACAAAAGCACAATTATTGGGTTATTCAAGATGAGAAAAACCAGCCCTGAGCATCAGAGTGAGATCTCCAGGCCACTGACAGCCCCAGCAGCAGCAGAGGAGGTTCTGCACCAGTGAGATGGAGCTCCTGGAAGAGTGAACTATCCATGAACAGCCCCAGCCTCTAAATGCACTGGGGTGATTCAGGGGAACGACCTGTGGACAGCTCAACAGATATTTTAGTTCAGTGCACTGAAACTGTTCAAATAGGTGTAAATAATTAAAGGCTGGATAAAATCTTAGAGCCTGGGATAGAAACCAGAGCTGTTCAGAGCAGCTGCTCAGGGCAAGCTCTGAGGTACAGGCTGTGCTCCTTGGGCTCCATCCCCCAAAGCAGCTGAAGTCAGGGTTTGTAGGTGGCCAGGGGGATGCTCACGCATGGGAAAGGGCACGGTGTGAGAACAGGGCTGGGACTGCCTTGGAGGAAATAGTGAGGGCATCAGAGTTACCGAGATTAATGCTAGAAATCACTGCTGAAGCCATCGTAGAATGCATTGCCCAGAGAAGCCGAGGCTGCCCCTGGATCCCTGGCAGTGCCCAAGGCCAGGCTGGACGGGGCTTGGAGCAGCCTGGGACAGTGGGAGGTGTCCCTGCCCATGGCAGGGGGGGCACTGGATGGGCGTTAAGGTCCCTTCCAGCCCAAACCACTCTGGGATTCCGTGATCTTCTCCCCACCAACAGCTCTGTGGCCCAGTCTTGATTTTGCTGTGCTGTCTCTGTGGAACACCATAATAACCCTATTTCCAAGCACTTCACTTTTTTCCTGAGGTTTTTTTTTGTGCAACAAAGATAGACTTTTGCTCGGTACTTTGCAGAACCGTTTAATGTTGTTTGTTTTTAATCTGTTGTGTGATTAAAATAGATTAATGTTGTAGTAACATAAAAACCCTCAGGGGGTTTTGTTCTCTTTGTAAATATTCTCTAGGATCTCTTCTGTCTTCTAAACTGTGTGTAGGGAGAGTGTTTAATGGGACCTGGGGAGAAAAGAGACGCATCTTAAACTTAATATAAGAATTTAATTTTTAATAAGTTTCATTTGGGGTTAGAGTATTCATATTGCAGTGGAAATTAAAGTGTCTAAATGCTTTGTGTGTAAGCTGTTGGAAAATCTTTAAAGAGACATTCAGGGAAAAATCTTCCTTTCCTTTTTTATCTGATCTTAAAGATACAAAATTAGAGAAGCCAGTTCTTGATATCCTGCACTGATATTTAACCTGGTTTTGCAGACTTTGCTTTGAGCTGCCTTTAGGTGATTCAGAGAGGGTTTGCTGTGCAGGGAGCGGCGGGACCTGCCCTCCCCCAGCAGATCCTGCTGGTGCCTGTGATCCATGGATGGATCTGTGCAAGGCTGTGCTGTCCGTGGGGAGTTGGACAGGAGTCCAGTCCCTTGCAGCGTTCCTGGCTGTGTGGGGCAGAGGAGAGCTGAACCAAGCTGGATGTGCCACTGTGGGTTTTCCTGGCGTCGGGCAAAGTGCCTGTGGTCTCTCCAAGCTTGTGGATGAAAAGGGTGAAAAGATCAGTCGCTTCATGAATGTGCTCTGGTCTTTGGCTGGGAGCAAAGGGTTTGCTGTTTTATTCAAGCTTAGGGAGATTTTTACTTTCTGCTGAGTAGGAGCAGCTTTAATCCTGGCAGCCTGGAGAGGAGGGGGACGCTCGGCCGTGGGCGGCTCCCGGTGCGCTTCGGGCACTGCCAGGCCAGAGCCGCATCTGAGAGGGGAACGGCACCTCTGCAGCATCGCCCTGGGGAGCACCTGCACGTTTGGCTGCCACTTCCATTCATGGAAGAGGTGGTGGTTTGGGATGCTCCATCTCTCCCCAGACAGCCTCCCCTCTGTGGAGCTGGCCCCGGTGGCCACGGGCTGCCACAAAGGGCCCCAGCACAGCCAGCGTGGGCTGGATTTCTTACCCCAGGAATCCTGTGGCTAAATCACAAGCTGAGTTGACTTCTCTGCAGCTGATAACTTGCACAAGGGTGTCACGAGTCCCTCTGGAGCAGGGGGTGCCAATCACCAAATTCCAGCTGCAGCCACGGGGATGAGCAGCCACCGGCCCTGCTGCAGGCACATCCCCGGGTCCGGGATTAGTTTAATACCTCAGCTTTATCTTGGCATTGTGGGCTGCTTTCTGTCTTCATGAGGAGGCATCAGAATGTCCTCAGGCTCTTTTGTAAGATTAAGAGCTTCCCATGGCATCCTGACAAGGAGGAAATTTAAGGAACAAGAGTATTTAACTTTGAGCTAATCTGGTCTTTGTGGAAGAGGGAGGCTTAGGCCGGTACGTTCTCCGTGCCGGGCAGGTTTGTGCCACGATGGCACCGAGGAAGAAACTCTCTGGCGAAGGAGCTCCAGCCTGATGTGTGCAGCTGGGAGGAGGAAGGAGAGGGATTTTGAGTCCGGGGAGGAGTCGTGAAATGGCCACAGATCTGTTCTGTCACTAAGGAAGAAGGGAGGGAACAGATGGAGTCGTGTGGGAGAGGAAGGGGCACACACTGGGCTTTGTTGGAGTCACTTGTGAGTCCCCAACGCTGAGCAGTGCCAGCAGAGTCCTCCCTCACGGGGAGCCCACAGGAAAGATGGAGAGAGACTCCTGACAAGGGGTGGAGTGCCAAGACAAGGGGAACGGCCTCCCACTGCCAGAGGGCAGGGATGGATGGGATACTGGGCAGGAATTGTTCCCTGGGAGGGTGGGCAGGCCCTGGCACAGGGTGCCCAGAGCAGCTGTGGCTGCCCCTGGATCCCTGGCAGTGCCCAAGGCCAGGCTGGATGGGGCTTGGAGCAGCCTGGGACAGTGGGAGGTGTCCCTGCCATGGCAGGGGTGGGACTGGATGGGCTCTAAGTTCCCTTCCAACCCAAACCATTCTGGGATTCTATGATCTCTTGTACTTATTTCCTGGGCCACAGAGTTTAGTGTCTCCTACAACCTTTTGTTTATCTCTGTACTCACTTTGTATCTAGAATTCATTTTTCAGCCTTGCTTGAAGAAGAGTAACCTAGAGAAAACACTTCATGTATTCATCGTGGCACCACCTCACCCTCCCGAGGATGAGCTGTTAAAGGTTTTCAGCAGTTTCCAGTAAAACTGGTGGTAGCTGGTAAATGTTAAACAGGATTTTTTTTTTCCGCTTATAGTCAGAAACAAACTTTAGGAAGCTCAAAGTGAGTGCTGGAGAGCTTCCAACACAAATGTCAGGCTTGGCATCTCCCAGGAGCCAGAGGGGTTGGATCCCTCCAGACGTGGAGGGTGAGGAGCAAGTGTGGGTCCTGACCTGCAGCCAGAACCATTTGCATATGCTGCTCTCCCTCCTTCCATCAGAATCCATTTGATAGCCTTGCCTTGATGATAATTAAAATAAATCCTCTCCCCAGGGCCAGTGGCCACAGCTGTGTGTGTGTGTGTGTGTACCTGTGCACACACGTGTGGGATCAATGTGTGTCTCACACTGGGTTGAGCTGTTGAACGGAGCTCACAGTAGTTTCTTTCTAAGAGTTAATGAGCCCACGTGATTTTCTGTGTATTTTCTGTGTATTTATATTGATTCTCTGTGTATTGACTGTGTATTTATATTGATTTTCTGTGTATATACTTGGTTGCACTGGAGATCAGTACAGTTTCAGCCTTCTGCATGCTATGTAAGGATTATATATGATTTTATGTATCAGTGGTTGTCAGGGCCCCGTGGAAAACCAGGTACATGAGCTCAGGACATGATTATTGATTGCTCATGGCTGTCAGCTTCACGGGAAAGGGAGAAAACCCAGCGAGGGACTTCTCAAACATCTCAAACACAACAAGGAGCAGTGCAAAGAAATAAATTATTATATCTTACATTTACTTACTCAAATGCTTTCTTTGAACCACAGTGAGGAGTGCTGGCATTCTGCCAAGCTTGAATTTGACCTTTTTTTTTTAATCCTTATTATTATTCTCATGAAATACAGAGAGGCCTTAAGCAAGAGCTCATTCTTGTTTTACATCAGCCCCTGCCCTGGAAAGCTCATCATCTAAATCCTTGGAAAAGGAAACAGGGCCAAGCACTGACCTAACTGTGTCTTGAGGGAGCTGGAGCAGAACTTTAATCTTCTAGTCTAGTGCACTGTCCCTGAATCATGGTGATTTTCCATAGTTCACATCATTTTCTCTATATATTTGAAGATGTTGCAAGATGAGTTTGCCCAATACATCCTCGAGGGTTATTGCTAAAAGCTCCTCGTAGCCTTGCAAGAAGGATGTGCTTGGGCATATCTATTACCTATTAAACCTGGCGAAATAATGGAGCTTTCCCATGTCATAACAAATCACACCCGTGCTAAAATAGCTGCAAACATTCTCTAGGACTTAATGAGCTCTTGCTGGTTCACAGTGGTCCAAACAAGTTGTTATTGTGGCTGTTAGAGAGTGCAGAATTATATTATTGAAACAGTCTCGTAAAAAGACAAGATGGGGTGTCAGGGAAGCCAATCCCACACTGCAGGGGGGTGTGTGGGGCACACAAAGACATTCTTTTTCCATGGTAATGCAGTTTATAGATGTGTAATCTTCTGTAATTCTGGTATGATTAAACAGAATGTGTCTTACTTCCTGAAGTTCCTTCAAGCTGTAAGACAGGACAAAATAGAGAGAGGGAAATATTTCATATTTCTGTTATGCATAAAGCAGCCCTGGATCCCAAAATGAAGCAAAAGAGGGAATTTGGGGAGCTAAAGTCCACTTTGACTTTCAAGAGCTTCTCTCAAACAAGCTTCCACACACCATCATAAAAAATGCCAGTGTGAAATATCCGAGCGAGAGCAAATTGAACAATCTGGTGATTCTAGTGCCTTCATCCGGAGTCTCATGCCTGCAAGGGTGTGCAAAAGTCAATAACTGGAATTGGAGGTTATTGATTATTTCACTGGGCTGCTGTTGAAACATCGTATGTGCTTGATTTGGTCTTCAAGCACCCAGTAAATGCTTGGGTTTAGTTTTACCTCCCTTTGTGAAAAGAATTGAAAATACTGTAAAACTGAAAGTGTCTGGAGTTTTTTTCCCCATTCTTAAAGTATTTTTCTTAAACTTAAATAAATGTTATTTGTCAAGGTTCCCCTCACTCCGAGATGGATATTTCATGCCACAGGTGGGGGCTATTCATAATTTATAAGGAATTGAACTTTCTGTTGGACACTGCTACCTGCAGCGCCATGGATTTTAGGATGTTTGGATCAGACCTGTCCGCTTCTGCCTCTGCTCCTTGGAAACCAAAACAGTTAATGGAACTGGCCTTTTTTTCCTGCTTTTAAGCTAAAAGAGAGTAGGTTTAGGCGGGATATTTGGAGGGAATTGCTGCCTGTGAGGGTGGGGAGGCCCTGGCACAGGGTGCCCAGAGCAGCTGGGGCTGCCCCTGGATCCCTGGCAGTGCCCCAGGCCAGGCTGGACAGGGCTTGGAGCAGCCTGGGACGGTGGGAGGGGTCCCTGCCCATGGCAGGGGTGGCACTGGATGGGCTTTGAGGTCCCTTCCAACCCAACCCATTCCGTGATTCTGTGACCCAGTGTGCTGCAGCCCTGAGGTGAGCACTGCCAGGGGAGTCAGGCTGTCAGTGGCACTCTGGGAGGACAGAAACCAACCCCCTTTGCCCCAGCTCTGCAAACGCCCCCACTGTGACCCTGATAGCCCTGGGAGCTCAGCACGTGCTGCAGTGCTCCCTTGGAGGGATGTGTGCCCCGATAAAAGGCCTTGGAGAGGATCAACAGAGAGGGGAAAAATAAAATAAAACATGAGTTGTTCAGATGTTGAGGTAAAAATCAAAGTTGAGCAATAAAACCTGCTTTCTCGACAGGTCACCTGTGCTCGGTGGGAGAGGCTGGGATACTGCATTCCAGGCTGGCTCTGCAGAGCACTGAGCCAGAGGAGGGGCTGTGGAATGGCTGTGGAATTTTCTTCTTCTCTCTCCACACTAGTTATCCAGACAAAGTGGGAATTCCTCGTATGCAGTTTTGCAGCATTCAGGCAGCTCATTCCTTGCTGGAAAGGTTTGGAGCACAGGCTCTGCTGGCACTGGGCAGAGCTGTGGGAACCCGAGCTTCTCCATGCCCAGGAAAGGCTGAGGGAGCTGGGGCTGCTCAGCCTCGAGAGGAGCCCCAGTGAGAGGGGCCCTCAGCCCTGGGTGTCCCTGGCTGCAGGGAGGGCTCCGAGCAGGGCCCGGGCTCTGCTCCGGGGGCCCAGCAGTGGCACCAGAGGGACGGGCAGGGGCTGAGCCCAGCGATTCCCTGCACAGGAGGCAGAACTTGTGCCCTGGGCAGTGCCCAGCCCTGAACAGGCTGCCCAGGGAGGGGCTGGAGTCTCCCTCAGCGGGGATATTCCAGAGGCCTCTGGACACACTCCTGGGCCCTGTGCTCTGGGCTGGCCCTGCCTGAGCAGGGAGGTGGCACCAGTGACCCTCTGGGGTCCCTTCCAGCCTGGCCCAGCTGGGATTCTGGGGTACAGCTGGCACAGTGTGCAGTCCTGGCCTGGGGAGGGTGGTCACCACCATGCCCAGCTGCAGGACACCCAGTGACCCTGTCTGGCTGCCTGGGGCTGTGGCACCAGCCAGCAGGGAAGTTTGATGGCACCTTTATGGCCTGACAGGAAGATCCCAAGCAGGTCCATCCCGAGCGCCGCAGCCCCGGCAGCGCTGCTGCACCAGCTGGTGCCTGTGAGCCCAGGTGTCTGTGTCACAGTAATCCCCAAATCAAATAATCAGCTGCTGCCTAACCAGGAGCTGACTCTCTTCACATCCAGTTAAATATGTGCATAACTTGAGGGAGGCTCTGACGCTGAGCCACGGCGGTGGTTTAGGACCTGCAGCGGGTGCTGCTGCGCAGGGTGAGGGGCAGGGGCAGCTTTCCAAGCATTTCTTCCAGCAGCAGGACTGTTGGAAGCGAGCTTTGCCAGGTCAGACAAAGGGTGCTTTTAGAAAAAGGGAAATGAAGAGGGAAGAGGTTACTTTGAATTCCAGCTGTTTGCCCAGACCAGCTTATAGAACAGTCAGTAAGGGCAGGGCCAAGGGTGGGGGCCTCAAGCACTGGCCCACAGCACCACTGTTCAACAGGTTTTTTGAATTTTTGATGTAAAATAAATCTTATGAAGTTAACTTGAAATATTCTGGCTAATGTTTAATGTGGGAATAAGGAGATGGGTTCTCATCTCCCTGCCTAACACATTCCAGGGAAGGTTCAGGTTGGATATCAGGAAACAATTTCTTCACTGAAAGAGTGGTTAAACACTGGCACAGGCTGCCCAGGAAAGTGGTGGGTTCAAAAAACAAGAGGATGTAGCACTTTGTAGTGTGGTTTAGTGTGCATGGGGGTCAAAGGTTGGACTTGATGATCTCTGGAGGCCTTTTCCAACTTTAATGGTTCAGTGATTCTATAAAAGGAAGAAAAGAAAATTGTAAGTTGAGTGGTTGAGCTCCCTGGTGGAAGGTAATGTTAAGGTAAAGAGCTTAGGAGGGTTCGGAGGATTATTAGATGTTTACAGAAATAATAAAAAAGTTCTCACAGTTCTGCCAGGTGGGATATCAGTTTGCCAGAGGAAGGAGCCCTCAAGGTTCCTTATGTGAACCAGGCTCACGCTGGGAGGGCTCGGAGAGGTTTCCTTGTGGGTGGGTGGGGGCTGAGCGGGAGGCTCCTGCTGTCCCACTGCATCTGCAGCTGGGGGGAGTGAGGGCCAGGTCCCGGATGGGGTGGACCACTGATGTCCTGCACCACTTGTGAGCCCTGATTCCTGATTTCTGCTAAAATGTGGTGGGTTTTGCTGTACTGACACCTGCACGGGTGCCTTCTGCAGAGGGAACGTGAAGCCTTGTTTGTTTACTGAAACGCTGGTGGGCAGTGGTACAAATTGTTTATCTGTATAAAGACCCTTTGCTCTCAGTGCTGGGAAACAGCTGCTGCCAGCATGGGGCTGGCCAGGGGAGCACCCCAGTTCCTTCCCAGTGCTGGGGGACCCTGGGGTGGGCAGGGATGAGCCACACACCCCGAATATCCCGACGGACAGCTGAGCAAACTTCAGAGCTCACAATTGAGGATGATGATATTGGCTGTGAGGATTAGCACAGCAGGTAGCCGTGCTGGCACAGGGCAGGGTTTGGGCTGAGGGATAAGTACACATTCTTTTATTATTGCAGCTAATGGGAATCTGCCAGGCTTTGAGGCACAGAAAGGCTCACTGGCCACCTGTGAGCTAATCACAAAGATTTGCCTCATTCTATATTTCAGCTCACTTGGAGCCTGTAATCTAATTTCCAAACAGAGATGAGAAGAGTGAACAATTCATTTTCTACTTTACATGGCCGTGCTGGTAAACTTTTAATCCTTTTAGAATTACAGTTCCGTGTCACATGGAGGCAACGCCACACAGTCCTGCGTGTGAGGCTGGAGGCTTTGAATGCACCATTGCTGGATAATAATTAGCCTCAGCAGCAAGGCACAACATGAATCAAAATTAAAGTGAGGAGCACAGGACGTTTTTCAAATGCTATTATGAATCATACACAGGCTAATGATTCCAGTTTGGGTAGAAAATCCCCGCGTTTGGGGCCGTCCTCAGCCTCAGACGTTGTGCCCCGATGTTGGTGTCCTCTCTGCGTGTGGGACACTGTTGTGCCAGTCCTGTGTCCTGCCAGCTCATTAACCACATCCCAGGGACAGTGTGTGGCACAGCTGACTCTAATCTGGTCTTCACTGCTTGCCATTTATTGTGGATATTTAGATTATGAGTGAGGCACTGGGCTGAACTGAGCTGGAGGAGCGGTGTCTGCTCTGAGCCCCATGTTCATTCCTGCTGATGTGTTCAGGATGTGCTCAGCCTCTCCACAGCTTCTCCTTCATAACTACACCACCCTGGCCTGCTGCTCTGGTTCTGTTGTGGACAGGTCATTTGGAGAGTGTGTCCTGAAGGTGAGCACTGCTTGTGGTGGTGTGCAAAGGCACTTTCACAGTGTCCTTTTAGTGATCTGTGTGGGCAGGGCGCAGATGATCCACAGCTCTGGGAATAAACACTTCAGTAGGAACTTCCCTGAAGACAACATCCTCCTTAGCAGTGAAGAGGTGGCTCACAAGGGCCTTCATGCTGACTTTGCACCTTTGCTTGGATTTTGCTTTCAGGTGCCAAGAAATGCAATTTGCAAAGAGCCGGGTGTTACTGGACATGTATAATTAACATTTAATGTGACACTTTGTTGACCTGAAACAATGAAATCTCATTTCTGCACCTGTTGCTGCAACCCAGACCAGAAGAATCCTTCCTGGGCAGTTGGAGCAGAGGGCTGGATAAGCCCTGGCACAGCTGCCCAGGGCAGTGGTGGAGTCACCACCCCTGGAGGGAGTTAAAAGATGTGGAGATCTGGCATGTGGGGACATGAGTTAGTGGTGGCATTGGCAATGCTGGGCTGAATGATCTTGGAGAGCTTTTCCAGCCCTAATGACCCTGTGATTCTCTAATACCCATCTTTTTCTCTGCAGCATTGGAAACACAAGGAAAACAGTGCCAAGCATGAGAACAGGGTGAAGTGACCCTGATGGTGGAGCTGGGGTGTGGAAGCTCAGCAAGGTTTCCTTGTAGACACCAATGAGCTGAAATAGTTGTAATTAAAATGGGAATTCTCATGGTCGTGCTGAGCTTCATGTCAGTGTTAGCAAGAGGTTTTAAGCTCTCTGCTTATATTGGCATCATGCCTTTAAAATCAGAAATTCTTTGGCTCTAAAGAACAAATTCACAAAGGAGCCAGGGCTGTGTGGCTGGTGAGCTGGGGGTGTGACACCTCTCAGGGGGAATGGATGTGTTATTTTGCTGTATAAACATACCACACACATCTTTTTTTGGTCCTTGGTATATTAAACTGAGCTGTCAGGTTACATTCGATCAGTGTTCATAAGGTTATGCTTTTCAAGCTGCTTTTGAAAGCTGGTTTTGTTCAAGCTCATTCAAGTAATCCTGTCACACACAAGGGGGATGAGCAGATGTCATGGGCATTTGAGGGAATACTGTGGATCTGTAGCCAAGGCAAATCAATAGTCAGGAATGGGGGGTGATGGATAAACTCAAGATGTTTTCCTCCCTGTGTCCTGCAGTGGGGATAACCCTGTGTTGAGGTGATGTTCCTGTTCATAATTGGAAAAAATTATCCAGCCTTGCTGTGTTTTCTGTTTTTAATTGATTATTGTTGTGTACTGTCACCTCATTTACTCTGGGCAGGTTTGAAATGCTCTGCCACCCTTCTGCTCTGCCCACTGAGGGGTTCACAGGGTGTTCCTGCAACAGCCAGAAGAGGAGAGGGGAAGGCAGAGAGGGGCTTTGGACAAGGGATGGAGGGACAGGACACAGGGAATGGCTTCCCACTGCCAGAGGGCAGGGATGGATGGGATATTGGGAAGGAATTGTTCCCTATGAGGGCGGGCAGGCCCTGGCACAGGGTGCCCAGAGCAGCTGGGGCTGCCCCTGGATCCCTGGCAGTGCCCAAGGCCAGGCTGGACAGGGCTTGGAGCACCCTGGGACAGTGGGAGGTGTCCCTGCCATGGCAGGGGTGGCACAGGATGGGCTTTAAGGTCCCTCCCAGCCCAAACCGTTCTGGGATTCTGTAACTCCCAGAATTTTGGTACATAACAAGCCCCTGGGTTTTGCCACAGTTCCAGAGAATCCTGTCTGAAAATCCCAGGTGTTTGGGTCTAGGCCAGTCCTTGAGCAGAGACCAGGAGCAGAGCTCGTGTTTGGGCAGGTGGGTTTTGTACCCTGGCTCCAAGGTTTGTGCACCAGTTTGGGAGAAGCCTTGGCTGGTGCTGGAGGGATGGGAAGCACAGCCTGGCCTCACAAGGGCTCTCTGTGTTTCTGTGCATCTGGGTGGGATTTAGAAGGATTGTCATGACCAGACCTAGATTTCTTTGATTAAAATGCAGAATGGAAACAGGAAAGTGAAACTCTTTGACCACAAACCTATTATTAGTAAAGAATGTTCCCCAGTGAGTTTGTCAGCGTCACTTTCCACCTGGGAAGTTTTCCAGCCCATTTGGGAGCCCCTTCAGTCATCCTTCAGGAGCTGGCTGTGGAATACTTTGGGGCTGTGTAGTTAATGATGTCATTTATTGATTCCCAGCTGGACGGGTTAGGAAGTCAAGAGATTTTATTGGAAATAAACCTTTGGCTGTGTGTGTTGAAGCAGGATTGAGTTCTTGCAGGGTCTGTGAGGGTGTTACACCTGTCTGCAGCTCCTTCCTACCAACCAAAGTGCCAGGATTCCTGACACAGAGGGCTCTTTGGATATTCCCTTCTTCACTTCGCTCTAGAAAGTTTTACCCCATTCCTTTGTACTACATCAAGAGGTGCTTTTTAAAAAAAAATGGAATAAGTGCTGTCAAATGCTCCCAGTGTCCAGTTATAGGAGTCACATTTATGGAGTCTGTTCTGTTTAACAGCTGGATGAAATAAAACGTTTCGTGTGCAGTACTGGAGGACTCTGCACTCTCAAATCAGGGCCAGAAGCAGCTCAGTGACTGAAGAATTATCAACATCTTGTGCAATCCCGCTAAGTGCTTCTTTTCATTGATCTGCAACTTCACTGTTGACAATTAAATCTCTTTCAGCGGAGAGGATAAACATTTTTAACAGGAGATAGCAAAATCTTTTGTCCTGAATGATTTTCTTCTGTGTTTTATAATTAAGTACAAAGTGTGTCACCAGCCTTGCTGTTCACTCGTGCTAAGTACCTGCTCACCGTGCAGTAATTGCTACCAGCAGATGACAGAGCTGTGAGGAACTGTGCTTTCCAAGGCATGCTCTTCATTTGCATAATCAAATGCTTTGTTAGTGTCCTTGGAAATTAGGATGAAAGATGACTGTGTGCTAAAAATGAGAAATTGTTTTTAGCAAATTACGTGTATCCAGTACAACAGCTGAGCTGCTCTGGGGCCTGTTTGATGTGTGTTGGCTGCTGCACCCACAACCTCCTCCCCGCTGGCAGTAACAGCTCCTGGCACCTGCCTCTCCCTATCCAGATACTGCACTGACCAACGTCTAATCAATATGAAATGGACAATCAGGGCTTAATCTGATTAATTATTTCAAGCCTTGTAGAGTGCTTGTAAAGAGCTGCTGGTCTGTGGGGTAGATCTGTCCTGCATTCCATGACTCCAGAGATGTCCTGGGGGTTTTGTATTGGTTGTGACAGTTTGTACCAACTCCCCACTTATCCATGGTAAAGCTGGAGAAAATGGTTTTGAAAGATCTGGAGTTTTATCTTGTATTAAGAAATTTGGAGAAAATTTGAGTTAGGCAAATCTGGTGTTGTCAGTAGTTCAATTTACTGAAGTAGTGAAGGAAAATTAAAACTATTTTAAAATTAAATGATGCTATAAAATATTCATCCCGTAGGCTGAATACTCAGCAAAACACTGAAATCTCCTGTAATTTTCCCACTTGTGCAATAAGGACTTTGAGCTTAATCCTAAACTTTCATCTCGGGAAAGTGGAAAATTTAGTGCTGGTTCTGAGTTGATCTCTGAAGTTGCCTGAGGCCGGGTGTGGAGAGGCTGGATCTGAATGCAGACAGAAGGAGCAGTGGCAGGATATGATGCAGCCTCGTTTCTGGGTGACACTCCAGACCTGGCTGTTCCACACCTGCACATGGAAAGGTTGGATGATTTTATGTTTAGGAAAAAAGTTTGGCTGCTGTAAGTTTGACATCCCCATGCAAGGATGTCCCTGAGGGGATTTCATTCCCCAGGTGCCTCAGGTCAGGGATGCCCAGGACACTCGGGACTGGCCGGGCTGGGGATGGCCATGGGACACCCTGTGCTGGCTCTTGGCACCTCCTGTGCTCTTTGGTGCTCCCAGACATGGTGAACCCATCTGCAAACAGCTCCTGGCCAGGCACAGTGAGAGGGTTCTGCGTTGATGAATCTCTGGGAATGTCACGTCTGGCAAATTCCAACAGGGCCTTTTTGTCAGTGGAGAACAGCTGGGCATCGTCTTGTGGCTGTGATGTTCCCAGCTGGCCACCCCTGGCCATCCCTTAACTCTTTGGGACCACCCAGATGGGACAAAGGAGCCAGAACGCAGAGTTTAAGTCAAATTTTTGTGGTTTGTATGTTAGGGGGAGAGACAGTGATGGAAAGCTGCAGATTACCTGCACTGATTATACAAATCCACGTCTCCAGAGGGAGGCGTTTGCTGGCTCTCCCAGCTGCACAGTCTCTCTGGGTCACCTGGGTCCCCTGAGTCACCTGGGTTACCTGCAGGTGTGCCCAGGGTGGCCTTGGCTGTTCCCTGCTGTGATGGAGCCAAGCCAGTGATGGTCACAAACACAGCAGGGTCACGTGCAGGGGACTGGAGTTCTGCGTCTTGAGTTTGTGTGCTTGAGTGAAAAACAGAGGAATTTGAGATTTAAGGCACATCAAAGGGCACAGGAATGGAAGACAGTGGAAGCTGCATTTCCTGTCTGGGAAATGCCAGTATTCCTCTGTCCTCAGCATCAAATTCTGGCTTCATTCCTTTTTTCAGTGAAAGACTGGCTGTTGCTGGATGCAATATCAACCCAGTGGGAAAAGGGGAGCCTGTGTCAGCATGGAAGTTACATCACAGTCACTGTTCTCCTGAATCCCAGTGCAGTAATTCCACTTTATCCAAAGCAGAGTGTGGAGACAGCCAGCAAATAAAGTTATCTTGGTGCTTGCTTAGCTGTTGGGTGGAGATGAATTCCTCTGATGATAAACAGTCTCGGAAAGTTGGGTTGTCTGTGTCATAGTGACATTAAGGGCTTTTTTCCCCAGCGTTCTTGCACTGAGCCAGTCAGTCAGGGTAGGAGAAGAGCAATCTTGTCTGTGTGACCTTGAAGTGCTGTTGATGGAGACTGGAGCCCTCCTCATGAAACCTGTGATTGGTGGCATTTATCACTGAGGGGGGATTTCAACTCCCCAAATAGATACAGTGGGATGGAGAATTGGTTCTGATTTATACATCAGCATCACCATCAGCCAGGCAGGGCTGTGTGTGCTGAGACTCCTGCACAGCTGGCACCGGGCTGGAGCACAGTGTGGGTGCACTGGTGCCAGACTGGGAGAAGAGAACCCACGGGCACGGCTGGTGGGAGACTTGGGGAATAACATTTATTTTACTGCATGCAGCATCTTGGAAGTGCAGACTCACAGGGATGGTACTTGGGGGCTGTGCAACGGGGCTGTGAGCAGCAGCAGAAAATCCCAGGAGACAGCGGCATTCCCAGCCCTTTCCTCCTGGGGGGGAGGAGTGGAGCCCCAGCACTGAGCTGTGCTCAATAAATGGGACACATGAGAGAGGCTAAAAATGCCAAAGGAAAGGATTTAATGAATGCACTGAGTGCAAGGTGCTCCCTGCAGGTTTGGAAGTAGCACCTCCGCAGGATTGCCCGACCACCTACTAGAGCCACGTAGTAGGGGATTTCTAGTGACGACCCGGAGTCCTCAAAGCCATTGTGTAAGAAAAATAACAAACCCAAAAACTTGTAACTCCTACACCCATAAGGACTGGGAACATAGAGCCACCTCTTCCTGAACAAACTGTTGCTCATTTTCTCCTCCTTGGGGACCTGCCTGAACACGTGTGGATCACTCTCTCTAACTTCTAATAATGTTTGATCAAACAGGATTGATCCAAAGAATTAATGCAAGCAAAGTTTTCTTTACTTGGAACCTGCAGTTTACTGCAGTGAGATAGACCTTGGGCATATGGCAGGGTAATAGTTTTTATCCCTCTGGAGTCCCTCTCTTGCCCCCATAATCTTCCAATCCAGGTTGGTGCAGGAGCCTCTGTGCCTATTACAAGTACTCCAGAAGTGATTAAAAAAGTAGGTCCTCATCAGATAAACCTGCTTACTTTTCCCACCTCTTCCTGGCTTCCTTTTTTGCCTCTTTACCTCCCTTTTGCCTCCCTTTCTCCCCTTGCTCCCCATCCCCTGTCTACAACCTATGAAAATCCCCTGCTTTACCAGGCTGCCCACCCTTGCAGAGGGCCTGTAAAACACATAGTGAGAGGGTACCTGGTGTGGTTTATTTTTCATCTGTTAATGAAGTTAAACCCAAATGATGCCATGTTATTGGCACATGGCTGCCAGGCTGTCCCCAGGGATGTGATGGTTGGCAAACACATGTGCCCAGGCCATGGGCTGGCAGAGTTCACTCCCCATCCTCTGAATTTCCCTCCTTTACTGCAGGGTTATCGAGAACACTGGAGCTGTCAACAATTTTCTCTGGATGGGTATTATTTCATTATGCATTTAGTCATTTTACCCCTTTAAATTGGCAGAAGGAGTAGTAAAGTTTTCCCGTCTTAGGGCTATTGAGAACACTGGAGACTTTTTTAATTACAAGCTTGTCCCAAGCGCCTTCAAACCTCGGCTGTTTCCCTTGGGCTGTTCCTGTAGTTGCTGAAGGTGTAAGTGCAGCTGTTCCAAGCTGCTGTACAATGCAGCCCTGAAAGGTGCTCGGGATCCCCCACCTGCAAGGCAGCACCTTTCCCAGTCTGGGGTCAGCAAAGTTCCCCTGGATTCGTTGCAATGGGTGCCATGGATCAGATCCACACGGGCAGAAGGTTTGGGGACCGGTTCCAGTGAGAAATTGCTGTAGAGCCCCGGTGAGCAAAACTCCAATGTACAAATGTTAAAATTATGATAATATTATTATTAAAGAGTTGGGAAATAGAATTAAGTCACTCCATGACCCCCCCAAACCAAAAAAGCCAGGGTTCCTGCTAGTGTGTGTTTTAAAGTTTAGATCTTGTGTCATGGGGAAGGGGCTGGAGCCCCA
>WEIT01024715.1:112474-125480 GCA_013389985.1 Dryoscopus gambensis | reverse complement strand
GCGGTGCGGAGGTGGGGTGACAGTGCGCGAAGGGAGGCTGGGGGCGTCGCGGGGGTGACCGCGGTGGCGGAGTCTTCGCTCGTCCCGATCGCCTCTGCTCCCCACGAGGGGAACAAAACCGAGAGCGGGGGCGGGCGGGGGCGATTAATTCCCCAGCGAGGACGATTTGGGCGCAGGAGGGTCTCTCCGCTCCAGTAGGAGAGGAGCTGGCAGGAGAGAGGCAAGAAGAGGAGGTGAAGGAAAGCTTTGACTTCAAGGTTAAAACAGAGCGCACCCAAAACAGATGGAAGCAAGTGGGTTATTCCAGGTTTCTAAACGCAAAAATTGCCAGAATAAGGGAATCGTTTCACATTATATCTGGTGGGCTTTTCTTTTTTCTTTTCTTATCATTCCTATAATTAGGAAACACGATTTGGTGACCCAAAAAAATTTCCATTATGCAAGGTCCAAGGGATTCTGAAGAATTACAGTAAAATCCACTCAGAGGTGTTGTTAGTCTGACACAGGCTATTGGGATGGTTGGGTGGAGAGGGGAGGACGGGAAAAGGGGGAGAACGGGGGGTATTCCACACACAGTAACTACTGGCAATAAACAACTTGTTCTTCTGATCAAGTGTGCTGCAGAGACAAATTGTTGAGGTTTGAAAATCAGTGTGCATGTCACTTTTAATGAGAATGGTGAAATTCATCATGCACGTAGGGCAGGTATTGTAATTGACTCCAAGACTACAGTACTGTCAATGCTGACAGTAAAAAAGTCTTTATTCATTACTTACTACAGTATCTTCTAGCACTGAAATGCTTGATTATCTTCAAAACTACTGTACACTTGAAATCTTCCTGATTGTACTTCAGAGCTTGTTCCAGCAAGGGTGCCCTTTGCTGATTCGTTTGAAAAACAATTAAAGCTGTGCTTCAAATCCATTTAGCTTGCTGACGCTGTTTATCTTTCAAAAAACTCTGTCTAGGCAGTCAGTTCTGCTTCCAATTTTAAAAGCCCTATTTAGGCCTCTGCAGATTACTAGTCTGCTTCCTGAGATTTTGACAAGGATCCTCATCTCCTGACTGCTTTACAGGATCCTGATCTGACTGCCTTAGTGGAATGACAAATGTGCTGCCAAAACCTCACCGTGTGGGGCAGCCTGCCTATGGACGGCACACACTCTCTGAGCAGTATTTACAAACCTGGACAACACAGACGGTAGGATGTCATGCCAAGGTCACTTCAGCTCTTGTGATGAGGCTCTGGAAGCAGCCTGTTAAACTCCACACAGAGGTGAAAACCAGCACGACAGCCAGAGTCCAGTGCTCTGGCTCCATTAACAATCTGATCAGGAACAACAGAAGGATGGATGCACAGCTCTCCAGAAGTCTAATTTCACCAGCATCAGCTAAGCTTCTCTGGGTTAATCAGCCACTTGGGATCCTCTATAAAGTGTTGTGATTTTTTTCTCTGGACCCATCTTCTGCTCTAGCATGGACTATGCCAGCTGGATACTTAGAACTGGGCTCCATTAAAGAGAGTGTGTAGTTTTGCAATAAAAAGTAATCCGTTAGTGCAGAATATTGAAAATATTTCCTAGTGATATTATCTTATATAGGAATACCTCAGTAAAATTTTGCTGGCAGAAGCAAAACTCAAAAAACATGAGGGTAATAGAGGCTAATTTAAAACTGGGCAGAATCTTACTGGCTGGTTACAAACTTGAAGCAAAACATGGCTCTACAGCTCTGTCACTTATTGCAGCTGCTGAGGAAGAAGAAAAACACCCAGGCAGAGGTGGGGACACCCTTGGGTTTAGATTGTTTTAATACCTTCTGGATATGTATACACACCTGCGTGAACTGAAATAGAAAAGTCAAGTGGTATTCACCAGTAATGACCTCACCACATGAATGTTGTGAGAAATGCTATAACACAGCCCCCTCTCAAATCCATGCCTGGAGTCAGTAGTTCTGCTACAGCTAGAAATCAAAAAAACTCCTCCTTTCATCAAATCTAGGAACTGAGCTGGTCTTTGAATGATTTCCAAGTTCTTTAGAACAAAAAACAATATTACTGATACCTTTTGTCTCTTCAGTACAGGTACTTCAGTAAAGTAACTGAAGTAACATTGAGTAAAGGTAACATAGGCTTACAAGATTTGTGGACATGCCATGCAAGGGCAAGAAATACTCATGGCTTCTAAAAAGATGCCCATGTTGTTTTTTCTAAGAAAATGTAGACACAGTGCCCCCCTGTCACACCAAGCCTGCCTCAGGTTGTATGGATGTAGTATTCAGGTGCCATGTGAGTGCATTTACTCCCTACAAGTGTAAAACTAAATGAAAATTCACTTTCTCTAAATCTAGAAAATTAATTCTAGCACTACTCAAATTTATCAGTGGTTAATATCTCCCTTAAATCCAGCAATGACTATCAAGAAATCCATAAGATTAATACTAAAACCAGACTGTTGTCCTTGATATCAGAAAAACTGTATCATTTGTAGACTGATGAAGCTTTTACAAAACTAGACTTGAAGGAAACATAAAGCAGTTCAAAATAACAGTAAACAGTCCTGTACGCCACATATAGCACCTCTGAGTATTTGTTTATTACTTCTGATACATGCATTGCCCTGCTTAATTTCAATGTTTTCTGAATTACAACTTAAGAGCTATTCTAGGGGTTTTTTGGTAAAGTTTTTGTAGCATAGACACACAGAAACTCCAGAAGTGCTTCTTTGTCACCAGCAGATGTGTGCTGTTTTGAAAAGCACTGCTTCAAATGGTCTTTGATCTCTTCCCAGAATATCTGGGTTATATTATGTCTCTAAAATAACTTGATGACTCCAAGAAGGATTTAGTGGTCACAGGTTGGATTGATGGTCCCCAAAAATGTTTGCTGAATTCAGCATTTTCCCAGCTTCTCCAGCTTTTACCACCAATTTTTCCAAGATTTCTCTGAAGAAATCTCACCCATCGGGGACTATTGTAAGACGGGGACTATTTTTGCCAGGCTCCATATGCTCAGAAAGCACTTGAATTTCTTAAATAGATTTTTTTTTTTTTACTGTCCCTACACTGATGTATCCTACTAATGATTTTTGATGAAACAGACATTCTGGCCAAGCCTCAAAAGCAGGCTTATCCAAAGCTATGGATCTTCAAGTATAGCTTAATCATTTTTTGTCACAACACAGAGAAGCAGAAAATTTTCTCATCACTCTTCCCATTTCTACTTTACCATCAGATTAAGTGTAAAGAAAAAGGAAGTCAGTTCTTTTCGTGTGTTAGTCATTATCTAACCTTTACAGGTTTGTATTTTTTTGGTTTGGCTATTTTTTTTTCCTTTTGTAAACTGTAGGCTCTACCAACACTACAGGTTGTATAGGTAAATTATAGGTTCCATCCTTTCCCCAGAATGATTTAATTATTCAGCTGATTTTTACCTGATTTAGTTTTGGCATCAAATCCATGAAGACAGGCAAGCTACTATTGAAAAGACTGTGAAAATCTTTAATGACCAGCTACAGGTTGCATAGTTAAAAACCTCTAACTCTTAGAAAAGAGAAGATAAAACTGGGCTCACTGCCAAGTATCTCAATGTTTCTTTATCTAAATAGCTAAGTCATTGATTTCTTGGATTTTTTTAGTTTCTCTCCATATCAATAGAGTATCTTACACTCTTGAACAAACAACTTGATTCACATACATCCCTTTTAAAAAATCAGGGGTTGAATACCCATTCTTCGGAAAATGCATACCCCAATCCCATTTTTGGTAGATGACCAAGATATGGATACATTTACTGTACTAACAAAAGTGTGTTTCATTCCCTTCTTCTCCAACATCCACACTGATTAAAGAGATCATGGAAACCTACATGTCTTGGCTTTATCAAAAGTTTGATCTAGAGTTCAGGGAAAGTCTGTGCTACCTGTTCAGGGAAGAATTTTCAATCAGTGGGGATACCAGGACACTGTGGGCCTTGGCTGCACCTCTACTGATGTGCTTCTGTTTAAAGAATGTGGATTTGGGCTCTATAGATTGAAACTTAAGTTCTGCTCTGGGAACAGTAAGGTAGATGCATAAGCTTTTTCTGGCTCTTCTTTCAGTTCCAGATTTCCCTGTAGTTCCCTTTCCTGATGTAGTTCCAGAAGTTTTCTTTCCAGGTTCTTATTTCGGTATCTGATCACAAAGTTTTTACCTATGCACTTCCCTCTCTGAAGAGCTTACAGTCTAGATAAACAAGACTAAGTAAGGACTGGATACAAGAAAGTACTATTATTTCTGTTTTGCTGGGAGTAGAGATACAAAAAGCTTAAGTGGCAATGCAACACCATGTATGAAATGTAACTGCTTCCCATATAAGAAATTTGCAGCAGAACAGGAGCTTAATTCCAGTCTGCTGTGTCCCAGGTCAGTTTTCTAGTCACCTCCTCATCTGTCTTTTCAGAGCACAGCATACGCTCTCTGTAAAACTGAACGTTCAGCTGGCCCAGCTTTGCTTCACTTCCATGGCCAGAACTCCTACGAAACTGCAGGAGCTGATGCTGACATGCATTTAGCTGTGTATTTTTTCCTCTGACATATGGTATTTACAAGACTGCTCTACAGTACCATGGTTATTTTAACACACATGTCCTTGATTGCTTGCAAAAAGACTAGAAAATCCTTTGAATACCAAATATATATATATGTGTGTGTGTATATATATATATATGCATATATTGCTATTACCAATTGCAACAAGATTTATATGGATTCTAGTGATTGACACATGGATGTTTAAGGACGTAAACTGTGAGCTTCATATTTAAGGGGACCTCTACTCTACACACTGCAATGGAAATGTGTTTGTGGAAGCACTCACTGCAGGAACTGCAATTTGGGGCAAAAAGTGTTGTCACCAAGAAAGCACTAGAGGATTCATGTGCCTTCATCTCTTCTTTCTCATCTGACCCTAATACTTTCCTGGCACACACACTTAAATAATTTGGCATGTCACTGACCCATGTCACATCTGCAGCCAGAACCATCAGGACAAGTCACAGTCACGTCCTCAGTGGCAAAGTGGGGAATCAAGCAGATCTCCTGATTTCTATCTCTAAAATGGGCATCCTCAGAAAAATAAGCTAAGGAAAAACTCTTCATGCAGAGGGGCATGCAGATTTTACTAAAAGCAATACAAATATGTCTCTTTTTTATCAAGGTGAAGGACATGGCATCCAGGGTTGTGGGGAGGAACCTGGGAAGCTGCTGCCCTGTATCCTGCCTTTCCCTGTCAGGGCTCCCACTTTTAATACAAAATGTGTCAAAAATTTTGGTTGCCACAAGCAACAGTTGCAAACTTTCTGCAGCATTCAGAAGTGATAGGCAGGGCAGAGAAGGGCAGGGGGCTGAGGCAGGGGGAGTTTGTGGGGGCTGCCATAGCTCAGAAGGAGAAGGGAGGAAGGCTGGGTGCTCCCACTTGAGGTCTCCTTCAGATTCCTGCTTTCAGGCAGAGCCTGCTGCTCTGCCTACTGGTTTTAAGACAGCTGCATCCTGCTGCTGGCAACGGCTCCCAGACGGAACAAGAGAGAAGATGCACCAACAAACTGCCTTCCTGGAAGGCTTCATTGTTCCTGGTCATTACATGTCTACTAATCCCAGAAGTATATGAGTCATGGGCAGATGCCTGGGGAATGACTTAAATATTCCATGGAAGCCACAGGTCTGGCCCTTGACTCACAGTGAAGCCACTGGCAACAGCTCTAGTGACTTTCTTCCTGCCTTCCTGGTGCTTGGCTTGCACCAAAGGAGGAGTAGCCTCATTTTTCTTTAAAAAGAAGAAAGGAAAGAGTTGCAAAGTCTCTGGATTGTACAATGCCAGGAAAAACCTGAAAATTTGACCTAGATGGTTTACTAGGTACTTCATAAAGAACCCAAAATCCTGCAGGCAGGTAAGTAAAACTTAGACTTCCGAATCTCATGAGTCCTGTGGGTCTGATTTCTGGTTCTCAAAAGTCTGGGGCTAGCAGTACTCAGCAGGCTCTGTTTATGCTGCTCTTCCCTCACGTTGCCATGCTGTGGGGTTGGTGAGCTGTGCTCAACACCACCTCTTCACTGACAATGATGTTCATTCAGCTAAGAACTTTGCTTTGGTTTGGTTCACTTCTCAACACTGCTCCCTTTGCTGATGCCGAGCACGCACAGCAACAGAGACTTTCCTTTCTACCTTGAAAGAGGTACATCCTTCATGACCCTTGGAGAAATATAATGGCAGCAGAAGAAACAAGCAAAACAGTGACTTAAAGGTGTTCTGCATCCACCTTCTTACAAGAGATAGCTCATATAGTGGTACACCAAGTAGAGTCAAAACCTTCCTTATAACGAGAACATTTTTGAACTAAATAATAATATCAGCATTTGTGCATTAGGTAGAGAATATTCCCTTTCACATATTTTAGTATGAAAGCAAACAGAATGATTGGGGGATTTATGTAAATAGAGCTGCCAAGCAGACTGGCCCAGAAGTAAACAGCTGAACAAACTGGTTTTTAGACCTGTAAGCTCTGCTTGTAAAACAAAATTTGCCACTGTGGTAATACACTAAAGCTACAAAAGACACACAAGTAGTCTGCTCTTCATTACCATCTGGTGGTTGTTGCATGGAGTGGCATTACTCACATCTCAAGGTTACTGAGGAAAAATTTCATATTCTCAGAAAGGAAAGGGCACTGTAGCAGCAGTGGGCAGCACAAGGGGGCTGGTTTTGTCTTATAGGCATCAATACAAAGGCATCAGGCAAAGAAAACACTGTAAAGATGAGCAGGTAGAAAAGAGAAAAAAAAAGAAGTAGTTCTCTCAAGTAATTTGAGGTGTACCTGAGTATCATTTGCAAGGAGCTGAGAACTGCTTGGGAAGCGTTGTGTGCTGTTCCCTCCTGCTGGCAGCAATGGCAGCTTAGACCATTTGACAAGATAAGGTATGTGTTAGCCACTTTCCATAACTAGTTCCCAGATCTTCACTACTCACCCAGAGAGGTATTTTACAGTGGTAGCCTAGCAGGGGGCCCATGTCCTCAGCGGTAAGCAAGCAGAAGCTAATTCCATTCTACAGGTATATGGGGAGTAGCTCATCTCTTGCACAGTGAGTAGTTCTCTGTATGTCTCCACTCTATAGTCTCTACCTCCTCCCCTTCCCACACAATGATTCCACTGAAGGGAAATTACAGAGTGGTTCAGCTTGGAAGTGACTTTTAGAAGACATTGGTCCAAACTTCTCAAAGCACAGCCAGCCTCAAAGATAGACCAGGTAGGTCCGGGGCCTGTGAGGAGATCCTCACCCTTTTCCTGGAGTATTCTTATCCTTGGAGTATTTCTTATGACGGGAGGGTAGTCTGCTCTTAATACAGAGTGAAAGAAGTACAATAATTGACAAAGTGCAATACCCTTTTGCTTTTACCTAAGTGTGTGAATCAACAGATAATTGATGTGCAGTGATAAGTTCACTCAAAGTAGTTTGCAACAGTACACATATAAAATCCTGGCCACAGTCACAGAGTGTGCTAGTTTGTGTGCACCATGGGGTTGATCCAGTGCAGCTGCAGCATTTCATGTCTTATGTACCAGATTGAATTTTTCAATAACAGCATGAAAAAAAAACCACTATTATAAAATTCACAGGGCATAATGCACTTAAAAACAGAAATAGTTTTATACCTCAGTTGCTTTTTTTACCGTCAAAGATGCACTCTTCAGATCCTTTCCCAGCTCTGCCACTGATTTCTGTGACCTTGGATAAACCATTTAGGCCAAATATTTTAACAAGTGTAGCACATTCTACATGCATCAATTTATACATAAGACTGACACAGACCTTGTGGAGGTCAAACACCCATATCTGCATTTAAAATTTTGATCTCCAGACCTCCATGTCTGAATTTCCTGTTCTTTAAATTTTAGAAAAGACTTCCTTATAATGCAGGGATACTTGAAGGCATTAATTAGTTCAAATGCACACAATGATTAAAAAAATGTAAAGTATAGAAATAGTAAGTATTATTATCAAATAGGTCAGTGTTTAACCAATACCCATGTCCTTAGTAGTTTAGATGTTTTATCAATTTTGTGTCTCATTTCAGATGTTTAATACATAATCAGCTTTCTAAATATTTCTCTGCTGGACACAGATACCAGAATACATGAGATTAACACTATCTGAGAAATACCCTATCTTCATGAGCAGGCCTCCACCACCACCTCCCTCACCTCTGAGCCCACTTAGACATGAGAAATGAAGACTTCCAGTGCTGATGGTGAAAATGAGTGGGTGGAAAATCCAAGGGACAAAAAGGAAGCTGAATATTTAACAGAGACAAATACACAATTCCAGGAGGCAGACTTCACAAAATGAATGGTTTTAAGAGGACGGAAAAAGTGCCTTTGCTGCCTTATTAACCCAAAGCAATACATGATCTTTTCCCTATCCAAAATGAAGAAGTAAACATTTACCCTGACTTATGTAAGATTTAGATACTAGGGTCATTTAGGTCCTGTTTCAAAACTCACTGAAGTAAACAAAAACCCTACCACTCACACTGGTGATTCTGGATCAGAACAAGATGGCATTTTGCATTCTAAGTTCCTAATTTACTATAGTGTTGGGGTTTTCTCTTTATTTAAAATACTTTGTTTTCTTATAGCCTCATTATTGTTGTTTTTATCCTCTTAAATTTTCTGATTCTTCAGTTCCCTATCTGACTACAGGCAGGCAACACTTTGCTTTCTCAAAGGGGGGTGAAAAGGAATTTGACTTCTCTGCCACTCACATGGCCTACCCCTTCTCACTGAAAAACATTTTGCAGATTTTCTGAAATTAAAACCTTGATAATGTGCAGAGCTGAAGTAAAAAATAAGCCTTAATATACCAGGTGAAGGGAGATAAACTCTCTGAATCAAAGAACAAGTTACTTAAGGAGAAACTTCTCAGGACAAAGGAACATACAACAAAGAGGTTGAGAATATGAGAAGTCAGCTCATGCAAAGGATTTCAAAATCATCCCTTACAGTAGGAAGAGATGAGAGAGAATGGTTTCCAAATTATAAAATTAATATATTGATATTTGTGCTTTTGGCCTCTTTGGCACACAAAACTAAACTTTCTTTCAACCTCTATTCACTTCTGTCCTAAAATGGTACTGAATACTAACTGAAGCTAATATTGACATCACACAAGTGCTTGATGCTGCTCAGGAGAAGCTCAAGGGAACAAAAGGATGCTCCTGCATCCCTTAACTCACCTTTTACTGCTTCCTGAGCTTTAATATTCTGCTGATTGCCCAAAAAGAGAAGTCATGATGCTTTTGCCCTCTGAGGTGGGTTTGAGGGCAGCCATAAAGAGTTCAGTCTTTTCCAAAATGTATGAACAGTGAATGAAGCAATACCCCATGCTGTTGAACCATCCCTCCTGAACACTTCTTCTCAGTGCAGTTATCCGTGGGAGCATCCTTATGCCCCTGTGCCCTCCACTGCAGTGGGAAGAGATACAAACAGGGGCCAAAAAAACTAGTAGCATCCCAGTTCTGGGATCTGGCTGAGGAACACCTTTACCAGTTCTCTGTCTTTCTGTTCAATTTCTTTTTTCTTCAAATTCTTAACTTAGCACTTATTTTAGCCTTTTTAAAAAGGTTCTTTTTCAAATAGCTAAAAGCAGCAAAAATGACAGGGTGCAATCCATTTCTCAGTTTATGGACCGCTTCCAGTGACTGCTGCCAGCCCACACAACATATATAAATCATGGATTTTAGACCTGCACCCCTACAACACTTAAAGAGATAAGTAAAATTGCTTGTTGTCTTACACTTTCCTGATGACAAAGTGACTCCTAGCAGAAGAGATTCACATGTGCTCTTTATTTCAGCAAGCCAGAAGCATCTATCTCACTCTTCAAATGTGCTCCTGAGACAAGAAAGGAGTGTGCAAGCAGCTGTTGTGTAGGACTATTGCATTTGTTAAAATCATGCCCACTTTGTTTTTGCCTAGCGTAGGTATGACTGTGCATGGTGATACCTAATGCTGTCATTTTCATGGCTGTAAATTGACACAGAATTCCAGGGGAATTTGCCATCATCAAAGAAAACAGCCTGTAAGTTTTCAGTCTGGCAGGTTTTATTGTTATATTTTGCTCTTTCCATAAAACTCACTCTTAAATGTGAGAGGTGACGTATTTTCTAAACATATTTTTGAAATACAATGCAAATTTTTCTTATTGCCACCTCCATCTTTGGAAGTAGCAGAAGACCTTGATAATGAGTAGAAATATAAAATGCCTACCTTTCATGATGCAGGTGCAACAGCAAGATAAAGAACTGTTTCTATTTGTGATGCCCATTCTTGGCTCTGTTCTAGCTTTTACTTTTTAGAGTATTACCATATATAGGCACAATCTCTTAAAAAAAAAGTACTATAAAATCTCAACAAAATGTCTGTTTCCTTTCTTACTGAACTTGGCTGTTTGAGGAGTATGTGATTTGGAGTCTGGGTCTTCAGTGCACTAAGAATGCTTTTGGGTAGATTTCATTCTAAGACTGGAAGTGGTAGCCAGTAGAAAAGGCCTGTGCTCAGCACCAGTTTTCACCACAAATCAGATTTAAGTCAAAACCCCAAAACTTCTAATGTAAAACTAGTTTTGAGGAAAAACTAGCTAGGATCTTCAATCTTCTCGGCAATGTAACACACCAAATAAGCAGAGGCTACTGGAGATTAGGAAAGAACTGAAACTACAGTTTCTATGGAAGAATTGTAAACCAGAAGTAGAGGCAGAAAGCAATGTTACCACCCTTTAAATCCACAAGATCACAAAATACTTGAAATTGGAAGAGCAAGCTGTGTAGCCTACCTCCCACTCAACTGCGGAGTCAAACTCAGTTTCTGCTCTGAGATGCACTAACCTCAAAGATAGACCAGGTTGCTCAGGAGTATCTTTTAATTCAAAATTTCTTGCAAGTATATAATGCAAAAATGTATATTTTCTCAAAGAAAATTTCATTTGGATCCAGTTTTTACTCTGTTCTTCCTGAGAAAGGAACTCTCTGAGCTACACACTCCAGAGAAATTGCATATGTAACTAAATTCAGCCATTCTATCTCCTTATTGCTAGAAGCAAACAAGCTAGGCTCTTATTTACATGACTCACATTCACAAGTATATGAAATGAGTGCATCACATCACTGAAATGGGACAAAGAGACACATTGCATTCTAGTGGCTCTGTGTGGTAAAATACTTGTGAGTATGAGAATACTACTCATAAAACCTGATAATTTAAATAGGGATTTGCAGTCAGCTCCTTCAGAAAACAATCAAAAAACAAAGCTGGGTAAAATTAATCCATTTATCAGAAAAATAATTTCTGAGCCATTCCACTAACAGTGTTTTGTTTCTTATGATAAAAAAAACCCTGTACAAATCAGGACAGGAGCAGGCCTAAAAAGCATAGAAGTAAAAGTTCTCAATCCTACAAATATATGAGCATCTTGCCACAGTATTCATCAGGTTCTTAAAATCAAGGGAGCTGCTTGTAATCAAAAGGTATATGTGTGCTCAATTTCTACAGGGTAAAACATCAGGGGTTAACTCTTTCTGTCCTGCTTCTGACGCACTGTCACTACTGACAAACCTCAGTTTTTAGGAGCTGTATAAAAGGAAGCATCTGAAGTACCTTTTAAGAGAAGTCAAAACAATATCTTACTTCATATGTCTCTGTTCTCTAAGTACCTCTTTAAAACCAGCTTCTGTGGGGCTGCCATTAACTGTCTTCTTTTTTTCCAGCAACACTTAAGATGACTGGCTCCTTTGTAGTTAGTATGGCCATTAAACTATACAAATGCATACAGACTAACTACTGCCTTCACGTTCTTTGTGTCTGTCTGAACACTTGTGGCTTGTCTTCCTAACTCATCCTGAATGGTTTGTTCTCTGAACCTAAGATTGTCTTTTTCAATAATCTCTATAGCAACTGGCACAAAGACCTCAGTCTTCAGCCCCTACTACTTCTCTTGAGCCAGCATCAGAGGCAGAAGGAGCTTCTGAATCTCTCACATGTGGGATGAAGGACTTGGAAGGTCAGCAAGGTTGCTTCCCATAGGTAGTGAGGAGGGAGAGTGAAGAAAATGTACTGCTGTAGGGTTTTCTGTCATTAGGGATGCAGTGCTGGGCATGCACATCCTGAGAGGAAGCAAATTCTATACAGTTAAGAATGGATGTTGGATGGTGGTCTAGACACAAGGCTGGGAAATCTAAAAAGGGGTTTCAAATGAGTGGTACAGATGTTTATCTGACATGATTAAAGGCTCACTAAACTATTCTGGCTATAGATATTACCAGACAAAATTCTATAGCTCATATATTCTCTTCTCATTTTGACTATTAACGGTGAGTAATTTTGACTCACAGTTTTGATATTTACTATTAATTCCTTAAAAGAACTGTCCTAAGCATTTAAAGTCTTTTAAAACAAAGTAGAACCTGCACTAGAAAGATCCTAATTGATTTTTACGGTGTATAAAAAGAGGGATGAAAATGGAGCACAAAGCCGATATATACCTTTTCTTTCCTGAGGTAAGAGTGAGGGCTAACTCAAAGACCTAAAGGCAAGGGAAACGGGTGTGAGGGTGAGGTAGTCTCCTCAGTGTGTGGCAGCATCACACTGTCTACAGATCGCAGGATAAAGCACAAGTTCAGCATGTCAGTCCTCAGCTCTTGCCGATTGTTTGCTCAGCTTTGCTGCTGCACTGAAATCCCCAAGGCACACTAAAAGTACTTCCAGCTTGCAGTTTTCTGTCATTTGAGAAGATGGCTCACAAGCTCTATTTGACTCAAGGGATTACTGTAGGTATAAAACAACAACAGCACTATCACTGAGCAGATGAAATAAGTGACCTATTTTGTTACCTGCCTCTTTATGTATAAATATGAACAAGGTTTGTTTTTTACCTGCACTGATGCCTTAGGTTTTAGCTTTTATATTTTTCAAATCCT
>WEIT01024715.1:94267-107566 GCA_013389985.1 Dryoscopus gambensis | reverse complement strand
AGCCCCGGCGCCGCCCCGCCCGTGCGGGGGCTGCCGGAGCCCCGGGAGCTCGGCTGCGCGGGAATGCGCGTACCGAGCCACAGCGATCGCCACGAAATAACCGAGCACGTCGCAGTTGGAAAAGTTATTTGCGTTTTTGAGATAGTGTTGGCATGCCTGCAGTGGTACTTCAGAAGAGCTCCCTGCCTTGGTCAGAATACCTGCTGCAGGTTGGAGGTTCTGGGTGTCGCTTGCTCTGGTTTGCCCTTTTGCGTAGTCAACAGCTGCCGTCGGAAATGCTGGAGTTTCTTGAGCTGTAGCACCAGATGGCCAGATGTGTGTGTTTTCATGCTAAATTATTTAAAGAGTTAGACAGTTCACTTTGCACGCTAGTAGCCTTGAGTAAAAGTTGCAAAGAGAGAATAAACAGGAGTTCTAGAAAATGCTCTCCTTCTTGTAGAAGGGAAAAAAATAACAACACTGCAGAATAAGTACATAAGGATGTTTCCAGCTATCAAAATCAGAAGTCTCATAGCTACAAGTGTGAAACGTACTGCATTTGATTTCATTTCTCCTGCAGGAAGGAATGCTAATAGACAAGCAAGCTTAAAGAGGAAAAATCTGACTCTTTAGTGCCTGCCTCACTTGACAGCCTTTTCCCAGAAGAAAACAATAAATCAGTTGCAAGTTTGAACGTTATACAAAATCATGTTGAATAAGTCAGCGTCATGGGCATTTTGGTCTCACTCTCTTTTCCTATGTTTGATCTCACATAAAAACCTAAGATGCTTTCTGTACATAGGGGAACGCCTGCTTAGTTAAAAGAAGCTTAGAAACCTTACATTTCCATCCTGATCAGCAGTTTATTTCACTGGGTGATACTTGCCCATTAGAAGTAATTTACCCAAGAGTGGGGATTTCTTCCTTGGTATATCAGTTAATAGCAGCCATTAAAACAATCTCGTCATAGATTTTTTTTTTGTTTTCATGCTTAGGTTTGTTCTGTTGTTTTTATCACAGCTTCTGTATGTGTAACTGTTACGTTTGCTTATGAATATGCATGGTAGAGTGCAGAGGAAACAAAATTTGTCAGGTTGTGTGTAGCATACCAAGCTCTGCAGACTGCTAATGCCACACAAAGACAACATTTTGCAAGTTTCAGCTCCTGGTGTTCCTGTTGCTGTATTGTATTTTCAGGGAGGAACATGGTACAGACCACACAGATGAGGCGAAGTAAACAGAACATAGACCTTATCAAAATAGTCAAAGAACAAATCTACTCCAATTCCAAACTATTTCTACAATCCTGTAATGGGATTACTGCTTTCACAGAGCAGTACACGTGGAAAAAGCCAAACAGAGCAAACACCAAAATGCCTGTTCTGGAAAGTCCAGAACTTACCTTGTAGAGTCTTAACACCTGAAAAACTGTTCATCTACAGGGGAGTGGATGTGACAGTTTCCAATGGCAACCTCAGAGGGCTGGTGCGTTGCACCAGCTCACAGCATTTCTTGGTTGCATCCTGTACGTGTCAAAACTTTCTTCTCTGTTCTAGCACTTGCACAGCCTCTGGGAAAGAGGAGTTATATGCTAGATGGATTCTTTGAATAATCTCTGGGTGTAGGGCGGCAACTTGACTAAAGCTGGTCAAAAAGTAAGAAAATGTTTTCATTTCATAAAATGCCACATCTCACAGCAGAAGGAAGCAACCGGTCTCAGCTGTAGCCATAATCCATTCCTGAAGGCAAAACATGGAGTCTCCATTCTGAGTCAGTTTGAGACGGCTTTCCCATATCACGCATCTTATTCCTCCTTCCTGTCTTGATTAAGTATCTGAGAATTTAGCATGGCAGTTGTTGTGAATCCTGACATAGGAAATAAATACTGAGGAACCAGATTGGCATTATGAACCCCATCTCATGCCTCTTTGCATCAGAGCAGCCAAGTCTCATTTTATGTAATCATAAGTGTGGTTCATATAGAACTAAAAAGGCAAAAATTCCTTTAGCCCCAGCCAGTGTGGCAACACAAATGATAATAAATGGTCCTTAGTCTAAATACAGTTACCTGAAGATATTCATACAGATTAAACTGATTTTTTTCTAAAAAGTCATAAACCTAAATAATTATTAATGAAAATTTACTTAGCTGTAGAAGAATTAGCAGCTGTAGAAGAAGCTGCAGAAGAAGAAAGGAGAAATACTTTTTTGTTACATAACAACTGTCCTAAAGAGCATGAAAGACATGCAAAAGAACTTTAATATTAATAAGAATGTTCAGTAACTGATTTTACTTTTTTTTCAGCAAATACAGAAAAACTAATCAAGTAATGATACATAAAGGCCAGATCATTTCATCACTGTCTATTCCAAACAAGAATAGTTATATTAAAGAGTGAAACATGGAATGGATGTAAAAATGGGCAGCTTGAGGTTAAACGACTGTGTCACTTAGTGGATGTTTTGTTGGATCTTTTTTCATTTGACAAGAATAAGCATTTCTTCAAAAAATTGATAAATGGGCAAAAATTATAAAGCAATAATGTAAATGTTGTTTCATATGATCCAGAAATCAGCTACATCTTAATTTTTCAAACATTTAACAAACTTGAGACCAGCGTCAGGGCTGATATAATCTGTAGTCCAAGTTTTCTTTTTAGTTTGACAGGCACAATGTCACTAGAGGACACAATAAAGGACGCATATGCTCAGGTCAAATGTCAAGGGAAAAATCCAAACTTTAATTTCTCTCAAGAATATATATGTAGGTATGACCATGACAGTGGATTGGAAGATTGAGGTGACATCTCTTCCATCATATTGATCTCATAGAGAGTCCATCACTTTTTTCCATCATGGGAAAAGAATTCATAACAAAGAAAAGGTTAGATAAATATGAGCTATTATTTACATCAAACTGTGAGAACTTAGAAGCTCTGACTCCAAAACTATGCAAAACAATCAGAAGGCTGAAAAACAGGGCAACAGCACAATACTCTTCTTATTTCAAGGCTTAAACAAACTAGCTATGAATGCCTTTTAGTAAATATGCGGGTTTTTTGTCTAATGTTAAACTCACAGTTCCCCACAAGTGCAACTCTCCTGACTCCCACAGTCTACAGTTAATCAATCATATCACAGTGGTGCCTATGAAATTAGAGGGGTGACACTCTCCCCTTTTGTAATGGAAGCTTTAGCAACCAATTTGAGGAGTGTAGGATTGTCACTAAATAAGGGGTAGGCCTGCAAAGAGATAGGCTTTTTAGTTGTGTGGGAGGGAAAATGAAAGGATTTCCCCAGCACTGCCTGTTTTGTGCGCCTGCATCAAACAACATGGCTGTGCTGTGACTGCTGGAAACATCCAGCTCATCTGTTATAATGTGCACAAATCCCACAGTTCAGTGGTACAAACCTTTTGAAACATTCACAGTCCCAAATGGTTCTTCAATAATGGAACAGTCAGTGATTAACACCAAGAGACCCATTCTGCAAAATTAACTTCCTTCCAAAAAAAGTAAAATGAATCCATAAAATTAAATTTCATGTTTCTTTTCTTGTGTGCAGGACAGGGCAAGTGCTTAATTAAAACCTTTCATATTTTCCACAAGTGCATTTCCCTTTTACTTCTGATTTTGGATTTTACATCTGACTTCTGAAAGAAAATATCAGGATCTTCCAAACTAAGCATTTTTCTTCATTAAGGAAATTCAAGGCATACATTTCAAATGTCTGCAAAACTTAGTCTTTTTTTTTTTTTTTCCTAATCAGCTCGACTTTGTTGCCTGAAAAGTTCCATACCTCCTCAAGACCCTAATGATAAATTATCTACCAGCTGCAGCTCAGTACAGACCTGGAGCTGAAGCTGTGCAACCAAGAGAGGAAAAACTCGCACCACACTTCACCTTGAGGTGGGAAGAGATAGAGGAACCTCAGTGGAGGAACAGTAACAACCTCACTAGCTATTACCAGAAGGACCTGTTCATGTTCACAGGATGCCAAGTACTCTGTGACAACAGCTAAAACTGTTAAACCCAGAGGTTGCCTTCATTCAGAAGTATCCCTAACTGATGTGTTTTGTTGATCACTGTATTCCAAACAGCAGCTGCTTGGGAGAATTCTCTATGGTTTCTCATCTCCCATCCATCTTAAGTGTGCTGTACTTTAAAGCATCAGTAAAGGCCCAAAAAAACAACTATAAGGTCTTCTGGCAGGTGATGAAAGAGTCTAGGATGGCCACCTGAAAGATTTTACACTTTAATGCTCTTTGAGACTCCTTATTTTCTTCTAGAAAGAGAAATTGGGATCTCAAGGTATGCATTTTCATCCTTGTAGAATTCTCTCGCATTAAAAAATGCCTGTAACTCTGGCAGTGCTCCAAAAAGCATATTAAAATGAAATTATTTCTGCCACAAAGGCTAAACTACTGCAAATATGTTCACAAGGAGATTGGTCGTAGGAGTCACTGAATAATCTAGCAGAATAACACCAGATAATGCAATGTGTTTGATTCTTTCTTTAAGCAATAACTTTGTGTTAAGATTTACATGGGATGGAGAATGTAGATCAGATTTCTTGCCTACCAACTTCTACAATAACCTTTCAGGATTAAAAGGTTGCTTTTGGCCAAAGTAGTGTCACACTGAGGTTGGTTGCATCCTCTGCTGGGGCAAATCCTTAAAACTTCATGTCATGAACCAAGGAAAGGTAATTTAAAAGATTCAAAGGCAGCTTCTAGAAACCTGCATTATCACTCAGATATCTACCTTATAACAAGATTGACTTGTATGGTTTTAAATGCTCACGTTACAGTACATAGTTTGAAAGCAAAGATTAATGATTTCAGACTGCCAAACTTAATTAAAGGTTGGAATAAATGTTCTCCATTAAAACTCATCAATCCATTTGACTGAGATTGAAGAATTTCAGTTATGTCTTTTTTAATTGCCTATAGAAAGAACTGAAGAGTTAGCAAAGTTAAAACTGTTGAAACAGATAAACGGTGTCTAAATATTATGCAGGATCTTAATCATATTAAAAGAGGAGTGCAGTTAATTTCCCAGCATATTTTTAACCTGAAGAGCCTCCTAAGTGTAACTGAAGTAACATGAGTAGAAGTCAGTGGCAGGTAGATATGTTCATGTTTGTGTATCTCAGGAGCTTCTGTAAATACTAATTATTGCAGTGCACCAAGGGCTCCTGTCTTGATGCTGATAGTCCCATGTTTTCAATGAATATGGTCACAGATAAAATTTCTTACACCCCTAAAACAAAGTACATATTAGCTCCACCAGCTGAACAGTTTACTCAGCAGCTTGCAGGAGCAGTTCAGCTCTCCAGGTTACATAATTTTTAAACCTTTGTTTTTTTCTAATTTTCTGTGTTGTTGCTCTTCAACAGCATGAGAGAGTAACCAAGCCTGGAATGATACCCTCCTATCCTGTGTTCTTCCATTATGATTTATCTTTTCTTTAACCAGTGGTTTATTTGTAAGCCATTAACTGATCAAAATAATACACTGGTCGAGGAGAGAAATGGATGAGGTTTGGAGGCTTCATTCATACTAGCGCATTTCACAGGCAGTGCAGCTTTGTCACTGATTTCCTATGAAGGGAACAAAACATGAAATTGACAGCCACCCGTAAATTCTGAGTTTATTTTAGCTACTGCACCAGGACCAACCAGAGGGGAAAAAAGTTACATGCTGGGAGTGAAATCTGTAATGATTAACAGTCTTCACAACTTGTTCAATGCTTCATGTATTCCTAAACTAATAGAAAACAAATACGCTGTCATTGTGGTGTCAATTGGAAATAAATCCTGAATATAGATCTTTTCAGTTCCCACTGTCAAGAGAAAGGAGTTTCTTTTCCAGAAGCACACTAAGTATGTGAATTTTTGATACAATAAAGATTATTTGCATTCCAGATAATACATTCTTTCTTTTTAGTTATTCCTAGTAGAAGCTCAGAGTTAAGTACAGCGCAGATGATGAGAAGGAGTAGCATATATCAGGAAAATATAAAGACAAAACATGACAAAGTAGTAACCACTTACAGCCATCATCTTGACTCTTCTCACCAGTGTAACATGGTCTATAAGGGAAAGTTGGTATTTGGAAATTTTTACATTGGATCAATTCAGTGAACCAATTCCAAATATGAAGCTAAAAATTCTTCATTTTCCAGGAGTGTCTTATCCCTATGGCCATTTCATCCATACAATGCTGAAAATTTACCATAACACAAATCTTTCACTGTTCCCTTCCCAGAAACCTGTAGTCCTAAATGCAGTTTTCCTAGTTCTGCCTTTTAGGTAACACCAGGGAAATACCACTGCCAGAGACAAAATAGGGAAATGTGGCCCGTGTCTACCAGTGTACTTCTCTGGGTTTGATCTCCTCAATTTCTCACTGGAGCAGGGATGTTTTTAAACTCTAGCCCCTTAGAAGGGGTATAGGCAAGAGGAGACATGAATAATGTGATACTGCACTGTCACCCTTGGTCTCTGGACATTTTGCAGTGTGACAAGTGTACAATATTGTTATACTGTCCACTGTGGAACACGACAGATTTGAATTTATCTTCTTTTAGTGTCTTCAAAGTACCTGTAAGCAGTCAAGTCAGTCAAAAAACAGACATAAAATACATACTGAGAATTACTTTTTAAAGGGTATTAATATTAATTCTTCAACTCATTAGGAGTGAGTACAGGACTGGTAAAGAGTAGCAGAGCAGCCAGCAGTGCCCTCAGTGTCAGGTGTTCTCATTTCACATCTGCAGAAGCCAGAAGCATTTAAAATGAGAGCTCATATCCTGAGCTGCCTGCTTCTCTCAGAAGATAACACAAAACAAAGGTCCATCCAAGAATACTGCTCAGTAAGTTGTCCATTTTAAAAGTTGGTTTCCTTTCTCAAAAGGAGAAAAATAACTTGCGTTTTACTTTTTTTTCCCAATTTATTTACAAGTCACTTCTTTTGAGGTAAAAGTCATGCTTATCCCTGCTCTCCCACAGCAGGGTAGCTGTTAAACCACTATCTTACTGGAGACTAATACTTAAAAAAAAAGAAGTTAAATATTAATCAGCAGACTCAGGCAAGCTTATTACCTGGGTTTATTGTGGAACCTGATGGTTTCAATGACTTTTTCACAGCTTCTGTTTTGAAATCCAGGCAACAGTGGTGCTCCAGATCATAGAGAACAAGTGGAAGAGGCGCTGCTGAGTACAACCTGTTGCACCAGGGCATAGCATCAGGGCCTGACTCGGCAGGAAAGGCCTGCTGGCTCAGCAGGACCCTGCTGATCTCACTGCTGCTCTGCAGGGCCCATCAGGTCAAGCTGCTGTCATGACAGATGGCTAATTCCTTTCAACAGATTTGAAACAGCAATACTGTAGTTTAGATTATTTTTGATAGTACTATATAGAACCTTTTACCATCCAGTCAACATTTTTTATGAATTACATACTTCGTTTTTTTCCAAGGATGTTTGTGGGGCTAGAAGGAACTTGAAATAAAGCAATTGTGCTGTTTTTTTCTCATCCAAGTGATAACAGTAATGGAGAATTCAGCACGATGTTATAGAAAGGAGTTTAAAAATATGAAGCTGTGTACTTTAAACATTACGAATCTATTAAACTCATTAGTATGCACAATTTTGCAACTTTTAGTCGAAAAAAATGTAAAGTCAGTATTTCATGTGACTTCCAGTAAACAGAAGTGATCAGTACAACACATTGCAATATCCAAGAACTCTAGAGCAAGAAGCTGGACAAACTTTATGCAACAGTAAGCCAAACGCAATTTTGAACCAATACACTTTGGTTTAAATACATTACTAGCTAAGATTTAGCTATATCCATGTGCTCTTTGAGTCATCTTTTGTAGAAATTCTATAGAAGAAAAATATATTTGACATCTTGGTAGGGGAAAAGATTATTCCTATTTATTAGCTGTTCTTCCACTGAGTATCAGCTCCAAAGGGCTCCTCTGGAGTATGTGGAGCACTGAAGTGCTCGGCTCACCTTGTTCTTTGGTTAGGTTCCTCTGAAATCAGTGAAGTTGCATCAGTAATGAATCAAACCAACCTTATTCAAGGTGATTATACTTACCTGCAGTGAATGCCTTTTCTTGGAAAAATTCTGCCTGTAACATTTGTAAACTCAAGACAAAATAAACTGTTCTGAATACACACAGATATCAAGAAAAAACTTTTAAAAAAGCTTAATTGTTATGACAATGCCTCTGAGAAGCAAAATTCAAAAAAGAATGAAAATGAGCAAGTGAGAAAAAACAAGAAGTCTGTTACCCTCACAGGAATGTATTCTCTGTCATTGCTGAGTCTTGGCTTGCAGACAGCTTGGTTTTCCTTGCAGCTTTTTACAATTTTCCTGCTGCTATATTCATGCATCCTAGCCTAGTGTTTAAATTAGGGGTTGGAGCAACCCCCAGTATCAACACAGGCTGGGGGATGAACAGGTCAAGAGCAGCCCTGCTGAGAAGGATTTGGGGGTGTTGGTGGGTGAGAGGCTGGACATGACCCAGCCATGGGCGCTCACAGCCCAGAAAGCCAAACGTGTCCTGGGCTGCATCCAGAGCACCGAGGGCAGCAGGGCCAGGGAGGGGATTCTGCCCCTCTGCTCTGCCCTGGTGAGACCCCACCTGCAGTGCTGCATCCAGCCCTGGGGTCCCAGCACAGGAAGGACATGGACCTGTTGGAGCCAGAGGAGGACACCAAGATGATGAGAGGGATGGAGCAGCTCTCCTATGAGGAAATGCTGAGAGAATTTGGATTGTTCAACCTGGAGAAGAGAAGACTCCAGGCGTAACCTAATTGCTGCCTTCCTGTCCCTAAAGCAGCCTACAAGAAAGATGGAGGGGGACTTTTTACAAGGGCATGTAGTGAGAGGGCAATGATTAATGGCTTTAAACAAAAAGAGAGTAGGTTTAGATTAGACATTAGGAAGAGATCCCTTCCTATGAGGGTGGTGAGGCCCTGGAACAGGTTGCCCACAGAAGTTGTGGATGTCCCATCCCTGGATGTGTTTGAGGCTGGGTTGGATGTAGCTATGAGCAGCCTGGGCTAGTGAAAGCTATTCCTGTCCATGGCAGGGGAGTTAAAACTAGATGATCTTGTCCCTTCCAGCCATAACCATTCTATGATGGTATAATTTAAACATTGGTGGGGGAAGCTATCAGTATTTCTGATAGTAATCTGAGACCTCAGTCTTCTTAGTCTATGCTGAGCCACCTCCAGTGGAAACAGAATGAACGTGAACATCTACCTATGCATCTTCTTTTTTCTTATTCACATCCACAACCACATTATCAGAATGGCATGCAAGTTTTAAAGTCACAAGTGGGAATCTCTTCTGTTCTTTGTAGGTAGCAATCAATTTCCTTTGATTTTATTTGTATATTTGACTTCAAAATAAAGAAATCAAAGTAGATCCAGAATAGAAGCTTTGAATTTCGTACTGAAACTGGGGAAGTGTGTGGGAGTTAATGCCTCTTCCTCCTGTGGGTGTTAATGCCTCTTCCTCCTGTGGGTGTTAATGCCTTCCTTTCTCCTTCTACAACAATCAGTGTAGCAGCAGAACAAAGCTGTGAGTGGAGGTCCTTATTCCAAAGGAAAAGGCAGTGATTCAGGTGGCTGGGTCATGCTCAGAAAGTGTTTTGGAGGCCTGGAGTGTCTTAGATTTCACCTTTGTGTTCAGCAGGAGATGAGTGCCTACAGAGGTTATATGTTATTTGCTTTATGGAAGGAAAGAGTCTCAGGGGAGAGATGTTAAGTGGAACCAAAGTGTAAATTTCTGTCACTACATGGATTTTTTTTGATTGGTTTGTTTGTTTGAATTTCTTTAGCCCTCAGTTGCTTCTCTGTTATGATTTCTATCTTACAAGGATATTATGGGAATTAAGTGCATTGTATGAGCATTCATTTGGACAGTGAGCAAGTTTTTGCACACTCAGGTGGAAAGAAAAGGCATACAGCCTGCAGCTAAAAAAAGAGTATATCCCGTGTGACCAGTAATTTGAACACAGCGTCGTGGCTTATGACCCAGCTGGTCTGTTCCTACACCTCTACAACAATACTCGTGCAGTCCTGACAGGAATTGATTTCCTACTTACCCAGTGAGAAATCCCAAGAAAGCACAAGATGTTGCATAGTAATTACATTTTCCTCAGTGGTACTGCTGAATGACATATTGTGATATATCAAAAAGCAACTGTGAATTTAGCTTCAGTCATCACAGCAGACTTTGCCCAGTATGGTAGGTTTCCAGATGAAGATAGTGTGAATGTAAGAATAAAGAGAGGTTTCTGAATACCACACAGCATCATGCATACTTTGTCAGCATTAGCTTTCAAAGCACATACGATTCTGCACTGGCTTGGGAAATCTTCATGTATTCGTTATTTATTTAGCTTACATATTCACTCTAATAGTGCAGAATATATTGTTTGCAGATGGTTTCACAAGAGAAGACAATAATGATAGTCACTTGTCAGAAGAATCGAACATCAAAATATGAAGCTTTCTCTTTCTTTCTGTTTAGTGTTTGATGCCACTAAATGCCTGTTTCTTGTGATTAACAGAGCAGGTAAGCAACTTGCATGATTATTCTGTTAGTAAGGCTATTTAACCTTACTAAATTTCAGAACAGTATTTTTCCAGTTTTTGGGACATGGTAACAATTTGCAAAAGTGGAAGGCTTTGCTAATCATTAAAGAGGTGGCAGATTTTCACTTATCTCTCAGTGATCATGTTGTCTTTTGCAAGGTATTGCAAGGCTGGCATGTAGGGAGGAAGAAACAATAAAGACTGGCATAAATTCTTCTTTTCTACTTACACATTTACCAGGGCAGTTACCGTGAACAGAAATTCCCCTCTGTGGAAAAGATTTTTCTTTAGGTGGTTGTGGAAGAGTTTTAGTGCACCCTAACAAACAATAGCCTTCATGCGAGGTATGTGGCTGATAAATGAAAATAGTCTTCCCAAGCCTACCATTCTTATTTCTAGAGTAGACACTAACTTCACTGGGTGCTCTGTCAGTGCCAGGCCCAATGTGCTCTTAGACAAAAAATGTGTCTGTAGCAGCTCTGCATTGCAGTTTGAGCCCTTTGGCCTCTTGGTAAGTTGTGTCTTATGCTGGGAGCAACACTTCTAAAGTCCCTGAGGGATACAAGAAGGTGGAGACTCAGTTTTAGTTCCTGGGTAGATGAGGAGGTCAAGTACTTCAATTCTGAAACACTGCTATTGATGTGCTGGAATGAGAATTGAGTGCAGTAGTGCCAAATATCTTCAGTTTTTATCAGTCTACTCACCAGAGAGGTAATGCCGGTTGCTTAAAGGGACAAAGAGGAAAGTTTTCCTCTCTCCTCTAAATAATTTTTTTGAAGTATCCTAATCTCTCTATTAATCCTATCATACAAAGTCTGTGCTGATATTTCTTCAAGGTTAGGGGGCTAAAGTTAAGCAGTATGACGACCTTGACAAAGATTTTTTTTCTCCTGCTTTATAATATGTTACTCCTTAAATTTAAAGGAGCACTTTTTTGCTCAACAATTCTTAAGTCTCATGCTTCAGGCATTACCACATTACCAGACCAGTTGCGCAAGTAATTTAAAGATGTCTAAAAACTGTATGGATATTAGTGTGTTTTGGTGCATAAAATTGCTTCTTAGACTCATTCTTTTGCCCATGTCTCTATGAGAAAGACCAGTCAAAGGCAACTTAAGGTAATATGGCTGGTATGTGCCAGCTGGAAATTTTCATGCGCTTGACAAGAAGTCCCAATAACTGAGTGTTATAGCTGCCTAAAGATACTGAATGAGTAACAGGACCTAAGAATGACAAGATATTTAGATCCATGTCAAAACCTGATATGTTTGTTAAGAGTAAAGTGTGAAATGAAAGAAATTATCTTACCTACTCCATCGACTAAGTGAGGAGAATCTGGCCCTTCACTATGTATTTACTGTTCTTGCTCCAAGCCAGTCTGAAAGACTCCAGGAGCTAAAATCAGAACATTGTTGAGCAGTCCTTCCCTATCTCAGTCAGGGGGTTCCCCTTGACTCCAAGACATTATTTCTGATCTATTCGTTTTATGACTTTTGTATCACATATCCCAAAAGGATATCCTTTCACAAAAGGAAAGGAGTCATTTTGTCTCCTTTTTTTTTACATTCCATAGTGCTTTTTTTCCCTCATGTTTTCTCTTTAAAGGTTTTCACCTTTAAAATCAATGGCCATTTTACTTACTTTCAAGTTAATAAAACAGCACATCATATGCCTTTGCAAGTACCAGCCTGTGTAAACATCTGCCTTGGGCCGTCTGGAAGTGCATGCTTTGCTATGTTCCTACTTCCTAGGGGTATTTTCAAATGTCGCTGAGAAAACTTAACAACTGGTGTGTAAAGCCATTACACATCATAGGAGTAGTCCATTTTGGAGTCATACTTTTCACTACACTACACTACCCTTGCTCACCAAGACTATTACAAGTTGGCAAAAACTAGTCTGAAAGGAATGAATCATATTCAGATGAAAGAAAGAGGAGAAGCAGACAAACTATTTTCAAAAGCCAACTTCTGCATATGTATGCATTCCAGAACAAAGCATCTTTCAGATGTTGGATGGAAAGTAACTGCATTTCAGTGTATTATTCCCAAATATCCTAATTTCCCTGTCATTTTTGTTTCTTACAGCACAGCTCTACTGGTTTTTTAGACTATAAATAATATTAATTCTGTGTTCATGCCTGTTCTTACATCTAAGCAATCTTACGTAAATGTACCTGCATCCTGTTTATTTTAATACCTGACTTCCTGCATTCACTCAACTTTCTGGTTGTCATCCTGGAAAATTTTATATATTAAATTTGTTTGTGAAAAGAACTAGGAGTAAACAGGTTTATGATAGTTTGCTGGCATAAATTATTTCTCTACAAGTTCCTAGGTACTCTGACTAAAGTAAGGTTGGAATCAACATCTTTGAGATAAGGATGTAGATAAAAGGCTTTGACCACTCAGCCTGGGCGTTGTTACAGACCTGAAACAATCAAATTCCTGGAGAGAATATATTTTCCACAGTATGAATTCTAATCAATAGGCAACTTCTGTATTGCTTTCCACATCAGTGCCAAGAATGAATTTTCATGCAAGGCTGAGTGAAAATACGGTACAATAAGATAAGTAAACACATTTTTTTAGTGTCAGCAATCCAGCTCATTTTCTCACGGTTGGGTTTTCCATTGAATATGCAGCAGTAGGCTATCACCAAATGATTTTTTTTCATATTCAGTATCTTCTGACACATGAGA
>WEIT01024715.1:78859-90895 GCA_013389985.1 Dryoscopus gambensis | reverse complement strand
ATTTCAGAAGTACTGGGCTTAATCTATCTCTGCATTGCTGTAAATTTTTTTGTTCCTTTCCCCATTATGTTGTTCTTGGTCAAACAGTGGGTTCATCCACTCCTTTTGCTCAGCTTGCAAAAAACTCTGCTTCTTCATTACAGTGGTATTGGAAGGTTAGTTGTGAAGAAGAAACAGAAGGAACATTTAACACTTCATTTTTTCATTGGTGTTCCTTTAGTGATTGCCAGCAAGGGGAAGTATCATAGAAACAAACACAAATAGCTGGTAAAGGAGAATTAAATAAATAAATAAACCCCTGTGACTGGTCGTTCCCCTTTGCTGTGCAGGATATTACCTGTCAGTAATCATTCCAGAGTGCAGCCATTAAGTTCCATGTTTCCTTTGTGTTCAAATCTGAGGCATTTTCTAGCTGTCTGTAAATCTGTCATTGGGTAAAAAGCACAAATGGTATTATTCAATATCTGTACAGATCGTCTCATGACCTGTGACATAGATCAAGTCTTTTGGCACACTTTTATACATTAGAGCCATCAGCGTCTTTCAATACCTTTGATAACCAAAGATGTGATTATTAAAAGGTACTTTTTAAAGGTATTGAAGTAATTCATTAAAGATGTCAGCATTTGAAATAATTTGTTAAATAGTGTCAGAGAGTATTTGCTCACTGTCTAACCAGCATCTCTTCGGAGCAAGTAGGAGTTGTTCTCTTCTCTCTTTTCAGTATGACTGTTCAAAAATAATTCAAAATTTAGCACAAATAGTTGAAAATCAAAACACACTGTTTTCTCAACCAGTTTGAAGTCTCTAAATCTCTTTGGATTTGGCTCTGTCACTCATGCAATATTTGGACTGTAGTCCAGACAGAGAGTAGGAAGAGGAAAGACCAGATCAGAAATAGAACAAGCTGTAATCAATTTCCGGTTCCCATTCCCGTTCCCCCCATTCCCATTCCCAACAATCCCATTCCCAATCCCATTCTAGTGGTAACAGCCTCAGCAGGACTTAATTCTCCAACATAAATCAACAATAACTCCACTTATACCAGGGGGTTATACCAACAACGGAGAAATCAGTATCAGGTTTAAGAACTATAGTAACAAAATACCGGCTTCCGTAGCATTTCAAAGGCTTAGAAAATGCTGATGCTATTTGATGATGCTGGTTTTATCAATACAGCTATGAAACACTAGGGAGAAAAAAGAATACACACTTGCTATGCTTGAGATATTCTTTTCCTGAAAATGTTTCTAAACAAAATAGAACAAGGTCGGTACTTTAATAATCATAGCCCAGTTAAGATAGTATGACAGTGTATTTGGGTAATGAAAATTTATAATCTATTAACTGAAAAAAAGTGATTTCAGGTAAATTTCTTAAAGCTTGAAAATGACCTGTGTTGAAAAAAGAAGGATTATTTTTAAAAAACCTCCACATTAACCAATCAACTACATTTTTGAAAACCAATAAAAACTTAAACCAGAAACTTTATGACTCTCTGACTGAAAAGAAATCATACTGCCTTGACTAAAGAGAAAAGAGGCAAAAAAGGAAGTGATTACAGGCTGACAATTTATATTCCAAGTTTTAGTTGGATGATTGTATTGTAAACTCCTCAGATTCATTATGTTCACATTGCCAATAATTACTCTAATGCAGTGGATGGGAATTGCTCTAATGTATTACTGTTGGCTGGAAGTAATTCTTTTAATTCAAAGAACTAATGACATTTACTAGTATTGCCATGCTGCTTTATTGCAGCTTTGAAAATAGATGGGAATACTCAGTGGTGTGGCATTCTAAACAGACTAAATTTAGAGCATTGTTCCCTGCTCTTTCCACTCTGTTTCGTGAGACCAAATCTGAATAGTGGCACTTTGTGTCAGGCCTGCAGTGGTGCGATTGAGTAGGCGGAATGGCATCTTCAGTTACTGACTCTACAGCATACCTGGAGAATGTAAGGTGTCCAAGACAATGATGGGTCACCCTGTGATGGAGTGTAAGATAATTATCAAGCTAATCCCTTTCCAGGCTTGTATTTCCACATCATCAGGATAACATGAAGATACTGGTTTTGGTCTGCAAGCAGGGAAGCCAGATCTTTCAGCACTGTGCCCAAAATAATTAGTCCAGACTCAGCAGGGATTATTAATCTGGCCTTGGCATCCAGAAATACAGCTGTATAATTTGTTTCTCAGTACAGACATGGGTCAGAAGCAGTTTAGGTTGCCTGTACCAAGACTTGAAGCAAAAGACTCACATGCATGAAAATAAAGCAGGGGGTCAGCTCGCTCAACCTAACCTAGCCAGGCAGAAGGTGTCTTCCTAACTGAATGGTCATGGTGTGGCCATGCAAGCCAGATGTTCTTCACAGAGGAGGAAGGTATAGTACTGTTGTCTTTTCATTTGGCTGCCTTTGGGCTTGAGCGGTTTTGCAAAACACAATTTCCATGTTCTAGAGTAACTGATTCCATGCCTCCTTGAGGAATGGTCTGTACGAAGTTAGCCTGCTGCAGTGCTAAATTGCTCCTGTAGCAGTAGTTGCGTGTTTTTGAGTAAGAAGACATGAGGTGTAACATATCTGAGGTTCTGCCCTACCCCTCCATAAATGCCTAATATTAAGACCACACTAACACCAGATTAAAATGTTTGGTTATGCAGTTCTGGTGGGAATTCTTTTTCCCCAGGAGTTAAGCAGAAATCCAGCAAATTTACAAAATAGGAATATATGAAAACTCACAATTAAAATGTTCTTTCTTTGCCTTGACAAGGAATAAGGACTGGACATATTCCCCTATCAAGGGAGGCTTCTTCCCCTGTCTAGAAATCTGTGTAGGTCTGTGCAAGAACCTACATTACAAATTTTCAGTATACAACATTTACATGACCACATTTCTGCAGAGGTAGGAATAACAAGCTAAATCACAAAGATAATTTTTATCAAGAGAAACAATATATTTCTCAGTATTTTCTACAGTGAAGTTGTAAAACCTCCCTAGAAAGATAAAAGAAGCCTGCTTAGAAGATTATTTGGATATTTGAAGTCCCTCTGTACCAAATGTGCAGACAGGCTTTCTTTTTCAGATGATAAATTTCTTAATATGACGTCCCTTCTCAAAGGTATTAAAATCTAGCAGCAGTACAGCAGTAGCCACAAGGATTATAAACAGGAATCTGTCCCATCATAAATAATTTGTTACCTTTCTCTAGTCTTGTAGCAAATTCATCATCAAAATACATGGTGTGTGTAATTCTAACTGAGATACACACCCGTCAGCTCTGCATGAGTGGTTGTACTGGGAATTACAGACTGGAGCGCATGCAGCATCCTGCTCCTTTGTGACTGTATGTGCTAAAAAAGGGTGGAAGGCAGGAAGTCAGTAGTTCCCACTGCATCACCAGATGATTCCCAGCTGCTAGTGCAGTGTATGGAAACATAACTGTTATTCCTTATTGGCTTGTGGTTCCCACACAGAACAGGTTAAAACAGAGCTCTGAAAGCTGTGATGGCAAAGGCTCAAGCAAAATAAGTGTTTACCTAAACTAAGCAAGTGCTGGACACAGAAAATTTGTAGAGGTAAGCAGAGGAGGGAACTCCTGTACAGCAGTGACCCCAACTCTGCTCCACGGTCAAGCGGTCTCTCTCAAACAGCTCATTCAAGTGCCCTCTCCCCAAGCACCCCTGAATGCAATTTCCTCTTGCAGTGCACTCCTGGTTCTGCTGTGCTTGCCAGTGTTGCTACTGAAGGAAAAGGCTGCGCAGTTAAAGCTGCTTTAGTGGGAGGGAGAGGCAGCTGGCAACCTTCTCCTCACAGTCCTCCAGACAGCAGGGCACAGTGAGGGTACATGAGCTCAGTACTGGCAGGGAAAGCAGCTGCTTTAGATGTAACTGAATACACAAACAGACACAAGTGTCAGAAAAGGGAGCTCAGCCTATGCTTCTAACCCACGCGGGTAGATGGTGTCTGACAGAGCCACACTCTTGTGGCTGTGAAACTGAATTTTGTCAAAATTAGTGAGTTATTTTATCTTATCCTCAAGGCAGTAAATTTATTTGTGTTTGTACTGATATGAAATCTGCAACCCACAGAGTATATAGGTGGATACTAACCAGCTCATGCTGCATCTTCCATGTACTTTTCACAATAGAAGGGTACAGATCCTGACACAGCATGCTTTGCCACAAGGAGAATCTGTTTGCTATCATTGCACATGTCTTCCACAGTTTGTAAGATATGATTTCACTGTGCTGAATCCATAAGGACCAAGGAGCACTTACATATCAAATAAGCTTAAGTTTCCTATGCTTGAAATTCTATACAGCTTGCCCTCTAACTCCAGAGGTCTTCTCTCACACTGTTTTTGGCTAGTATAAGGGTTAACTCTGAAGGAACAAGAATACTCTCAAATTCATCCTAGAAGAGTTACTTCAGTTTCCAAAAGAGAAATTTGCAAAAGAACCTAGAGCCTGAATTGATCCTTTCATCTGCAATCCCAGGAAAGCAGCATCCGTCTAGAGGGTTAGGCTTGGATTCAAATAGAGAATTTGCTACAGCTATTAATGATTTAAAAATATTTTTCTTTTTTACATTAGCTCTCTCATTTTTTCTGCTACCTGACAAAAACCTTTTCAGATTACTGAAGGGAAATTACGAAGCCCTAAAATGTATAAACTAAACTGCTCACCTACTGTGAGCCTTGTTTGTGTTCTACCAAGGTAGAAATTTTCAGGTCAAAGCACAGCCCTGTAGGTGTTAGGAATCTGGTTCAAATCATAATCTAAGCTCATTTTTGCTGTCATAAGAGAGTACAATGTCTGCCTAGCAGCAATCAATTCATTGTCATTTTAAGATGCATAAAATGTCTGTCAAAGGTGGAGAAAAATTCTTCTACTGTTAAGTGAAATGAAACTTAATATAAAGAGAAAAAAATGATTTATTAAATGAGGGGGACAGTTTATGTGAGATAGTGAGCAAGGGGAAAAAATAAATCAAGACTCAACAATAAAATACGTCAGTAAATCAGGGTAATTGAATCAGTTGCAAATGTTATTAGACATTTTTCTCCATTCCCAATCTGAAGCAGAATGAGTGGCTGTAGCAAAACTCTATTTGGATATACTGTCCAGTTCCATATTTGACATCTGGAAATGGCATGACAGAAACACACTGATGTGCATTTAAACATACACCCACACACTCAGTGGTCCTGGTTACATAAGAGTATAAAGCAATTAAAGCCTCCTGGAAAGAAATAATGTTATTTATTGCAGCTAATTTCATGCCTCCTCCTTATGTGCACTCCATCTTACAACCACAGCCTTGGTGTGCCCATACCCATCTCTGTGCTGGGAGGAGGTATTTCATGCCACGGCTTCAAGTCCCTTGGGTCCCGATGCTGCAGCCAGGGAATTAACAGGAGCACAGAACTACTTCTCCTGCCTATGCACTTGATTTCTCAAGCATGGAAATGGAGCCAAGGGAAGATAGAACAAATCACACTAATTTTAGATGTTGTCAGGCTTAATTTGTAGACTTAATTTGTGTAATTAAGTCACAGAAGCACTAGGTCTTAGGGGCATCTGATGCTGTCAGACTTGCGCTGCTGAGTTAAAAAAATGTGGTACTCTTTCTGTTTACATTCCAAATTAAAATTGCTTTTAGCTGAAGAAAACTTCATCATTCAAGGCTTATGGGATTGAAATTTGAAGGCATGATGGCAGTTAAGAGACTCATAATATCATACAAGTTATAAAAAGGCAGAAACTATGTAACTTCCTGTTAAAAAAAGGTATGTCGAGTAAACATAAAAATATGAAAAGAACTATACTAATCAAGTTACATTTGATAGGAAAAAATGTTGTACCTTACTGCCGTCTGTACTAATCTAAGTGTTAATGTTGCAATCAACAGCACTTCTTTTTTTGTTGATAAACCTTCAAAACAGGGAGGTATGTTCATTTTTGCTTGAAAAAGCCAGGTTCCCTGAGTTCAGGTCCTATCTGGACCGAATAGATTGTGTGCAGATGTGTTACAACACGGAGTGTCTTTAAAATAGTTCGATAATGAATTAAGCATTTGCTAGAAAAGAACGGTAGGAAAGATTCCATGTTAGAAACATACCATTTTTTCAAAGCTTGTTTTCTCTTATGTTACCAAGTACTTCATCATGGATTTTGCTAGGAGTAAGAGTATTCCAAAAATCTTTAAGACCATACTTCTGACAGATTTTGCTCCTTTTCCTGTCAAGATCCTCTGGTTGCTCAATGACTAGTGTTTCTGAAACACTTTTTAAAATTCTTACCGTCTTCCAGTATAGTTCACAGGGCCAAAAGCAGCATTTCCAATTAATTAATCTGTGAATGAGAGCAGCTTCCCTGAGGCAGTCTTATGCTGTGATCTAACCCTTAGCTTGTGCTCAGTTCACTTTGCTCAGCAACTAACTGGTTGCAAAATTTTTATCTTGGCTCCAGCCTCTGTCTTCATGTGGAGCTGATATATAATGCAGTAAAAAAAAAAAGATATGGTAAATGATGAGTAATCAACTTGAAACAAGTAGGTTCAATATCTATGTTTCACCTGATAAGCAGTGCCTGCAGCCCCCTTCCCTAGGTCCTAAAACACTTCCTTTCTCTTCCATCATTGCTACTACCCCTCCATGGTTTTTTTTCTACCATGCCCTCTTTTCTTCTCCCTGTGATGCCCCATGCTCGCACAGGGCTTGGCAGCCTGCTTCATGTGCACTCTGGCTGACTAGCCAATATGCTGAACAGCACAGTGGGCATCTTCACAGCTGTCCACTTTCATGTGCCACATATTGTGCGTAGCATACCATAATAGATAAGATTTATTAAATGTTTAACTGGAAATCAGGCACAAATCAAATAATCAAGTTCTGCTGTTGAGAGCCATTTCCAGAATGAGTGCTCTCTACTCATATGTCTTGCCAAGGGTTCGACCTGAAATCATTCCAATTATTAAGCTAATCCACTGACTTAGGCACTCTGAGCCAGTGAAGGGCAGGAAAGCAAGTGCCAAAGAGAGACATAGACATCTTTACAGAGGGAAAACCCATGTGCAAGATGTTAATCAAACAATAGGTGGAAGCTCTGACTCAAAAGACTTCTAAGTCTTTATCTAAAATCTAAGTTACAAGTCTTAATACCTGATAAAGAAAACATGTGAGCCAAAACAATAGCATGTAGGAATCCAGCTGGTATGAAAGAGCAAATTTTTTTCTTCTCCAATGCCCATTGTCCTGAGTACACAATTTAGGAATGGTGATTACAACTTATCCCCTGTCATAGATTGAAAGACTGTGTGTCATGGTAAAGGGGGTTGAAGAAGTTGTCTGTAGGAAGTTTTCCACAGTTGGGAGAGGTAATAGAAGAGAATAAAGGCTTTGGGGGTGTAGGGAACCTCAAAAACAAGACTTCAGATGAGGATGACCTGCAGCTCTGGTAACAGGATAATTCGTATCATAGAGATCACTCTGTATGCATTTAGGACTCTTTAGATGTTACTGACATTTGCTACTGGGATGGTAGGAATTGGCATGAATAAGTATTTGAGTAATTGTAAAATAAATTAATGTACTTCAAAACTATGTTACCTTTCATCTTCCCTCTTACCAAATACTAAAAATGAAATAATGCAGTTGTACATATTGGCGTAATCCCAGAGAAGCCTGGGAAGGTCACACAGTCCATTTCTTTAAATGTTGCATATAAGTGTTAGTGGTGCTTTAGTACCTGCACAACACATATGGTTAACAGGTACTTAGGAACTGACAGTGACTGATGGCCTGTAACATCCTGAAGTAACTGATGTAAAGCATAACCTCGGTATTAGAAGGTCTTCCCCTTGCCTAATGACTTCGTTGCATTCTAAGCCCATCCTGTCTTGACTTAGCAGGTCAAAAAGTCAGCAACAAGTCAAGTCAGCAGTAGTCTTTGATGTATTTGAAGACTGATATATCTTATCCTCTCTGTACTATGTTAAATACAAGATGTTGCAGGTTCTCCTTCTCTTTACACATCCCACTAGAGCATATGCCACGTTTCCTTCTGCAACAGCTTGAGATTAGTCCACGTTCATTTTGTAAGCTACAGATCATTTTGCTCAGAGCTGCTTCTTATGCCCTGTCCTGTATATATACACATCCAGTACATATATATACAGGACAGGGATACTGTAAACAGTATTACTATTGAGTATAGAACTTGAATGTGTCTTTAACTGAATCACATCACACTTTTTTCAGGCTGTTTTTTGAGTTTATCAAGATCTTGACACAAAGACAAGATAGGTAAAGGAAACGACAGAGCAGAATCTTTTCTATCATTACAGTCATTGCCTTTTCTATTAGAGACAGAATTCTGAAAAAAAAAAACACTACCCAATTCTTTGTCACTAAACATGTTTACATGTTTAAGGTTAAATTCACCGCCGTTGTGACAGGCTTGTATCTTATAATTTCTTTACAACATTCTTAGAGATAGCAACAATTTCCAGTGACATTTTCTCCCATAGAAAGAATGCTGAAAACCCACAAAATAAAGTCAGAATGGGAACTCAGTCCTCTCAGTGTCTCTGATAGTGTACAAGTTAATACCAAGTCACTTAAAGTAACCATGAGAAAGTCATAAGCCACAATATTTTTTAGTACTGCATTTGGTCACTTCAAAACATGAAATTCTTTTTTAATATAATCTTTTTTTTTTGAGATGTGATGTCTGTCAGCTTCTAGGAGCTGTAGCGAAAGCTTGGCTTGTTGAGCTACTTGTACTGTAACAAAATCCAAGAGAAATAGTCCAGCTCATAACACATCAAATTGGAGATACTTACTGAAGCAAGAGTTGCTGCACTCCCTCTGCTTATAACGAAGAATGGAAAGTTATTTAAAAGGGTAATGCAAGAATCAGCACAGTATTTTTTCTGTGTAATATTTAGGATAATGTGTCTAACTCCCTTGATACAGTATTACAGCATACACATCAAAATACTGCAAGAAGTAAAATATTAAAGATTGGAATTTCCAAATTCCAGCTCCAAATGCCATTGGAAACAATGGTGTACTTGCATTATCTCAAAATATATGTGATTAGTAGGCAAAGATTAGAAAGAAAAGTTAAGGCCATAAATCGATCTTGCTGAATATCTGTAATCCTGTAACATCCAGAATGTCTATACAGAATCAAATAATCTGTCTGAGAACTGTATAGAGGTATAGGAAAGCAGCACTTGTCAAAATTGAGAATATCTCCACTTACTCATTTCATATTTTAATACTGAGCCAGAGTAAGGGTTCTTCACCTCAGAAAGAAAAAATTACAGATCATAGTCTGTTGCAAAAGATGGAGAGCAGCTTATAGGCATGGAAATCAACACAGATCATTCTCCATTCTTTCTCAATCTGTACAAGAAAGAAGGAAGGAGGTTGAGCAATAGCTCCCACAAATGCTGCCCCATCTCTGAACTCAAGCAACTTAGTGTAACTTATGCAAAAAACAAATCCACAGCCCTTGCCTTGCTGCGGGAACAGGTAGGGCAAGAACAACCTGGACTGGCATGATTTAATACCTGCCAAGGATGCTACTGCGCAGAAGATATATTTTACAGTACTAAGTAGTGCAAAATCTGTGAAGACCAACTGTGGTGTATACATGACATGCATGACAGGATGGATTTATAAAAGACAGCTCTGAGAAGTTGCTAGGTAACAGTGTCTTGTCCTCACAACTGCTGAGTGTTGATCATCTGTTCTCATGATGCTCTGCTGCATCCTCTTGTCCTTGCTCAAAATCTGTATGTGTACAGATTTTTTAAATAAAAGTAGATCTGAGGTGATCTCTCTAATTTACAAAATGTTTCCTTTGCCAGCCTTCTAGAAGTCTGCCTAATTCATCACTCTTACACCAAACACAGCTCTTCATAATTCTGGGAAATTACTGCCTGGTCCTGAGTGCTTGCTCATTCTTCCTGAAAGACCAGTAAGAAAATTTTGCAGCAGAAAGCTCACACCTCTGCCTGACTTCATTAAGAGAATACATGACATAAAATATTGCATTCAAAGTATATATTCAGTATGGTGTCAACTCAAAAAAACCAAGTGTTCTGGTAACACATACAGAAAAGAAACTTTTGAAGTTTAAGGACATCTGAGAAAAGACTAGCTCTGCACCAGGACTCTCAGAAGACCTGAAACAGCTTACGGGAACAATGATGGTAGCACCAAAACAAATCAACTAAAAGGCAAGTTCCCCACGGCCCATTGTAAATAATAAAACACATCTGCTGCAGACATAGCATCACTGGGATTTGTATGATTGAATGTGACAGCCAGGGAACTCTGACAGTGGCTTTGCTTGGGCTTTGTTTTTTTCCAAGCATGTTAACATGGCTTAGCCATTCACTTGTTTCATTTCGCTGTGGCATCTTGTCCTTCCTGTTGCTTTTTAAAAGCAGAGTGAGCAATACATTATAGATCATTGACATCCCAAGTTAGAAATTCAAAGCTAAGAAGTCACTCTCTGAGGAGTGAGCAGGTGCAGCAGTTCCCTGGGGCCTCAGGTCTGAGGTGAGCACAGGGCCTCTAAAGGAACAGCCTAGCTTCGCCATCTATTGACTGTGATGCTTTGCTCCCCAGCAGTGCAGGCAAAAGCCATGAAAACCTGGTTGCAAGAGCCAAAGGAAAAGAAACAAACTCATGTTACCATGCAGAAAGCTCTCAAAGGCCATGTATCTTTGGTCAGATCCATTATAGCAGGAGCTGTACCTCCAGTTGATGCTTTAAGTTATCCCAAACTGCCCAACAGTGGTGTCCTGCTTCTCGCAGTTTTGATCAGTTCCAGTGAGGAGAAGAATTATTAGCTTAATAAATTCTGTTCAGCCAGAAGCCAAATATTCTCAAAAACAACTTTTTGGAAGTAATCATCATTTTCTTCTGCTGGATTTCTTATTTTTCAGTGTATTGCCCTAAGCATTCTTTGTACTACCTAGAAGTAATGACTCCATCTTAAAGACTCTTCAAAGGCAAACAAGAGTTTTTAAAAGTTGCCTTACACCCTTTCCAACAAGTGCCACAATTCAAATGCATCTGAAACGTCCCTCACTTGTTTTATAGACACTCTTCCCAAGTAGGCCAGAGACTTGCTTTTTCACCAAGATTAAAGCTTCGCAGTCATTAGGTGCCGTGACTTCAGGCTAGGCTGTACACCCTTGACAGCAGCACTCCTCCACCCAGGACACAGTGTGGCTCTGAAGACAGAGCCTCACAACTCTGCCAGGATAATCCTGCTTGAATAATTCATCAGATCCTACTGCCAATGGTGTTTGCTGTTTGGGGACCAAGTTCATTAATATTTCTTTATAACACAGGCACTTAGTATATGAAGTAAAAGGCAATGGCACATCTGACCACTACTAAACCATAAAATTTTCCTTGAAATTTTTGTTAAATTCAACTTCTTCAGGAACAAAATGGATGTTGGCTCTGACTTCAGCCCCTTACGCCCGCAACTTCCCTTTTGAGTGCACAATGCAGCTAATTTCAGCATCTTTCCCAGCACATAATACTTTCAGAAATAGTGTCTTTGCCCTGGCATCTTTCTAGTTCTTCAGAGTACATCTGAGTTTTCAGTTTGCTAAGTGTCGCTTCCTTAGATATTGCATCTTTTATAACCAGTCGCACTCAGTCAGTCTTTCAGGACATACTGTGGTATGCCTTCACCCCATTGTTGTGCCGCTGCAACATATTCCCCCATTCCAGTGTGCAGCACCTTGGTTAGCTGCCTACAGGCACACCAACCACACCTTTTCCTCCTCAAGGAAACACAGTATATTTTAGAAGGTCTTGTTATATAGTTAAAAAATCTCCTGTCCCCTGTGTATGTTTGAATCTGTTCCTTCTACATATAAAAGCTTCTGTTGCAACCGAAAAAAACTCAAAAGATTTCTTTTTTTTATCTGAAGCTTTGGTGGGAGTGTATTGCACACAAAAGGAAGAGTGCAAAGAAAACAGACACTTTTCTTACAC
>WEIT01024715.1:60068-78778 GCA_013389985.1 Dryoscopus gambensis | reverse complement strand
TATTACATGGTCTGCCATCAGCTGCTAGTCTTGGGTTAGGTTCAGCTGTGAGCTATTTGGAACACTAGTCTTGAAGTAATTGTTTGTAACCAGAGATTTCACTTATCACAGCTGCACACTATACTATGTAACTCCCCCTTTCTCTTTTGAAAATAATTTTGCGGTCATCTCAAATCCTAAATCCCTAATACCGTATTGTTGGCTAAATGTAAGACGTTAAAGTCTTCTTCAGTGACTGCTACTGGCTTCTCAAAACTTCCCTCTTCATAACACAACAAATGATTAGGAACATCATTTTGATATTTGTTACCTGATTAGCACTAGATTTATTCTTCCTTATAGTCATTTCAGTGCCAAACTAGTCAGTACAGTTCTTCATTGCCACAGATCTTTACCCATTAACCTTGCTAGAAAGCACCATGAAAACAACACTTGACAATATAAACCAGGTGCTGTGTGTATGAATGTATTCCACTTGAAAAAAATCCAGTCATTTCATTATTTTTAAACTGGTTTGAAATAAATCTGATGTCTACAATTTTACAGTAAATAGAAAAACATAATTAAGCTCCCGTTCACTATGAGGAGTGAGTTTAGTTCATATCATACTTGTTTTTGGAGCTGCTTGTCTCCATATCAGATCTCTATATCAGAAGGGATCATCTAAGCCTTCCTCAATATGTACATGAGTGCTTGTTTTTAACTGCCTGTGTTGTATGGCACAGCAACATCATTTTCAGCCGACATCAACATCAGAAACAAAATGACAATGCAGATTACCATCATTCTACCTGAGCCACAGAAATTACATATATAGGTCAAAGCAAAACATCTGGGACTCCAGGAAATGATTCAGCTAGTTGAGTTCACCACATGCCCAGTGTGCCCCTTCAGTCACTGTCTCTGCCATAGAACTTTTGAGCTAAAGTATTCATAAAGTGCAAAAGTGGGAAGCAGGAGGCAAGTCAGGTACCCAGAAATTTCACTGAAAAGTTAAACAAACAAAACACTTGCAAAAAAAGGTTTACAAAATTTTTTCTAAAGAATGAATGCCTGAAAATTTCCCTTGCTTACAGTAGATACCTGGTAATACCATATGTCAGCTCAGAGTCCTCAGAGCACGTCACACTCTTGTTCATTTGCCTGCTCTTCTCACTTCCTAGCTTGCTATGACAGGAAGGGAAAAGGCATATTACTGTTCATGAGAGTTTCTACTTTATCCCCTCTCTTTAAAACTGGTTGTTGTTTCATCCATTAACACTGATTGCAGCAGCAGAGGTATCAGATGTGGAAAGCCAATTCTCTCACAAAACATTTAGAACTATAGAGTAATAAGGCAGAAAGCAGCCAATGCAGCATGCAATGGGCTAGCACAATGTGTGGAACACTACAGCTTAGATAAACCCATTTGAGTCTAATTCACCTTTTGGGTGATCTCAGTAAACATTTCCATCTACTGAACAAACATGTATTGGTGTCCTTCAAACCAAGATAATTGGTGAAGGGTGATTGCCTAAGTCAGAAAAGCCAAATTCCCCTCAGTAGACATTGCGGCTGTGTAAACATCCAAGATTTAAACCACCTAAAAACTGCAAACTTTTCATAAACTCTACATTGATAAAAATCACAGAATTGTTGAGGTTGGAAGGCACCCCTAGAGGTAATCTGGTCCACCCCTCTGCTCAAGCAGGGCCACTGTAAGTGTGTTGTGCAGGAGTATTCCCAGACAGCTTTTGAATCTCCCCAAGAATTGAGACTCCATGACCTCTCTTAGTAATCTGTACCAGTGCTCCATCACCCCTCACAGTGAGAAACGTGTTTCCTAAAATTCAGGAGAAACTTCCTATGTTTCAGTTTGTGCCTGCTCACTGTTGTCCTGTCACTGGGCACCACTGGAAATAGCCTGGCTCTGTATTCTTTATACACTCCCTTCAGGCATTTATAGACATGAATCGCCCCTGAGCCTTATCTTCTCCAGGCTAAACAGTCCCAGCTCTCACAGTCTTTCCTCATAGGAGAGGTGCTCCTGTCCCTTAAACACCTTTGTGGCCCTCTAACTGAACTCCCTCTGATAGTTCCATGTGTGTGTTGTTCCAAGGAGCCCAGAACTGGACAGAGTATCCAGCTTTCGTCTTGCCAGCCTGAGTAGAGGCGAATGATCACCTTCACCGACCNTTGAGAGTAGCTGCTGTATCCAAACTACTTGAAAGGATGAAAAGCAATTTCCCTCCTAAGCATTCCAAAAATCACTTGGGATTGCAAGTCTACCAAAATTTCAAGCAGAAATGTACTAAAAGCCTTCAGAGGAGCCACATGCTTGCAGTTCCCCAGGCAATGACAAATACACTTTGCCTTGGTTCTAAATCAAAAAAGAGGTCTCAAAAAATATACTCAGTACAAAGACACTACTTCTAGTGCCAGAGCTATAGCTTTCCAAAGGATTCAGCTGCTATGTCATAGTAGGTGGTAGGTTAACAGGATGCCTTCAGTAGTTGAGTTTCAGACCCTCTTTCTAGGCTGAAGACACTATGCTGTCTTGTTTTCTCTCCAGTTCCCAAAGTCTACACATTCCCACTTTAAACAAGTCTTGCAAAATTAGCAGCAAAGGAAAAATTCTACTGATTTATTTTTCATTTCTATTCCTTTCTGCTTTTCAAATTACTCCTGCAGTGAAGGGTAAAAGTGCCTTCAAGAGACATACCTNGTAAAAGTGCCTTCAAGAGACATATCTCTTCCCATGTATAGCTATTTAGACATTTCATACCAATTAAAGTATGACATTTTCTATATCAAAATATAATAACTACAGTCCTTTAATGAGTGTCATTAATTAAGTCTCAGAACATCCTTGTGAAATAGCCAAGATTCATTATTTTACAAGTGAGTGAGCCGAGGCACAGAGAAGTTAGGACCAAGAAAAAACAAGAAAAATACTCAGTGTGAACTCACCACAATCATTCTTGTGCAAATGCTGTTAAGTTATATTACTTGATACTAGCAGCTTATTAATTTGAAAGAAGACATTCAGAATTTTTTGTTAAATGTGAATTGGGACTGGTTTTGAATAGTCTGTTAAGCTCTCCCCATCTCCCCCACCTTTTTTTCTCCTTCCTTCAAAGTTTAGCATATAGGTTGAAAGGCTGTATTTTCAGCATCTGAAGACACCCCACATAGATGACTTATGAAGGTATTTAAAAAATAATAATAATAAATTTCTGAAACTGGTTATGGTAGAAGATGATGGATTAATCAGCCTTACCTGTCGCTTGTGCAGTGGATTGGAGCATTATCATGACATATTTTAGCAACCATAAATCTATACCATGTCTAGTCTTACTATGGCTTATAAAACAAGCCACTGAATGTTGTAAATAGGTAAAATAGTAAATATTGGCTAAATAGCACATAGAACAATAAAGGATGGCATGGTGGATACAGCTGCCAGTAAACCATATTTTTAAAATTCTGACAGCATTCTAGGGCTAGGATTATTTTCGTTTCTCCTTGTTTCCAAATTCTTCTTAGTTACATCTTCAGAGAAGTGGCCTGATTTTTTAAAAACTGCTAGAACCCACAGACCTGCTCTTTGGAAATGTTTCAGCATGTGGCTCATATCCAGGGTTTGTGCCTGGCTTTTGAAGTCCTGGGTGTAATTGTAGAATGTAACTGTAGATCTGTTAATAGTCATGGAAGTTAAGGCAGAAATAGTTGACACCTTGGTAAAAATCTCCATGAAGCTCCATAGTGTGTCGATGAAAAGACTTAAAGAAAACAAATATCTATCAGGACATTTTTCAGGGATTGTTTTTTGATCTTTTCATTTCCAAACTGCAGAAGCCCTGAAGAGTTTGTCCCCAAAAAGACTGTTGGCATCATATGTCAGATTCCGAAAGTGATTGCCCAGGAGGTTTTGCTCAGAAAACTGTCCTCTGAAGAAAGAAAGAATATCCTTGGTATAACTGGGCTGGCAATCTAAACTAAAAATGCTAATCAAAGGACTTAACAACATTGTATTCTGTAAAACAGACAAATTAATAGCATTCAGTCACCTGTGCCAAATTAATATTTGTGTCTATTTTTCTTTTTTTTTAAATTATTTTCCCATTTGCCTGGCACAATATTTATGAACCCATTTCGAAGATGTTTATCCCAAGGTTTTGACTCAAATCTCTGTAGGTAGCTCTAGCACAGAGCAGAGTTCATTTACACAGCAGTTGTTTTAACATCTGCCACCACTCAGCGGTACAGGTGACCTATTTTACATAAGGCTTTTGAAAAGTCTTACAGTGCCATGTAGTCCTTCAGACTTTGTGATCTGGTTCTAAAGATCATCCTTTCTAAACTCCTTTGTTGTGTACTTGTTTATTCAAGGGTTGAAGTTTATACTTTAAAGGAAACTACTGAGAGTTTAGTGAGCATAACACTTAGTTAACCCAGCACTTAGTTAAGAGAAACATGCCCTAAATCAATTAATGCTCATTGAAACATCACTAATGAAGTACTTGGCATGTCTGATTTTCCTTCTGGGAGGCATGTGTTCATGAAGTGATGTGTGTGCTCACAATGAAGTGAACCATGGGCTAACACAAGGTTCTGATGCTCCTACATCTTGGTTTCCCATAAAGGACCAGTACCTGTCACTACTACAGGCATGTGGCAGGGAAGAAAGCACAAAACATCTTTCTGGTTCTTGTCCGTATTAGAAGTTTCTTTCTCCTTGCATACCAGTCCTTGGACCAGAACCTACATGTAGTGCTGATTTGGTGAATCTCATACAGATGCGGTAATAAGTATTACTCTCAAACCAACATGACAGAGCTGCTTTTTACTTATTTGTCTCTTTATAGGGATGCTTCATCTCAGATGGCTACATAACTCTTTTCTAATTCAAGCCTCTTTCCGTCACCTACACAGACACAGGATTGTAATCAGACTATTTGTGGTCTACTTACAGTGGACAAGCAAGTGATCAAAAATGGTCTTTCCTTGGTGGGTTGCTGAGGATATATGAGACAGGAAAATATAATGTCACAGAACTCTTCTGCCATGTAGTTGGAGAGACAGTTTGTCCTAGTGACATCAGAGGCTGATGATAATTAAATTCAAACTAAAAACAATAAAGCAAGCTGGTAAGTACTGAACATGAAAGAACAGTTCACTGTGGCAAGTGTAATTATACTCGTAGGCTTTAACATAAAAAACCTTAAATGACAGCTACTTCTGTATTGACCAGTGTCAACACAAGATGGTTTTAATGTTCTGAACTTCTCGAAGTGTGTATTCATGTCCCTGAGTTTCAGAAAATATTTCTCGCCCAGCACCACCCTAGCATTTTTTAGGATCAAAGTGAAGGAGCAATTCCCATACGATTTCTGTGACTCTCAGACAGCTGACCAAGAAATCCCTGAAGGAGCACACTAAGAAATAGCTTGAGATAAATTCAGCAAGACTAGGTGAAAAAAACCCATAATGTAGAGAGAGATGTCTTTTCATGTTTTTATTAATTCAATCTGGCTAGAAATGACGGAAGAGGAAGAATAAATGTGGGACATGACAAAGCAGGAAAAGCACAAGAAGAGAAAACAAAAGGCCAACATTTGCTACTTTATTTTAAACATTATTATTTAAGACAAAGTCCAGTCATAAACCAAAAGAAAATATTATTCACCAAGTAATTTGTGTGTTGTCGAAGAAAAGTTAGAACCAAGAGCTCTGAAATATTGTAAGACACAGATGACTTTGGGACTCCTCAAATGCCATAGGAGGACCTAAAAAACATGAAAGCAGTGGTTTGCTTCCTCCAGTAAAACCACAAATTGAACTATTTGTTCAGTTTAAATAATCTGCTTCCATTATTTATGGTGATCATCAAATACAAATATATTTTCCTATGCTCTGCTGATCAAAATGTGAAAATATTCAAGTCTACTGACAAAAATGAACTCCAAGCCTGAATCCACTGCCCTCACCATGTTTAGGTGGAAACATGCTTTGAGGTGATCTAGAAGGTTACAAAAACAGGCTGGGGTCATGCCCCTGTGCCAAGGACTTTTCACAAAGTAACCTTACAGCACGCCTTCCAACAGATCACAGTGTCCTGTTGTATCCACTGTCAACAGCAGAGCTGCAGAGACCTGCCTGAGGGTCATGGGCACCCTGTTGCTCACCCTGCTTTCCAGACCACAAATGGACTTTGCCACCAGCTCATGCTGCAAAAAGGTTGTGCTGATCCATTATTTCCACAGTTCACCTGGGCTTCCTCCCAAAGGAAATGTACGGATTTGGGTAAATGAATGCCACTGGCTGTTTGAATAGGTCCTCTGTCTGGGATTACTGATACACCACGTCTAATGAGGGTACAGCAGAGTACGTCTGCTCAGCATGGGTTGAACCAGTGACAGTGGGACACAAGAAGGCAAAATTTCAGGCCCCTGCCCATTAAAGTTCTGGAGATTAGTACTTGTTCCTTCAGTGTTACCTGGAAGTCAACTGTGGGCCAGGTTGTGGACTCCATCGTATGTACACATAATAATGTTTCCCATTAAGGTAATGCTGGAATTCGGAAGACGTAAGAAGCAAGAAGGACTAGGTGTCTGAGCGTGCATTGCATGACCTGGACTTAAGGCAAAACCAACAGAAAGTATTTTCTACTTTCATATTCAAGAGAAATTACACTAAGTATCCACTAAATAAATTTAACATCCACTAAAGCTAACACTGACTGCTGAAATAGGTTGAATACACTGAGGAAAAGTGAGTTAGGAACATATGACATAAACCTCATTCTCCTAAATCCCATCGTCTGTTGTAGATTCTGGTATAATAATAGCTGCTACAGGCACCCTTTTCATGCAGCATCTTCCAATTTCTGCGAAAAGTATGAGACTCATATAAGAAAGCTGAGCTTTTAAACATCTAACAGATTGTGGGCTTTAGACTTCCCTTAGAGAGGGAAAAAAAGAAACAAAGCAGACATGCTAGCTAGAATGAGCTGAAAAGTATATGATAATGTTAGGAAACTAAGAAAAAATATGTTGACATAATCCTCATGCTTAAAAGTCTAGCCTTGTGCCACTGATGGGAAAGACAAATCCTTTGGTGAGGTGATCTGTGAGTTTTCATGATCAGTGATGCTTTCAATAGGAAAGGATTAACTGAGTAGCAAATAACTTGCCTTTCTCCTCTATGAAAAAAGATCATGTTTCTTATGGATTCATTTCAAAATTAATTAAGCTAGATCCATCATTTCTCTGTAGGGTTACTTATTCCATCATCTTCTAAAACACCTAATAGCAAGTCCATTACAAAACAAATTATGTAAATGAACTTGACACAGCCTTTCAGCCTTTTCTGTAATCAGTAGACAGTTATTCCTATGATAAAGGAATATTTTTAAATTCACATAGTAAAAGGCTAAAATGGAAAAATAGACTATCCTATAAGAGAGGAATTTGGAAGCAAAAATATAAGGAATTCAGACAAAATAAAAATCTTAGGATCAAAAAAGATTTTTTAAAATCTTTGACTTGGTAGTAATTCTGATACTCATCATTGCATGAATAGCTCTGGCAACTATGTTTCTTAATGTACTGAGAAAATGTTCAGAATTCTCTTTTTCTTCATGTGTGGTGCACTCATAAAAAGGCACATTTTTAGTATTAGAAGCATGTTTTAGGTTAAAATCCTAAACCATGGTGGAACTCATATGATTGGCTGTTGCAGGGGGTGAAACACCGTTTCACTCCAAAGCAAAGCCCCTCTAAATACTGTCTTTGTAAACGCAGTCCCATGATCGAAGGTAATTTGAAACTTTCCCCTGCAAGGTAATGGGCGTATTCCTCTAGTATGTTCAAACCAGTCAGTTCACAAGTGAACTTCATTACATAAAAGACATCAGTTTTACAAAGAAATGGAAACCAATTATGTGGTACACAATAAGCAAATAACAAAAACGGAAACAATTGCAGAAATTCAGGCCAATTGCTTCAAAATTCAGGTTATTGGAATAGTCAAAGTGGTATGCACTGACTTTTTAATTTACCAGAAATACAGCAAAACAGACATCAAAAGCATATCTCTGAAATTAATATGATTCTCCAATTTCCTTTAAAGGTCCTTGTCAGGCATAAGTCTGTGCTTGTTAACATGTAAGTTCTTGCGAACGAAACATTCAGAAAATTCTGCTTCTTTCACTTTGTACTATTACACATTTTCTTGATAGGATCATTGTTCAGTAATACTTGATAGCTAGTGAACCTCATACTAATGAGGGTATTTGAACTTTAGGGTGGGCTTATTAACCCTGCTTCAGTTGCAAAGTAGAGGTTTGAAAGTTTGATATGTATGAACAAAAATAGCAATTAAATGCTAGTTTACTTAAATTGCTAGAGAAATAGAAGCACATAAAGAAAATTCATAAGAATGGTGAAGTGGCTAGCATGTATAATCACAGTGTTGAGTTCTCCATTAATGTCCCCAAAAAGATCTACCTATTTTGTATCTCTCAACAAGCATTTTCAAAATATCTCATCATTGTAAGAGAAAAAATTACACATGACCACTCACAGTGGAAAGCAGCAGCTAGAGGTAGGATTTTAGGTTTCTTTCATTAAAACATTGATCCAGACTGGCATCAAAAAACAGATTTAGATTTCAGCATCTGTGAAATGTAAGAGTAGTCTTTATGAGATCAGAGAGATTGCCTACAGCTGATACTACCAGCCATTATAAATTAATGCTTTTGTTAGAAAAGAGTATTCATTTCCAAAGGCAGTCAACATCTGCCCCTACCATTTTTTCTGTGGAAAGCTGGTATGCTGCTTTTCATTGCTTAAGAAGCTCAGTGAATCCCATGTTACTTTCTTACGATTTTCTGGGTTTGCTGCTGGCTGTATTACCTACGTCTTCCCACTTCGGAATATATGTTACAAACCTTCATAGTGTGTGTTAGATAGACCTCTAGCTCCATTGTGCTGGGCATGGCTGAGATAATAAAGAGATAGATAGATAGATAGATAGATAGATAGATAGATAGATAGATAGATAGATATATACTTACTTAGCCATCAAAAATAATGCCTTCTTTCAAGAAAAGGACCTGGACCGAGGTCCCACTGCCTCTAAATTCAGTTAAGGAAACTACAGAATGGCATGCTCAGTAACTTACGATTGAATGGCAGCAGACAAAAGCTTTGTTCTAAATCAAGGATGAATATTCTTGCTGAGAGAACACTGCAGTCAAAAAGTTACAGAAGGTACCTGAGAAAACTAGTGTGAAAGTTCAGATGATCAAATTGTTCATACATCTCTGAAGTATATATAAGAGCTTGTGAAGTTCTTGTATAAAAACCTTTTATTCTTCAATGTATAAAAATCGAGAGACTCAGAAACAATTCTTGTATGACACTAACACCTTGATGAATTTACAGTAAAGCTTCTGATTTTCTCCTGTAATTTCTTCTTCCAGATCTTCCCAGGACTGAAATAAGATCTTCCTTTTTTCTGCAATACTGTCTTCCTCTGTCCCAGCATCTCCACTGGCAATTTTACTTTGTCCCCATGCAAATGTTGTATTGGCTTCACCACCACACCCCTCTATAGCCTTTCTTCGCAGTCTGATTGAAGAAGCTCTGTAAGCCTGGGAAACAGTCAGGCTGTCTGTTGACCTAACCAAAGCAGTGTTTACAGACAAATTCAAGAGGCAAGGATGCACTGTGTTCAGAATTTGTACAGGCTCCAGTTTTATTTTGATTCCTCAGTGGCTTTACAGCATACACTCAGGAGATGAAGAGAGCCAGGATCACTATGTCTTAAATAGGAAGTATCTTATTTGTCATAGCCACATAAAACAGCCACATCAAAGTAAAAATTGATATTAAGTAATATTTGCAAACAGATGAGAAATTAATGTAAACACTGTCTTAGTCCTTATGGCTTCTTTTATGCTCCTTTATCATAATATCTGTGTCTTCTGTTAGGGAAATGTTTCTTTTTTTTATTAAAGAAATATTATATACCTTAGAGAAAAGAAAGGGAAATGAGCTAGTATTCTGAAATCAAATGTCAGATCTTCCTGTATCTAAGCTTGCAGATGATTACAAAAGGCTTATCTGAAAGCCAATTCTTACACCAAGATACACACTGAAGCATTCGTATAGACTTATTATTTGAGCTACACTCTTACTCCGTTATACAATGTACAATGTATTATTTGCAAACACCAGGTAAAAAAAATGCTAAATACATTTGCAAGTCACCTGTGCATCTCTATAAGCATGCAAATACAGAATTGGAGTCCCAACATTCCTTTGGTAAAAGTATGTTGCAAAGGTTGCTTTTCTTTCCTTTCCTCCTCATCCCTCAATTTTCTTCACACTTGGGAATTTGACAAGATTCTAAAACAAAGTAAAACACATCTGACTTTTAATAGCTGTTACTCAAAGTGACTCAAAGCTCTCACTATTATTTTCTTCTTTATTAATAAGAATTCAATCACAGTAAAATGATCTAGATTAATTCTTCATGAGCTCCACTTCTGTCATTTTTCTGCTGAGACATGACAGCATTTCATGGCTAAAAAAAAATGATTTCTCAGTACTTTTCCGAAACACTTTAAGTTAAAAAGAAAAATAACATAGATGCACACAGGTGCTATTACTAGAATATTACAGGGTAAAATAATGCAGGAGATTACCTCAGAAAATATCATATGTGAATGAAAGTAATTTCCTGGATTACCTACACCTGAATGGGAGACAGATTTTCCCCACCGTTTCAGGGTTTAAGATCACCAACCCAACACATGTCTGTGAGAACTTTTCCTTCACCTGTAAGTGAAGAAGATTTAGCAAATTACAGAAGCCCTTTGATTTACTTGATTTTCGTGTGTACATGTTTAAAACTAAGCACTTCAGCCAAAATTTCAAATATAAACTCGGTGGTGCAAAAATTACTTTACAGATAATTACAATACAGTTGAAACTTTTAACCATATGTATGTTGTTTTATGTTGTCACACGTAATTCTACTTTAACATGCTTTTAAACAGTGAGAAATTTCCTGGTAAAAAATGAATGTTAAAACATCATGCAGGAATATATAAGAAGAATTTAAAAGTCCGTATCATCATTCAATATCATTAATAATCATAATCAGCTCTAAGGAAATTTTTAGTTCAGTAAATGAGCTTTTTTGTATTTAATTTACACATGTCATAGGGATTAGATGAGAGACAAGGGTGAGAAATTCTGATTGAACATAAGAATGAAGATTTTCCCTGTTAGGACAATGAAACACCAGAACAGGTTGACCAGGGAGGTTGTGGAATTTCCATCCTTGGAGATACTCAAAACTCAAGTGCATGAGACCCCAAGAAGCCTGATCTCATTGGATATGCTGTGAGGTGGAGGAGGTTTTCTGGAGCTTCCCTCCAACTTGTGTGATTCTGTAATTCATATAAAAACTGGTAGGTGTAGCTTAGAAAGAGGCTGAACACCCACACACTTTGAATCATTTAAGTGGTACTTTTGGGAGGGCTTTCAGGACAGAAATAATTTTTAAAAAATTACTCATTAGTTCTTCTCACAATTCATGAAGTCTTTTGTTAAAAAAGACTGTGTCAACAGCCTGATACATTGATTTTTAAGATGTTATTTTTATAGTATATTTATCTATACTTAATTATTTAATAAAGTCGTTTTTAAAAAGCAAAACAAAACAAATATGAGGTGTCATTTGATTAAAAACATTTTAGAGGAACTTTCATTAAGTATTTACTTTTGGGTGCTCCAAAATTCTTTTCATTTCCCATTTGTCTGCAGACCTAAAAAAAAAGGAAGCCAACCCCCCCCCAACAACAAACCCCAAACACCTCATGCTTCCATCTGATGCTGCTATTCCCTATGTTCAAGTGAAATATAAGATAGGTAAGTATTCGTCTCTTTCATCTTTTTTTTCATCCCATTCCCCAACAAGATCTCACCTTATAAAATAACTCCTTATAATTGGTCTCAGTGACTTTTCAGTATTTAATATAATCCCACTTCTACTACCGCAGCACTCAAGATGATAGTTGTGATAGTCTGATACTCTCTGATGTTAACAGTGGCTCCTTACTGTAATATCAGCCGCAAATTTCATTGATACATTTTGATTTTTCTAGTGGCAGAGAAAAAATAAGAGAAAATAAAAATTAGTCCCAAATTTCATCCTTTGAGTATTTCCACCTGTAATCTCCATTGGCATGTTACTTCTATGTTCACCATAAACAACTGGCACAGCCCCTTTTATCCAGGATCTTTACCATTCTGCTGTTTTTTCTGGGTTTGACTGGAGTAGAGTTAATTCTCTTCACAGTTGCACAGTATGGAACTGTGTTTTGGGTTTGTGCTGGCTACAGTGCTGATCATGCAGTGATATGCTCATTATTGCTGAGCAGTGCTTGCAGAGAGGCAAGGCCGCCTCTGCTCCTCATACCATGCCACCAGTGAGGACGCTGGGGATGCACAAGGGGTTGGGAGGCAGCGCAGCCAGGACAGCTGACCCCAACTGACCTAAGGGATACTCCATACTGTATAGTGCCATGCTCAGCAATAAACTAGGGCAGAAGTGGCCCAGGTGCCACTGCTCAGACCCTGGCTGAGCAATTGCTTTCATTTTCGTCACTTGTCTTCCTTGGGTTTTATCTCTCTCCCTCGCTTTGCGATTTTGATTTTCACTATGATTTTATTACGAATATTATTTTATTTCTATTATTAAACTGCTCTTATCTCAGCCCATGAGTTTTCTCACTTCTACCCTTTCAGTTCTCTTACCCCCATCCTACTGGGAGGGTTGGGAGAGCAAGCAAGTGGCTGTGTGGTGCTTAGTTGCCAGCTGAGATTAAACCATGACACTTCTTTTGTTCTAATTCCCATCTTCGTCCATTTACGTCATGTAATCAAAGATGTTTTGCTGAACATCAGATAGCTGAGGTCCACCAGATTTCTTTTATCTAGGGAACCAGTCACAGAATAAACAAGAAGTTACACTGATCTACAATTGCTAAGCATATGTTGCATTTTATTTATCACCAGCTGTTCCTAATTTTGTCCCTTACGGTGTTAAAACAACAACCAAACAAATAAACCCCACACAATTTACATAATTCTTGAAATTCCTCTAAGCAAAACAAACCAAAAAAACTCCAGGGTAAAAGGAGTTATCCATTAATCTCAGACCTCAGATACAAATAAAACTTAATCTGAAACAGTGCATCCTTTCAAACATCCCCAATCTAAAAGTCAAGTGAGAGCAGCAGCAGCTGCCACATCCTAATTCATATACCAAAACAAACAAACAAACAAATCTCATGGTAAATATGTACCAGCTGGTTGTGATACAGTTGACTTAGGTATGAAGTTCAAAGACTTGCCACAGAATACTCTGCACCTAATATTATATTTAATAGATTCAGGACAAAAATAAACTACAATTAAGATGAGTCACTAAATTTAAAAGTTACTTGGAGTTAAACATTATATAAGATTTCAGTTTCCTCAAAGACTCAAAAAACAGTATCATAAAGTTGAAAAAGTCATATATCAAATGAAAAAATACAGTGTGCTATTTACAACTAAATGGGATTTGCTTAAAGATTTGATTAAAAATTCCAATTAGTTTTATACTTCATTATGAAAAAGTATTAGAGAATAAGTCATAAAACCATAGAATGGCTTGGGTTGGAAGGGACCTCAAAGACGATCTAGATCCAACACCCCTGGATTGGGTGGGAACACCTTTCACTAGTACAGGTTGCTCAAAGCCCCATCCAACCTTTCCTTGAACACTGCCAGAGATGGGGCATCCACAACCTCTCTGGGCAACCAGTTCCAGTACCTCACCAGCCTCACAGTAAAGACTTTTTTCATAATATCTAACCTAAACTTAACTTTCTTTCCATTTGAACCCATTCCCCCTTGTCCTGTCACTACATGTGACTGTAAAAAGCCTCTCTCCATCTTCCTTGTAGGCTCCCTCCAGATATCAAAGGCTGCAATCGTGTCATCCCAAAGTCTTCTTTTCTCCAGAATGAACAAATATACTGTTAGATATTATGAAAATTGATAGGATAATGAACCTTTTGAGATTAGAAAGTAGTGCCATTCTGAGAGTTCAGTAACAAAACCCACATCGTCATGATTTGGGATGTCGAATCTCTTGAATTACACCAGTTAGCAGTCATGTTAGAAATTCAGTTCTCAGGGAACTCTACACCTTTTTTACCATCCATTAAGCATAAAGCATAATCCTGTATTGACCCAAAGTATAGAATGGTCCAGATTAGACATTCTCTATCCAGATTCATTCCTATGCCAGAGCCACAGTCAGAAGAGACATTTGCCAGCTTAAAAGTGTTATTTGTCTAGATTTTCCCATTAGACTTGTCTCTGAGAAGAGCCACTAGTACTGCACTAACAGTGCTCAGGCAGTGATGTCGTCTCAACAAATTTCCCTGGACAATTCTCGTCTTGGGTTGTTAATTTGGCTTATGGATGGATACCTATCCATTAGAGAGAACTGTGGTAGATCAGAAATTTTCTGCCATCTGTAAACAGATGGATTGAAATTAGTTACTAATTGGGGTGAGAGACCTCAACATATGAAATATCAACCACCTGGGCCATAAAGTCATCTGCTGTAGGATTGTAAAACCCTGGTGCTTCATAGTGTCCATAGCTCTCATAATACCTAAAAATGGCTCAGAGTGATGTCTTTGTAATACTTGCAGCTGGGAAGGATCCAGGTTTCAATCTTTCTTTTGGCTGACAGTGTTGACACAGGCTTCAGACCAGGCAGTGATTAAATCTGAGATTTCTGAGTTTAAAAATCCAATATTGCTTTGAGCTGCATTTTATACTAGCAAGTATTCTTTCACCTCTTATGTAAGCAATCCGCTTATAATAGCAGACCACTGTCTTGCAAGCAAAGCATTGCAATGGAATTATCTCAAACTGTCAATGTCTGTTTTAACACTTGCAAACACAATCCCAAATGTCTGGGGGTGTCTCAAATATATATATATTTCACTACAAGCGTTAAGACTTAAATCTTGGATTTGTTGCTAGAACTGCATGCTGTAACCATAGTGATTACTTTTCAGTTGCTAGACTTTGACTCGCCTTGAAATGAAGAAGGAAAAGGCTTGGGGAGAGATTTAAACAGTTCACCCAATATTGAACTGACACCTACTGCTGAATCTACGTTGATACTGTAGAAAATAGGTATCTTTATGACAAGCAGTCTTTACAGACAGAATTTGAAGAAGGAATACGATTAAAAACTGACTGAAATCAGGATTAAAGAACAAGAATTCTTCCTGTAAATACAAAAAGGGAGAAATAAAAACACTGGTCTCACATAGAACGCTAACATAACAGATATCCCCATCACAGAAAGGCTTTTTCCAAACATCAGGTTGATGATACAGGAGAGGATATATGATAAAAAACAAGTGCTGGGCAGGGACTAAGCTGTCTTAGTTGCTCCCCTGGAGTTGAGACATAAGAGTATAATCCATGTCATAAAACTATGGCAGCTCCCGTTGCAGCGGACCATGTACAATACCTAGTAAGTCTACTGAATTTCATTTTGCTGCAGCCAAAACCAAGCTATTATCCCATCCTGTCCTCTACACATTCTCAGCAGGATTACATTACCTGTATGCGTGTTCCTTGCAGAAGCCACAAAGCTCTAACTCATGTACAGCTATTTCACTGCTCGATACACCAACATTTGTTTGTCTGTTTTATCACATCTGTAATCTAGGAGAGACCCAAGAGTTAACATTCATCTGGCTGTCATAGAACAAGAGGGCTGTCATGCTGTCTAAGACTTGGTGTCCATTTAAAGTCCTGTCTCCACTGTAGGCAACATCCAATACTATATTAAAAGGTACAAGAATTCTCCAACATAGAGAAGTGTAACAGTCTCTCCTCAACATTATTTTTATTCTGACCCACAAAAGGGAAGTTATTTTACCCTGAACCATGCTAATTTATATTCTTCCCAAGATTTATTTACAACACAGTTTCATAAGCCCGTTTTAACAAGTGCAAATTAGGTGTCACTTCTATCACTAAAAATAGCAAACTGAAATGCATACTAGAAGACTAATCTATTTCACTCAAATTATGAGAAATTATAGGATAGCTCCCCATGACAACAATGGTGAATGCTGGAGATTTTTTTCTGGTGTTGTGCTCTAGGGTTCAGAGTAGGTGGAAAAGGAGGCAGGACTATCTGCTTCTGATAATCTGCTAACACCAACTGTTAGAGCAAGGTGTTCAAGTCCCAGAGATACTATCTGATTTTCTATCCTTTTCCAAAGAAAATGGACTATTGCATCTGGAAAGTTTGCTGTAGGGTATGTTAGAAAGTCAGTCTAGTGAAAGAAAGGTACTAAGGTGAGAGAAAAGAAAAGCAGAGCTGTCCCTTGTTGTTTCCTAAACTCGATTCTCCACTCCATTCATTAGCTCTATAATTATTGTCTGAGAAGAGTCGATCTTCGGGAACAGATGTTCATACTATCCTGAGATACCTTAAGATGTTGTAATTAGCGGAAAGCGAGCAGAAGGATAAATTATTTTGTAGTTCAGTAAATTTATTGCTATACCCTAACAGATCTAAAAGCCATTCCTGCTATAAATAAGTGAAAAACTACAAATCCATTTGGATAAAACATACCCATCTGGAGAGTCCTGTGACTAGCTAGCATGTTCAAGTATTCAGTGTCTCCTGATGCAAGCCCATTAGTTCTGTAATTAATCAAGTTTATGTGATTAAGTAAGGCAAGTAACAGGCAAGATATGGAAAAGGTTCATTTTACTAAACCCATACTTGACTTCACCTACACCGTATCATCAGGAACCCTAACTGAAGGCACTTGCCATATCGCTTCAAAGATTTTCTTTCTTCATGGCAGAGCGCTGCATCCTACTTTGTGCTGTAGCTTCACTTGTCTCATTGCCTGTGAAGGCCTTACCTCTGAGTAGAAGTCACCAGCAGAGCTATTTTATCACACTGAAGATTAGCAAGACTCACCGCCAATACCACAAAGAAGAAAAACCTTCCCATCATCGGCAGTTTTGTTCATACCATGAACAATGGCATGACTTCGTCACCTCTGCCATACACCAAAACTTCCAAACAACTGATCTCCTGTCCCAGGAGTTCCCCCTGTTCAGTTTCTCACTATCATCCCCTTCTTGCCATAGACTCTTTTTGTAAGTGGCAAGAGGAAAAAAGCTACATCTGTCCCATAATTTACTCCTCTACAAGAGTGCTGCTTCACTGACATTGGTTTCCGTTTGTGTCCACAAACACCTCATTTATCAACACTGTCTTCAGAAAGCCAAGCCTTCTGGACCTCTACACTTCATACTGCTCTGATAACAGCACCTATGATTAGCTGTGCAAGAAGTTAAACCAGTCCTACAAAAGGCTGTAGGTGAGAAAATACTACACTTTAGCTTTGAACAATAGTGTCACAGATCTAGGCTTCACAGTTTGGCCAGCTGCATGTAGAGCTTCTCTGGCTGAATACAAGTCTATTTTAGTGGAAAATTAATCATATGACACAGTGGAAGCATAAAGAAAAAGAAAGAGAAAAGAAGTCATATTTGTAGAAGGAGGAATAAATGCCTAGGAACAATTTGAAATGCCTGTTTCGCTCCTGAAAACACACTGAATTTCCATTCCTCTCTTGGATTGAAATGGTCTAATTTGTGAAACAGTGAAAACGTACCAGTAACAAAAAGCTGTTTGCTTGTTTCTAAATGTAAAAATATTTATGAGGACTTTTAGTTGACACAGTTAAGGCTCTACAATGACTCCAGAAATTAAAGCTTCAGAAGAAAACATTGCTTAGCCAACAACCCATGGATTTAGGATTCTTCAGCCCTCAATAGTCCCTCTAGCATATATTGTATCAGTTGCAATAAATTCAGGACACCAGGACACACCACACTTACGCCATCTGCCCCAGTGATCATCATGTATGAGTCTCTTTTTATTAGTTTTAACTTTATCCTTCATAGTGTGACACAGCTGTGTCTAAAAAGCACCAAGGGAACTGAAGCTATGTGCAAGAAAAACCGCTATGTGTACTTCTGCTGACCTTTCAAAATGGACCAAAAAATGAATATTTCAGAAGCACGGAGACACGTAAAAAAAAAAAACTGACAAGAACTCAACAAACCAACTCCATGCTTCTGCCAGCAAGGCTCCATCTGCCCTTCTCAGAGGTGACCATGCTGGACAAGCTTCACAACAGCACCTCAACATTCTGTAGCAAGCTGTAGCAAACAAAGGAAAACTGAAGAGTCAAGAGTGACTTTCCTTGCTTCTCTTTCAAATATTGTGGATGCTAATATTTTTTTTTCCCAAGTTAATAAACAAGCAGACAAAGGCGAGGTAATACTGAAACAGTTGACTGGCTGCTGAGCTCCTGCGGTATTTTAATACTGTGAAAACACTAATAAACTTACATAGCAAATATAAGAGAACAGATAGGCTACTAGATGCCAACTCACTAGATGTTTGGGTGTCACAGTCATTTAAGAAGGGTTGGTGCAACCCTGGCAGTAGATCTGAGCTGCTTCTGTCACTCTGACTTGACGCTGTAGAACAGCTGTAGACAGCTACTAAACCCAGTCTCTGCTGTAGCCTCATGC
>WEIT01024715.1:32413-56676 GCA_013389985.1 Dryoscopus gambensis | reverse complement strand
AAAGACCCACGCACACCAAAAAACCCCCAGTAAGGTATACACAAGTCTAAAGATCTGGCAGCAGCTATGTAATTACTGTTTCTATTCCAGGTAGAGCCACTGAGTCATCGCATGTCACTTTGACCTCNATATATATATATATATAAAGGCATTAAGAAGAAAAAGTCAGTTGCTGTTTTTATAAAGTTAGCCCAACCTCATACTAAGATATATGTATCTTTCGTCCTAAATTGTTAAGCATCTTCTGGAGCCAAAGAGTCTAGGTACAGTTGGCTATCTTTACTTCTGGTTTCTTACTTTTAAGTTTGGCTTAAGATAAGGCCCTGCACAATACAGAATTAAGATTTGTGGGGATTTTCTTTTACTTCACATGATCAGCTACTTTGTCCTGTGACTCCAATTAATTTTTACATTGCGGATATTCACTTTCTTGTGTTTTCTGTAACTTTGTGACCAGTTCCTATAAGATTTCTGGTACCGTTAGTGCTTATGCAATAGGGTTCAAGACAAAAGTCAACAAACCTCTCCCATCTGCTCCTAAGACTGCAATCAGTTCAGCTTCGCCTGCAGCACTGTGCAGTGACACCACAAGGAATTCTGCTGAGCCCTTGGCACTGTGTCATCCTCCTTAGACATTCAGTGCACTTTGTAATGGTCTCATAGTTCACCCCTGCTGAGCCAGAAGGAAATTAAAAAGGAAAAAAATAATCAAGCGCTTCAGCAACAACCATTGTTAGAAAACAGGCTGCTTTCCAATTATCTTGCTTATAGGTTGCAAGGGAAGTGGGGTTTAATTAATTCTTCACTCTTCCACAGTGTTTTTCCTTAATGGGAGCTTGGAAGTGCTGCACCCTTGCAACTATCTTTGGCTTAGTTTGCTTTAGTCTTCACATCACATTCCATGTGATAGACCCTCAGAGCTAATCTATGCCCAGCTCATGAGTCAGTCTTCCAGCAAGTAAGGAGCCATCTCCATATAGTCCACACAAAAACATAAGGAAGTACTGTTTTCACCCAAATTCCCAGTCCTACTCCTGTGTATTGATGCTTCATCTCCATGCTGGATGAAATACTTTGGAATGTCAGTTAAAGCTTGGAATTTCTTTTCCTTGGAATGCTTTCTCCACCTGTTTGCAGAGAGGATGAGGACAGCGCTTCCTGAGCACAAGGCACAGTCCTCAAATGTCATTCCACCATTCCCTTTCATGCCTGCATATGAACAGACAAGTTTTTGTAAAACTCAGAGAAGGATGCTGAAATATTCTGGACTTCAGCACAAAGCAGCATATAATACCTGGAATAACTTTCCATTCTAGTTGTCAATACTTGGTCTTGAGCATTAACTGGAGTCCTCAGACACAGGTAGACAGGTATGGGCCACCTGGACCAGTTGGGTTTGTTTGGGGGGTTTTAGCAAAAACTTGTTTTAAGCTGTGTCACAGAGAGAAATGTCTGAGGAAACATGTTTTTCTCTTACTGCTGTCTCCATTTGCTCTTAAAAGATGTATGTAGACTTTTATTAACATATGTTGGTCTGTGGGCTGCTTGGCAATAGGAAACTTTTCTTTCCCTTTGTTTTTTCTTCAGTTGTTAAATGGAATACAACTGTCATAACAACCTGTTTAAATGTCAGAAGCGTTTATTACTGCTTCTGCTAAGTATTATTACTAAAACACTGAACAAAATGCAACAAAATACATAGTTTATGGTTGCAACTGAGAAATGTTTTGCTTTTTGCTTTGCTTTTCCAGTAACGATTGAAGACATCGGATGCAGTTCTTACCCCATTGCAGTTCAGGTGACTTCTGCTTTGACTGCAAGGAGTAAAACTGGGTCCCAGTACAGTAATGCCTTCACTTCCAACATTATTATGAGTCTAATCTTGTTCTTGGCTGTGCTTTGAGCAAAAAAAGAACATCATCATTACAGCTGTATGGATTCCTGCTAGATCTTTGCTTCTTTCTGTAAGACACAACTGTGATGCCCCATACATAACTGTGAAGTTATAAATGCCAACAAGTTATATGAAGCACTTACCTGAAGAGTTATCAACACATTTGAACAACAGAAATGCAAGGCACTTTACCATCAACTGGAACTGTCAACTGGATCAAACAAAATTAAAAAATCACAGAATAATTTAGGTTGGAAAAGACCTCTGAGATCATCAAGTCCAACCTTTGACTAATCACCACCTTGTCAACTAGACCAGGGCACTAAGTGCCACATCTGGTTGCTTCTTGAACACCTCCAGGGATGGTGACCCCACCACCTCTTTGTGCAGTCCTTTCTAATGTTTAACAACCCTTTCTGTGAAGAAATTCCTCCTGATGTCCAACCAGAACTTCCCTGGTACAGCTTGAGGCCATTTCTTCTTTCCATGTTGCTGGTTGCCTGGGGTAGAAGACTGACAACTTCCTTTCAGGTAGTTGTAGAGAGAGATAAGGTCGAACCAAGGCTCCTTTTCTCCAGATTAAACAGCCCCAGCTCCCTCAGCTGCTCCTCATATGACTTACACTCCAGACCTTTCACCAGCTCTGTTGCCCTTTCCTGGACTCTCTCCAGCACCTCAATGTCTTTATTGTAGTGAGGGGCTTAAAACTGAACACAGCACTTGAGGTGCAGCCTCACCAGTGTCAAACACAGGGGGATTATGACTCTCCTGATCCTGCTGGCCACACTATTCCTGATACAGGGCAGGATGCCATTGGCTTTCTTGGCCACCTGGGCACACACTGGCTCATGTTCAGCTGCTGTCAACCAGCACCCCCAGATGCTTTTCTGCTGGGCCACCTTCCAACCACTCTCTCCCCAGCCTGTAGCACTGCCTGGGACTGTCTGACCAAAGTGTACAACCTGGCACTTGGCCTAACAAGACCTTACACAAGACTTTCTCCTACAGAAGTCTCACATCTACAAATGATTTGTAATTTTCTGAGGTAAAACGTGATTTTGGAAAAACTGAAGTTAGCTGTGTGAAAATTCTGATCCCATTAAAAAACACCAAACAGCTTCTGTATGGAAAATAGAGGGCTTTTATCCTATTGTCCTGGAGTCATTGTAGCTTTCTCTTCCATTTTCCCTGTCAGAAGCGTAGTTCACAAGAACCATGGCCCCCTATGAACTAGGCCAGTGAATACTGAATAATTTGAGTACATGCTCCTTCTCCTCTTCCCACTACTTTGGACAGAATAGGAGAAGAACTGGGTACCATATGGTGCATCAGTCTTCATTGAAAACAACAACAGGAACACTGAACTATGGCCTTAGAAAGGAAGGCAAGCATAACTGGTTCAGTACTTTGCCCCCTAATTCCCTGGCTTCCTTGCTTAGCTGGACTGCAGACAATAAAGAGATGCAGTTCCCCTGACATTCTTGGAAAAGAACATGAGTAGAACCAGTGTATTCTTCCTCCTTAATTTCAGCTAATTTTTTTTCCCCTAATTTCTGTGTAGTATCTGGAATTGAGCACCACGGGCAGGCAAGAGGTGGGAGAGAAGCAAAACTACCCTGCAAAGACACAAGCAAAAAACCCTAACACAAAACACACACATAAATTCCAAACATAAACCCAAAATTCCACACCCAAAACCCCACATCACCATTTGTATCCTCTCACCATAAAACAGCTCTTTTGCAGGTGAGGCTATAGATGTTCCCTTGGAGTTCCAAGGTAGGGCAACTAACCTGCTAAACAGCTAACAGCTGCTTCTGATACATTAGCCTGCTTGCAACATAGGAATGAGTATGATTTTCTACGATTTGCAAATTCAGCATTCACCATTCTTTCAAAACTCTGCCCTTCCTATTCTTGTGTCAGATAAACATGGAAGAAACTCTTTCCCAATTAATAAGAGTTTGCAGTCACAGCAGGATTTACATATATTGCTTTTCTACATTTATGGCATTATTGCGGTCAATACTAATACTCTGATTATCACTCCATATTTAATTTTAAATTGCGATTTCAGTTATGTTTGTCTCAATTAAGTAAAAATGTATCTGAATTTCACTGCATCTCTTTTTCTGTGAGGCTGCCAGATATTGGATTAGTGGATGGTTCCCAAGCATAAAATTTAAGATTGTTTGGGTGTACAGTGTGCATCCCACAATTACCAATATACACTGCTATCTGTTAGAAGTATGAAATGGATGCGCTTCATGTATTCATCTTGCTGCATAATGCCTTCATGTGCAAACTCATGTATAGAGCTAACATGTTGTTGACCTAGAGTAGCTAAATATTCACAAAATACTACTTCATTTGCTAACTTTTGATAATAACTGCGTCCACAATATTCATTTTTAGCTGTTAAGACTTTCAGAGTGTGCTTTCATATTCAGTTATTACTTAAATATATCACAATATGCTAAACTGCTTTTCAGTACATGAAATAATAACAGAGCTTTGATTAAGGCCACCTTGGAAAAAGGAAAAAACCAAGGTCTTCTAGACCACCAAGCTGAACATTGCACATTAAAAGATTCCCTATTTTCTCCTTAAAATATGGAATTTGTAAAAGACAAAACAACTACCAGTACAGCAGACACGTGAACTCATCTTTTATTCCAACAGAATCCATAATTCAGCTGATAAACATGGTGAAGTAGTAGTTCTGTGTCTCCTAGAATGTTAGATTATAATATAGCAATGTATTCCACATTATGTTCTACTGTGCTGAACTGGTAAATCACAGAGTAGAAATTACCAGCAAGTCCAAATTCTTCAGCTATTTTAATGTATCTCTTCTGATTTCAGAGATCTACAGAGGTTTAACAGGAAAGAAAAAAATCCGCTATTGCCCTTACATTATCTATACATATTGCACCAAAAAAAAAGAATAGGGAGTTAAAAAAAAACAGAAATAAAAAAGGAATTATTATTGTATGGTAACTCTTCCATCTGTTCCTTACTGGAAGTATAAATTGTTCATCTGACTTCAAGTACAATATGCTTCAGTGGTCCATTCATTTTCTTTACTCAGAAATTTATATTCCTCAAACGAACTGTGAGGCTTGGTGCCAGTATTTATCTATGAGGCTAGTTAAATTCAGATTACAAAATAACTTGAAATTTTGAGTAAAAGACTAGTTTCTCTTACTCACATTTTCACAGAACATCTCTTACCTAGGACTAGCATGTAAATATTTGTCTTAGCAACCTAACCCACCTTATTAAAGCATTGATACAGATTTACTTATAAGTTATACTACACATCTACATAAACACATTTACAAATTCCAGGTTTGATACAAAGGAATAAGAAATTTGCACAATTACTAAGAGTAATTTTGCAAATAATAAAATAAATAGAGAAATAAATAGAGAAAAAATAAAAGAGAAAAAAATCTCATTCTAATCAATCAACATTTGTCACAGAAAAAATGGAAACTAGACCAGATACACATCAAAACAGCTTTATCATTGATGCTCAAATATTTACCACTCTAAAGGTTCACTATGTCCTGAAAATGAAAGGAGACACTTTTGGAAAGCATCAATAGCATTGTTAAATATACTGAAATACTCTGATTTTTCAGCAAAAGTACAGATTTTTTTAATTATGGAAAGCACAGTTCAGCAAAAAAATGTTCGGTGTGTTACTATAAAAAGTGAATTATTTTTAAAAACAAATAATTTGAAAGAACAGTTATCTGCAGAAACAGATTCTCTTCTTTAATTTTACATTGGGCCCTGCTTTTTTAATTCATGAATAGAAATTCTTAAATATGAAAATTAAACACAGTGTGATTTATTTTCGTATCTAGACTGATGCTTGAGATCTTGGGAAGCTTTCATAAAAAGCTAAAAATTTCTGCAGCCAGTTAGCACTACAGATGTGACAGATTCAGAAATTATTCATATACTTTAGAGCTTGAACGCACAAAATCCCCAGCAAATTTTACGGGGTAGGAGACAAGCAGTCATTAGATCCCCACTTCATTTGCACCACTGTACAATATAAAAAATAAGACAAAAACCTCGAAGATGTGGCTAGCCATATGGCTTGCCAGCATTTTATACTTTGCTGATGAGAGGTAAGAAAGGTAAGACTGTATTCCATTAAAAACCAATTAGGAAGTTTATAAAATTTGTGTTATTATAGTGCAGATATAATTTGCTTTTCATTAAAACAATCTTTAACTATGCTTTTTAATATATGAACTTAAGACAACAGGGACTCTCAAAATTGTGACATCAGACTATTTTTCTTATTAAAATATTGGATGAGTAATACCCCCACATACTGAGGAATGGGAAAAAAAATAGATAATTTGCTCCATTAAGAAACACTGAGATTCCTTTAGGATGAAGCTCGGATTTTTATTCCTCATTAACTCTTACTGGCCTGCCATGTACTTCTCCATAGTATAGCACGATTGCAGACGAGAGGATCACTCTACTGTGTGCTGCCCACAGCAGTATTTTATATAAAGCACAGCTGGATGAAACAAATTTTCTTAACAGACTATGATGCTAAAAATAGCAATTCAACGAAACTACGAAATTCTTCTAGTAGTCATAGCCAAGAGACAATTTCTTTTTCTTTCACTTGATCACATCCTGTAAGATCTCTTGTAGCTTACCATGGATATTTTTCTCTTGGTTGAGCTTTGAGAACCATCACATAGACACCACTCTCAATTGTTTGCTTTTTTGGAGGACAGCAAAACAATTCCACAAAAGCAGCCTTAAGGCCTAGTGAAAATATAAAGAAAAGTAAGAAGGAAAAAAAAGATAATTATGTAGAACTGGAATTTCTGTTCCATCTGTGCTGCAGACTGCATAGGCTCTGCTGGATCAGGCAGAAGATGTAGAGGATACCAGGTGCAGAGCTGAGGTTCAGTCATCCGTGAAAGCTTTTCTACCTAAAGAGGCTTGAAATAGGACAGGTTAGGAAACAGATACAGTATATGAAACTGAACCAGAATAGTGGTGGTGGTGGCTTTAAGAGTATTTATGCTGTTGGGTGGAGGGTTTTGCTTTGTTTTTTCTTGTTTGGTTGATTTTTATTTTGTTTTTTTAATTTTCATTTTCTCTCATCCAATTCCCAACTGGTCTTTGTATATCTTTGTATATCTTTGTGTAAGAGAAACTAAGGGCAAACTTCTCTTTAAGTGATGCTTCTAACCCACCTTTATTCAAGTTTTACATTCAGAAACTTGCCTCCTTGGTGTTCATGCTCCTCTGTACTACTATTTAAATTAAATCACCTACTCAGCAAAGCACGGCATATACCTCACTGCATTACTTTGTAGTTCCAGGCTTGACCAGCATGGTCTGAAAAGCAGTGGTGTCCTGACCTCCCTCTGGGTAGCTAGGGCAGCAAAAAATACGAACAAACCTTCAGCATACAACCTCTTGGGTCTGTTGTGGGTAGCAACCATCTTGCAGGCCTGAAAAAGCGCGTATCTACGAAATCCTTGCAAATCTGTGGTCACAGTGGATGTAATTGTCCTATTGTATATAACCACTGATCATCAATCATGATATTTCACCCATAAAAACCCAAAATAAACTACAGGCCCAGTGTGAGGAAGAACAGTATTTTTATTAACAACTTTCACTGGTAAGCCTATAGTTTATAGGTCTGCTGGATGCAACATTTCGGGTAGAAAGTCTTTTTGAAAGGTAACAATTCTGGTTTGATTTCATGGCCGTGATACAGTCTTAAGCCGCTAGAGGTGAAGAGCGCAAATTGTATCAGACAGCTTTTATGCTGTTTCTTCAAAAATTAGAGTCCAGGCTAGGATTTGTGACAATGACAAAAGTAAGGTTTTCTATCATATAAAAGAAGATCTTACTCCTGACCAATTTTTTCAGTAGTAGCTATGATGTTGATGCACTTCTACCATAAAAAATGTGTAAGAAAGTGACCTGTCACTTGAAAACAGGGTTAGTGGAGGGGATGAGGAGGAGAAAACTAGTAGTCCATGTACTGCTGTTCTAACCATCTTTTAAGAACTCCATGAGCTACAAAGTACATAGGCTTTTCCACTTGAAAAAAATTGACTACCTTTAAAGTCACCAATTTCCCAGAAAGACATATACAAAAGAGTATATCAGACCACAAGCCTTTAGAACAATTTCTTTTCAGACAAAATGAAAGCTGAAAGGCTGCATAAATGGTACTTCACTGAAGTTATACCATGATAGCTAAGAAAAGGTGTTGATTTTCTATACAGTTAAATCAAATTGGCAAGGACAGAAAGCACCACATTTCCCAGGCTGAGACAAGATATGCCTGGCTATCTAAAGTCGTTACATCTGGCAACTCCAGCAGAGGCGGAATGGGAAGTTATCCATTATGTTCTGAGGTTGTATTTGTTCTTTCTGAGGAGGGCTAGGCCTTTATGGATTGTGGGCGGAATCTTTCAGGATGAAGGGAGGGAATATCAGAAGAATATCCTTCAGTGCTATGCGGTGCTATTTGGCTGAGGATAGCTAAACACTGCTCTTTTCACATTAAAAAAAAAAAAAATTAGAAGCCAAGTTTGATCCACAGACTGGAGACCCAAATGTGCCATATATTTCTTCTGGGCCAAGAGATTTTGAAAGCCTGGTGCAGTCACTGCCACTGGTGAGTAGTTTCAAGTTTGACGCTAATATGAACAAGCCAAGACCCATTATTGTGCCTAATGGCAACAATGCCTAATGAGCCTTAAATTTCTTATGGCTACTGATACTCAGTTACTGAGACTCATCTAAAAATAAACTTCTGGTCAGTTAATCAGTATGAAAATACGAAAAGCCTTTCTTGTTTCTTCCCTAGGACTACACCCTGACCATGTATTTTCAGCAGTCCTGGAGGGATAAAAGGCTCTCTTATTCTGGAATACCTTTGAACTTGACTCTGGACAACAGAGTGGCTGACCAGCTCTGGGTGCCAGACACGTATTTCCAAAATGACAAGAAATCATTTGTCCATGGAGTGACAGTGAAAAATCGAATGATTCGACTGCATCCAGATGGGACGGTCCTTTATGGCCTACGGTATGTTGTGTGTTAATCAGCTGTATGTCTGTGCTGGCAGAAGTGCAGGTGGAACCAGTGCCACTTTCCTATCCTTTTTTCCTGGTTTCTCAATGCCGCTGTATGAGTCACCACATTTAGACAACCACAACACACACAAGGATTTTCCGCAAAGCAGCAAAACTACCTTTAATACCTAGAGCCATAGCTAACAAACCCTAATGCCTCTTTCTTTCAGCTCTTCTGAGTATGTTAAAACTATTAAAAAGTTCTTTATTATGATTCTCACCTGGTAATCAATCACAGCTTAGACAAACACTTCCTTCCTTCTAAGATTTCTCCAGCAGCTCTTTAGGACAATTGGAAATTAAAATTTGGAGTCATTTGAAGAAATATGACCAACATTTGGTAGGGAATACAAAAGAGCTATTTGTAAATTTACATAAATTATTTAAATATTATCTGTATGCCTGAGTATAGGTTTTCTTTAATCTGCTTTGGTTTATAACTGCTTCTTCACACCACAACTGCTTCTTCATGCAGTGCAAATCACATTCACCCCTGTAGATAAAAATGTATCCTAAAGTTTGAACAGGCATGATCTAATGATAAGGTACACAACTGTAAAATTAAAAATAAGCCACGTTATTTGTTATGTTAAGATTTCTGCAGAGCCTGAGTAGTCCTTTATTGTATTATTTTTGAAGTTAGGGTAGCTTTGCTTGGAAATAATACTGCCTGCCTGAAACAACCTTTCATCATTGTTATCATTCAACAGTGAAAATAGTGTTTGGAGAATGTAAGCCTGAAAGCATAGCCCAGTTAATCAGAAAAGAGGTCATAAAGCATAAAACCTGGCTGAAATACCTCAAAATTGTACCTAAGATAGAACTACAAAAAAAACCAAACTGCTGCAGCAATTCAAAATGAAAACAAGATTTGGGAAAGTATAACTTAGAGCTTAGTAAAAATAGAATTTTAAAATGATCTCTTAGCCTTTAAAAACATAACCTTTTAAAACACAACACTGACCATGCAAAGAAAGCCTTCCAACCCATCAATTCAAGCTCAAGAAACAAAAAATGCTTTAAAAAGTATTATTTTGGCTAGTTGTGAGTTTACTTTTGAACTTTTCAGATTCCCAGGGATTGCATCAGTTGCTACCAACAACCACACAGGCACTTTAATATTAGTACAACCAGATCTGTTCTGGTACAGTAAAACTGCTACTTCAGTTGTAAAAAAGAAAATGAAGGACCCATGAGGAATTAGGTGTTTGACCAGAAACGCTGTCATTATCATCTGCTAAACTTGAGCATTTGAAGAGTACATCTTCCTCATTGCCTTCAGACCTCCTACAGTTCCTTTCAATTAAACTGACTCTTGCAGGACAGTTTTTAGGACAGGACTGTTTGGTCTGGTCTGACAAGTTTTCAAGTTTTCAAAATATTTCTCCTTTCCTTTTTTTTTTTTTTTTCTTGTTTAAGGCTAGGAACTAAATTTTTTTATATTCCAGAATTTGCACAGTGGCAAGAATGTGCGTTACAGCCAAGCACTCCCTCACAAACAGTTGTATATACACGATAAACTACACCTTGAAATGATGCCATGGGTGTGCTTCCACACACGTGGCCTACGTCAGGTATCAATAACAGCCTTCTGCAGAAATAGCAAAAGGAGCTGTGACACATCTGTTGAACCTGCTACAAGCCCTACCACGTTTCATCCACAAAACAGCAGCATGGCTGAGAAGCTGTGACCTTGCCTGAGCATAATGCCCGTGCTCTTTCTCTCAGAGGTGCTCAGGCAAACCTTCATTGCAACAGCAAAGATGATCACCTTCGCATAACAAGGTTGTTAGTTCATGTGCTTGAACAGCCATTCACACTTGGAAAGTTAAGCAGCAGTTCTGCAATGGCTGCAGCTCTGCAAGTTAATACCTCACTGCTTGTGTAGGAGAACAAAACAAACAACAAAACAAGGCAGAAAATCCCACGCTAATATAAAGGGCACTCTATATTTCACTCACTGGCAGTCTGGTACTGCGCAATTCCCTTCTCCTCCATCACCCCTGCTTCATGCCCTCAATGCACACTGCCGCAGGAGCAACCTCCAACTCTCCCAGGTTTCTGGGCCTTCCCCACCTTCTCAGCCCAGAGAAGGCAGCGGGGTTTCAGGCTGCAGTATGGCCAGGTATTGCCAGATGGGCCCATATATACTGACAGTGTTGCCATCATCAACAACATGCAGAAAGAGATGCTGAGCTGTCATGTCATTTTCACAGCTCAAGCTGATGCGCCATGTTTTCTCCAAGGACAAGGCAGCTGTTTATACACATCTGGTGAACAGACTTTGGCCTGTAGTTGCCAGTGAAAACACATGTGGTGTCCCCATCCCACAAGAAAGATCTAACCAAAGATAAAAATAACAAATGAGCAGAAGAAAAAATGAAGTTAATGTATATTAAAAAAATTTTCATACAACAGATGGCAATTATTGTACTAAACTTGCATCTGGTTATGAGTGGTTACTTTCCTCAAGTAATAAATATGCTTCTGTCAGCCTATAGGTTACCTTAAGCTCATGTAAGCATCAATTTTTTCATATTCCAGATGACATATATGCCTTGTAAGAAACAAAACATGAGAAAACACTGCAGAAAATGTTTTTAGGTAAAATTCAGCATTGCCTGTTAGAAATTTGAGTGCAGTTCCAATCTACTCTCACAAGTAGAAAAGAAACTTGGCAGCATATTACCTTGATTTAGCTTCTGTGCAGTAGAGAGCATGAAGAGAGTATCACCAAACCTCTCACACGGGCTGTGACCTGCGAGTTACATTTTCCTTGCTGAAGACAGAGCGCTGGCCTGGCATGACTCGAACAAGAAAGACAGCACCAATTATGCTGCAACCAGAGTCTGAGTTCCTCACAAATTAGTCAGGGCCTTAAACCATATCTCAAGGATGATTTAAATGCTTCCTTTCTCTCATGCCTCCTGTTCCCCAAACAGCTTTTCTATTTTCAGTCCAGAGTTAATGTTTCCATTCAGGCTCAGTTATGAAATTTTACTGGCTTCTTTAAACAGAAATTGGAACAATCATAACAGCGCTAAATAACCTGTTTGCTTGCACCCAAGTACACAGCAGTTTGTCACTGATGCAATGTTCAGCACCAATAATAAACCAACATTAACCATTTGGCTTTACAGATGAATAAACAAGGAAAACATGCACATGTTACACTGGACTGGTTTTAAATCATGTAACAAAGCATTATCACTTCAGTATGTCTCCATTATTGTATTATTTTAGGATGAACTCAACATCCCTTGAGCTATTTTTTCCCCATAATTTTCAGCTGCTATGTCCCTTCAGTTTAAAGAACAATGTATGCTATGAACTTGTGCAGACACAGAATATTCCTAAGACATCTGACATCTAAAATTGTGCATTGTTATGTCTCTTGCTTCAAAAGCCTGTTCTGTTAATTGCTCACAGTAGTAAAAAATATGTAACATTACTAACCAAGTACCTCTTTCATCCTTTCACCCAAGAACTACACACACAATTAACTCCATGTCAGTATTTCCACTGAATTTCATTTCAAATATGCCAGGGAAGTTGAGTGTCACTGTTGTTTATTATGTACCTGAAGACTGTGTTTCTTCGGTTTCTATCAAGTACTCCCACCAGCAGCTATTACAATTTTCTGTGGCATAGCCACCTGCTTCCTGAAAGAAAAACATCCCTTTGGGTCAGTGTGCAAACCTGCAGCGCTATGAGACTGGTGTATGAGACAGTTCCAGCCTGGCACCAGTACAGCTGGTAAAATACTGGATTATTCTCCTTTTTTTCCTTCCCCATTTTTAACAGGTGATTGGATCCCATTAGCTCTAGCCCTTCCAGTATTAGCAGTGTCTCTCATTACTCTTATTGTTTGTTCAGGCAAGATTCTCTAGAAATCTCTCCCAAAGCTCTACATTCTTAAACCAATACATACTGTTGCTTCTTCTTCTCCTCCTTTCTCCCCCTTTCCCAAGTAAGATGCTAGACATGTAATGTGTCTTTGAGATATTTAAGGAACCATTAATAATTTATTGTACTGAATTCCATATTCAAATTCTTATGTCATGATGTCAGGAATGGAAGCTCTGATTTAAATCATCCTTTCCTAGGATTTTATGCCACCTGTTAATTCTTCTCAGATTTTCACTAGCAGAATAAGGACACCTTGTTGCTTTGGAGACATCTGTTCTTTTATCATGACATTGCCTCACAGTAAACAGCAGAATTTCATGTGGTGTATTGGAAGGCGCATATCCTTCAGAAGAGTTGGTTGTTAAGAAGCGTAACATACCTTCAGCAACAACTTTACACAGATCTCTCTCCCTTCTGATGTTCAGACACATACCCACCTTTCATTAGAGCAATTCTTTATTTCAAGGCAGGGCGACTGAGCATATCATGACAAGATGTGAAGAGCTGGTTTGGAGCATCTAAAACTTTTGGTTTCACGGAGACCACACATTTTTATATTGCTACAGCAGAGGATGCCACTTTGCTAGGCACTGCTACAACTGCAAGAGGACAAGGGGAAGAATAATCTTTGTCTTCAACATAAGGATTTATTTCACCACTTCTTACACAAAGTGTTCTGTGATGCAAACACTGACAGAAAAATTCACCTACCCCCAACCAATTCACAAACAAGAATTGATCAATTTAACATTGGATTTACTAACCACTTATTCATGCAATATCCATGGAAGCATATTCCAGAGGTGGAATGCAAGAAAAGCTGTATTTAAATGCGGACTGTTTAGTTTTTTGTATAATCTGGAAAGTAAATTTTAGTGGAAACTTGCCTTTTTACTACCTCAATTTTGGCAATATAGCTGAGAGTGTTACTAAAGAAATTTGCTAGACAGTTGTTTACATCTTTTATCACAGTGAAATTTTAATAGTTTGTGGATTGCTTTTGCATTGCTATGATTTGGGACTATGGAGTTTTGGCTTTCCTTTAAACACCTTCATGGATTTCCTTAAAGAGTCAGTTATTGAGTCCTTTTGAGGACAACCCATCATGGCAACAAGTAGCCTATTTACACTGGTACTCAATAGATTGTCCTACTTGTGTTACTAAACAGTTCCAACCAAAAAAATGACTGCAGTTATGCTAAATAATAAAAAGCTGTGTCATCTATATAGTGAAATAAAAAGCCACACTTTATTTCACTACAGAAAAAATACAGAGCAAATTATAAAGGAATATTTTATTAGACAATAATTTTGAACATGCTACAAAATATTTCTTCCACATATAAATGGAAAGAGATTTAGCAGTGAGCATTTTAAGACTCACAAGAAGCAATTTGGGACTCCCTTTATGTTTTTAAACCCTAAAAATATACAAGAACTTATCAAAAATAAGTCAAGCAATTATTCATCATTTCTTGCACTTCCCAAAACATTTCAGTCTTGGGGGTTCAGTTGTCGGGATTCACGGGTGAACGAAGACATTCCTCAATGTACAGCTATTAGGAAGGTTTAGGGATGGGGCGGGGCAGTTCAGATGCACATATTGGATGTCTGTTCAGCCTGCAACAGGTCACACTGCACCTGCTGCAAACTTTCTTCCCAACAGACCTTTAAACAAGCATATGTGCTTGCTGGGCAGTCAGTGCGACCCCTTATCACAGGCACTGCACTGCTAGGAGCATTCCTTTAGCTCAAAAGATAAAAAAAGGAGGAAGAGGACATGGCAAATTGATCCTGAGGCAGAAAGATTGTCTTCTTTGTCCCTTCAGCTGCTTGCAGACTATTTGAATTGTCTCTGTCACTCTGTCAATCCTATTGTCATCTCCTCCTCCTGGCCTGTAACCCAGTTTTAAGGCCATAGCATGGCTGGTGCAAGATGATCACAAAGTCATAGAATAGTTTAGGTTGGAAAAATCCTTTAAGATCATCAAGTCCAACCATTACCCTGACACTGCCACGTCTACCACTAAACCTTGTCCCTAAATGCCATATCTACACGTCTTTTAAATAACTCCATGCAATCTCGTTACTACTTCACTCACACATTTATTATACAAAATGAAACATATCAGTCAACACAGGATTTTATAATTCTTTAATGTTATTTGATTAAGATTACCTGAGACAGATACCATTGTAGTACTATATAACTGAAAGCACACAGATGAAACTGAGGAAATTTAAGACGAAAGTGAGTACAACACCTAAAACTTACAGGGCATCATTTATGTAGACCTTTACTACTGCAGGTAAATCAGAAAACCTCCAGCTGCTTATGGACTTCTGTGTGCAAATCAAAAGTACTTCTTCCAAAACACCAAGGTTTGAATCAGCATCAAACACAAAGGGGAGCTGGCAGGCTCAATAAATTTAAGTGGCAAATTGGTAGTTAATAAATAGCACAAATGGAAAAGGAAGGCTGAAAACTCAAGAAAAAGAAGAAAGCTAGGGTCCTCTCTGGCCACCAGGCCGGGTAAGTCCCAGGTGAAACTCGGAGGCAGACTTGCTGTCTTCCTCTAGCACAAATGGCCTCAGAAACAGCCAGGGTAGATCCAATGGCTGTCCGTCCCCATAAGAGGTGCTCTCCTTACTCCTAAGGACAGGACGCACACAGACTGAATTCCCTCCAGTGGCGCATGTAGCAAACTTTCCCCCTCATACCCCCAGGGTACAGCAGACATGGCAGAAACACACAGCTCTGTGGGGAGCAACCGTTCATAAACTCCATATACTGAGTTACCAAATAATTCCCTGTATTTGATTTAGAACCTTTTCCTCCAATTTCACCAATCTTGGTTCTAATTCCATGTAATATAGTATTTTTAATACATAGCGTAGGGAACATTTAATACATAGGGAAGACAAGGAAACACTTCAGGTTGAATTGATCTCTATAGAGAGTGTATTAAAAAACCCCAGTAGAAACACACAAATACTGAATATGGACTCAGCTTCAAATATATGAGCATTGGCTCTTGTAATCAGTAGTTGAAGTACATAAGCAGTGTGGTGGAGTCGCAGCTGGCTTCACAGGCTTGAATTTCAACATAAGCTTTAGATGTTGTAATCGCAGCTATCAAGTACAGCACTTTGAAGAAGTAAATAAGCATTTTGTAGCACAAAGCCCACTAAGCTTTCTTCAAAGACCACTTAATTCAAGCAGATTCTAGATCAAATTCAGATTACTGAAATGGTATGTCAACCATTTAAGTATATTCATATTTTTAGTAACTATTTAACCTCATTAATACTATCGAAAGAACAATCAAAAAATCATTAGACAATATTCGACAAATGTTTAATTTTAAAGCTGAAAGACACTGCAGAGTATGGGTCACATACTTTCTAGGCAGCACATCATCTCTTACCATCTTGGTTTAAATAGATTTTCGATGATTTTCTTATTCTCCATTTTACAGACTGTGTTCTACGTACTAAATCTGAGCAAGTCCTCCTTTTCTCCCATATCAGAAGTGCAAAAGTCTTCCAGTACTTCAAAATTATTTCTCTTCCACTGTCAACCTGATCTGCATCAAAATTGCACTTCTAAATAAAATGGTCTTCAGGGGTTTTTTTTACTATGTCTTACTTTTAAAAGAACTCCAGTCACACCAAAGCTTATCTCTAGTTGTATAAATAGCACTATTATAGTTGGTTCAAATATACTGGGAGACAAAAATCAAGTGAAAAAAGAGCACTGAAGTACTTTTGATTAAGAGGTATTTCAAATAAATTTATATACACACTCTAAGAATCACTGCATCCAATAATAGTAGAGGCAAGTTTTTACAATTCCTTCTTTACTTGGTTTTAGGGGGTAAGGCATGAAATGAGATAGAAACTTTTTATTTACTAGCTCAGCTTTCTCCTCCATGCACTGCAAAAGCTCAGATGCAGAGATATCTTATAATTGAGAAACCAGAAAGAAAATCCTGACAAGCCTTCCACAACTGAGCCACGTAAATCCTGCTGTTTCAGTGTGGTCAGTTAGATACACACCCTTGAAGCAGCACATACCTAATCTGCATACTCTGGAAGTTAGTGCTTTAGTTTACATAATGTTATAACATTTGCTTTTTTCCCTGAAATACTAGGTTTTTAACACATTTCTTGCTGCTTATCCTTTGCAAGGAGCATCAAATGGACATATACAGTTGCACCACTTACTTGTATTTTTGAAAGAAAAAAGCAAAAACATTTTAAAAACCACTGCAATTTAACTTCTATAGCTGGAATATATTGTTAGCAGTACAGATTATTTTGTATATGTTTTTACGTAAGGCTATATACAGATACATAAAATAGATCTATGCTGAACATATGTTAATATATTTTAGTATATTTCATATCACCATACATTTGGTACAATACCACATTATGTATGTTTTCCAGGTCCTGAAGTTCATTAAAAAGCCATTTAATTAAAAGCAATTCCCTCTAATGATAAAAATTTAAAAGGGAGAGTAATTAAATCTTGTACTTTGCTGCAGATTTCCAACTTACTTACTATTAATTTTGAGCATGCTGAGAACAATTAATACTGAAGGACAAAATGTAAGTTTTTAGCTGCTTAAAACCAACCTCACTCTAATTTCATTTATATTGATGTTGATTCATGGCATTGCTGAAACAGTTGTTCAGCCAAAAATCAGACGGGCATGGGATGAGGGATCAATCTGTACCATTTCTGTGCAATAATTATATCAGGCAGGTAAATTAAGGTCCTAGGGGAGACAGCAAATATTGTGCCAGACCTACTCCAAACTGAATGCACGTAAATGCAAAAGAGGGAGGAGTCTTAATTTAGGTGCTCTCTCAAAGAGACAAGCACTTTCCTAATAAGCACTACCTGGAAAGCTGCTGAAATCCTGAACAAATGCTGATACAGCTTGTTTACTAGCGACATAAAAGTGAAAAAGGGAAATTAATAAATGATGCCAGGTTGTGGGGGCTGCTCTTCCCGGAGACATCCCCTTGCTCACAAAGCCCAGAGCCACCAGGCCGTGTCTGCTCTGTGCCACAGCACGCAGAAGGTTGGCTGGTACCATATGAAGTGTTTAAGGATATTAGTGTGAAGAGCAACCCTGCACTGATTTAATTCGCAACAGCAATCAAATGCAGTGTTTATATGTAATTTTACGATAAATTAAAATCCATATTTTGAAGACAGCACAAAGATGCAAATAATAATGCACTAAAAATGTTTTCAGGCAATGTATTTTCTTTGTAACCTTCACTCTTCTATAAATATCTCCACATAAAAAGACGATTAGCCTTCCTTCTCAAATACCATTGGCCTGACTTAAAAGTGGCTGCAAGATAATTCACGATCTAGATAATAGCCAAGCCCTTGAGTATAATAAAATGTAAAATATAAAATTAATTATTCCATAAAATACAGTAGTACATTCCTGTATTTGGCACTTCTGCTGTAGTATCAACATACATGGTGTTATAACTGCCAGGACAAAATGACCTCATTTTGAGAGGCAAAATATGTGACAAATAAAATGCTTTAATTTATAAAGCTATTAATAAGGTAAGATTACCAAGTATTGTTACAGCATTGGTAATACAACCTCATCTTAAACTGCCCGTCTGACCTCATTTTCTTAGACTGGGAAATCAAGCTGAGCAGACAGGAGGTAGTTACTTCAAATACAATTCATGTAGTTTTGGATTACAAATATAATTAGACATGATCTTCCAAGGAGGTATCTAGAAATACCAGAAGTCCTGGAGTTACGCAGAGCCTAAAGCAAGAGTCAAAGTGTGGACAAAGCAACTTGAAAATCATTTAGCACTTAAAACCTGTAGTAGGAAAATGTATATGGGAGTGGCCTACCCAGGAGTCTGAGCTGCCAGTGAACCATTCCTCAATCTCTGGGTGAATCATCAGGCAGCAACATCAGCTGCAGCTCCGCCAGCCTGGGCACAGCGTTGTCTACACCCAGAGTGGCTGGTTTCACCTTAGCTGAGGTACCTGCCCACAGGTCAGAATAACACAGCGGTCAGTCTCCAACCTCAGTACCAGCAACATGTCCCACCGACAGAAACATTGGCTCCAATTCTTGAAATTCGATTACAAAAGCAAACAACACACTCCCAGATACAACAGCAACAGAAAACACATACACAAAATAAAACCCAAACTACTAAATAAAACACAAGCACACAAATGAAAAAACCACATACAGGTGCTTTCTAGAGTCAGGTCAGTAGGAATATACATTCATTACATTTAGTTTCTCTTAGAAAAAAACAGTTAAAACCAAATCAAAACATACAAATTATTTGTGCTTCCTTATTGCAAATCTTTATGTTTTCCACATATGCAAAGTGTACAATTCTTCATATTCACGAAAAAATGCCAAAAACAAATTTTTCCAAGCCACATGCATAACAATAGGCTCAGTTCAATGAGATACCAGTCATCCAAGAAGAAATATATATGCCCTCTTATACTACCATCAGTTGTATACATCAGAAAGAGAAGTTTATAGTCTGAGAAGATCAGTTGCACACAAAGGGTAAGCTGACATAGCCCATGTATCACGGCACAAGCAGAAGAAACCTGGGGAAGTTTAAACTCTTGGAACTTCTCAGTTCCTGGGAAGTTTAACTATCTGATGCTGTGATGCATGCTGCTGATGTCTCCTTTAGAAGAGCCTCTCTAGCAACCTCTGAGAGCATGGTCACAGGAGACTGCAAATGCAGCATTTTTCATAGTCTTTAGATAGATGGATTTGTAAACTGTGTGAGACAGTGTGATCAAATGGCTATACTGGAAGCATAAATCTACTTCCAGTCCTGTTCTTATTATATTTGTGTAAATCAAGAACCTGGAAAGTAAATCTAGTGTGGAAAACTTAATATTTTGAGGTTTATTAGCAAATACTAGATGTTTCAAACTTGTTCTCAGGTTTGTTGATGAGCCTTTTTACAAAGAAAAGACCATATATCTTAGGGCTAGCTATTTTTTAGTAAAACGAGAGCTAATATTTAGCAGGTTTATAAAGGCGTAACAATTATCCAGTTAAATCACCCATGTATCGTCAATGCTGTATTTATTCGTTTTAATATCTCCTGGTCAAGGGACAGAAGGAAAATTTGCACAGATTTTATTGGTAAGGACTTAGATCTAATAATTTCTAACCCATTTACTGTTACTTTCTTCTGTCAGTAAACAGCTATGGAATACACCTTCAGAGTGCAATTAAAAAATAATCTCTATTTCTATTTTATTAGTTCTGAACTGTTCTGAAAGAAATATTTCCAGACCTGAATTAATGTTTCTGAAGAAATACTTTTGACAAATATCTAGTTAGACTTTTTTCATATGGAAAGAGGGAAGGGAATAAAAGATTGTCAGATTATTTCCTAAGAAATATTCTATTGACCCCAGCTGGCATAATTTCAAATACAGTTGGCTACTGGCCTAGTTGTCTTGTTACAAGGTCTCCAGTTGTTGAGTCTTTCACTGAAAGAAGTAAATGAAAAAACTATAAAATTAGCACTTTTATTTTTTTGGTAGTGTTCTAGAAAAGTTATAGCAGTATTTCATTTTTTAAATTACTTTTTTACAAGAGACTGATAATTCTGCTCTGAATATAATTTGATAATACAGGGTATACATTTAACCCATCTACGGAGAATTGCTAAAGTGCATGAGGATTCCAAGTTATCCCACTGGGATATTAGATAGAGTTAAGCCTAAACTGGCACAAGACCTGTATCAGCCAGATTTTTAAGAGACCTAAGGCAAAAATTTCAGCTTTTCACCATCTTCCTTTGGATGCAAGGAAAAGCAATTCCCACTGACACACTTCAAGATGAGCCAAAAGAGTTCAGCAACTAAAACCTGTTTTAAGTAAAAGCCTTAAAAAAAAGAAAAAGAAAAAAAAAAAGAAAAGGAAAAGGAAAAAAAAAGACTACTCTAAGGAGTAATTTAACTCAAATTCTAGAAAGTTTTAAAATATGTGTTACCATCCAAGTGTGGGCACCAAGTGTGTATGAAGACTGCTACAGATTTTTGTGTTACCTGGGAGCCCCCTGCTGGGACTCTGTCGTGAGCAAACAAAAGAGAAGGGTTTTGTTTTGAAGCTGTGTCACAGATGTTTCAGTAATATTTAATTATGCTATATGTGGTATATTAATGCAACCTTATTTAATTTCTCATAAGCAAATCACTAAAAAGGAGAACTCTGCATAGCAGATGCATATGCTTAGTGTTATTTTAAATACTCAAAATGCTTTGAAATAGTCCTTATTGTGAGAATTCATGGCAATGATTCAAATGGACCACCTATCTGCTAAATATAAGGGATCCAAACTGATTGATGGTCTGTGTGGTTATCATTAAAGAAGATATAAACAGAATTGGGTTTATTCCATTTGACTAACACATGTATCAAAAAAAAAAGGTAGGCCCAAAAACTCAGACATTTCAAGACCCCAAGTAGAATACCAAAAATAATCGTTGTCTTTCATGGAAGAATATTATTTCATTGCACCACTTGATTTAAGTGAAAAAAATATAGAAAAGTTTTCAGGCACACAAGCTCCTCTTTAGGTCTGACCAAACCAACAAATTTTAGGCTAAGTACGTGTTAGAACAATTGCTGTAACTCACAGATCAGCACTATTTTCTTTCCTGAAAAACTCATCTAAAATATTTCAACTCATTCTGTAGTCACTAGCTTCTCCATTCTGCCAGGTGCGGCCATTCACAGCTCTGTGCAATCAAACTGCCTGGGTTATAAACTGCAGCCTCTTCCACAAGTATTTTGTACCCATATAATTTCACTCTTCTGGTTGTGAATGATACAGACATGAAGCTTAGTTTCCAGATTAGTCTTTGAAGATATTTTGTACGTCTCCCTATAAGCTGGAAATGTTTTCTCAATGACAAAGGAAGTTTCTGTCTTTTGTGAGCATTGAGGTGATGGCTGTTTGATATGTATGTATGAGCTTTCACTCACTAGTGATCTTTTATTCCATTTTTAATTCCTTTTTTCTATTATTTCTTAATGGCAAAATGTCAGGCTTATGTTTAAGATGCCAGTGAAAATATCAAAGCATTTTCTTGAAAAAGAAATCAAAGACCTGCATGCTCCCAAGATTATAAGTAAATCTGCCTGAACACTGCACAGTGCTGTTCAAGACTTCTTGCTTTCATGGGGAATAACTCAATCTTCTGCTATACTCAGTCACCTGTAGGAAATTTTATCAGTATAAGCAAATTATTTGATAAATTGAAGAGCTATTAGCATACTCAAAGAGACAGTCCTGGCCCTAGCAAGAGATCAAAGGGAAAAACTTATCACAGTTCTTCTCCCTATGCCAGGAATGCACTTACTTTGTGTAAAGGTAACAAGAAGTGAAATGTATGTGTAAATATTTTTCCTTCCACAGCAACTTTAAATTAGATGCAGGAAGAATATATGAAACTAGTAGAAAATGCAATATATGAACTTGAAAATCAAACATTTCCAAACCCGTTTTTAAACCCTTCTCCTCTAGAGGTTTCAAACTCCATCCTTTAATACAAACATAAGGTGTCCATTGAAGGAAAAGGAATCATTCTGTGAAACCACTGGACACTAAACCTTAGCAACAATATGTTATTTAGCTACTAGACATGAGAATAATAGCAAAAAATTATACAAGATGGAAAGTAGAAGAATGAGAGTTACAAAACCCTGCAGGTTGACACAATGTCTCTCCTACTTATCTACATTTTTATTAGTTTATCTTGATGACAGAATGCCTGTATAATTTATTATTACTTACATCATCAAAACAGTTCAGGGAAGAACTTCTGAACTGTGAAATTCAACAGAAAATGTGACACAGTAGTCGAGTAGCAATGCCTTACTGTATTTCCCTCTTGTCCTGTGAGAAAAAAAAAAAAATAAAATTACCCAACTACCTCTTGGGACTCAAGAAGCCATGCAACACAGAGAGGTTATGATGAAACAATACAAAGTGAGAATTAAACACCATAAACAACCTGTTTTTATCTGAAAATTCTCCTTAACTATTCAGACAACATAAGCAGAAAAGTTTGTTTTATAAGCTTCAGTCTTGATTCAGTATTTTAACATTATGGTAAAGAGCATCTCTGTCATCTAAGGAGATTTTTACTTGTTCCATCCTCATGAACATTGCATAAATAAAGGCATGGTAGCATTAGAAAGAGTCCATTGTACTGTTCTCCTAAAGCTAAAGATAGAAGCAGCAGGCACAACAACAGATACTGACTGTGAGGAGTTATACGTCAACTGCTTGTAGAAATGAAATGCAGACGTTGCTAGGAGAGAACAAAAGCCTGCAGAGTCCAAGCCTGCAGAATATTAAAGATCACAAAATTGCAGAATATTAAAGATCACAAAATCACAGAATATTCTGAGTTGAAGGGACCCACAGTGATCACCAAAGTCCGGATCCTGGCCCTGCACAGGACAGCCCCAACAATCACACCATGTGGCTGAGAGTGTCCAAATGCTTCTTGAACTCTTGTCAGGCGCGGTGCTCTGAGATGACTCAAGACTGGAGGAAAAAGGTGAAAAGAAGGCCTGATACAGGTCAACACCAAAGCCTGAGCCAGGAAACTCTCAAAAAGAAGTAATTATCTGTCCTGATACTTAAGGAGCTTAGGAAAGCAAGCCTTGTCCTCATTCTGCTCAGGACTTTGGCGCATGAAATGTGCTCATTTTCTCTCTTTCTTTCATCAAGACTTTGGTCGTCTCAGCTGGAAGAGCCGATAGACGAGCTATCCCCACATTGCTCACTTTTCACCCTTCTGTGCCACCTTTCCCAATGTGCTTGCACCACCATTCGAACACAGCTAGCCTTCACGATTTTAGTGAAAAATCAAAGCGTTCTTTAGCCAGCCTTTCTCGGACAGTACTCTAAATGCAGCTCTAATTAATGGGCGAAAAATTAATGTGTGAAAAAGTACCAAGAGATTCCATTCATACCTTTTCTTGGATTTCAGATTTTGAAACCTGCCAGCCCTATAAGTTGCTAAGTATTAGAAGGTATGACTGTAAGTACTTAGCTGGACCACTTGCTCTCCTACTTTAACAGACCCACCTTTCTGGCTGTCCTGTATTCATCCATTTGAAAAATATTCTGTTACAAGAAGAAATTAGAATGCCTAGTGGATTCTGCGTAGAACCAGGAAATCCTTTCATGAAACTTTTAAAACCAATGTACATGTTTTGAAATTGAATTAAAAAAAAAAAAAA
>WEIT01024715.1:0-32321 GCA_013389985.1 Dryoscopus gambensis | reverse complement strand
AAAAGGAAAAAAGAGCAAACAGACAAAATAAGCATTTTGGGAAAGCATTTATACATGTATATTATCTATAGAACATACACATTTCTCTATATTGTGAAATATATATTTTAATTCCCAAATAATATGTATTTAATTCCTGAAATCACACTGTTTATAACAAGTCTGCATGCTCTGTTTTTGAGGGATGTTCAGGTTGCAGAGGAGTAAAGTGCATTCAACATGCTACTCAACTATATATCAGTCTGCTGGATCACTGGAGCACACAGCACTCAATGAATATAAAAGAGCACCAAGTATCATTGTGTAAAAGAGAAATTATATTTTTGATATAAAGAATATCTAAAACCAAATAAACCAGTATGAAGCATCAACACTGGCATAAGTTATTCTTACCTCTCTAAATATAAATAAACTAAAACAAATAAATAAGCATATTCTACTCTAACACCACTTAAAATTTTTGTATCTTTTTCTTCCCCATAAGACATTTTTGGTATACAGAGCTGCTATCCGCCTTGTAAAACAGCTACCACTACTGAAAGACAAAAACAGTGAAAATATTCCCCCCTAAAAACATCCAGTTACAAAATATTCACCCCCTACCCATTCAAAGTTATCAATACTGCTTTAGTTAACAGACATTTTAGGATTAAAGTATCTCATTGGCACAAACAACGATTTTGTTTTCAAAGTTGTGAGCAAGTCAGATGAAATCTGCATATGACTCTTCAGTGTTGGCAGTCAGGAGAAACTGAATACTCTAAGTGCAAATGAGCAACTCACTCTCTGGGGCTCACTATCTTCTGCAGGTCCAGCTGAAGAACTGGGTTAAAAGGACAAGCTCATATAAATAATTCACACAGAGAAGCCCACATATGTGTATATATAATCTCCTAAGCCAGGCTGTGCTGGTTTAAGAAGGTCTTTCCCAGACCCCTCCAAGTTAACCATCACCATTTCCCTACTAGACATTACAGCTCTCTAATGGATGCTAATGCAAGTTGCTTTGATGAACACTTCCTAATCTATTTCAGGCACTTGAAATAGTTACCACCTTACCCAATTTAACTTGCAATCAACAAAAACAGATTCACGAAGACAATTCGAGGTATTGTCTCATCAGTAACTCTGCTGGTAGACAGTAACGGATTTTAGTTTCCATGGAAGGAGGAAATTAGGGGATGGAAGTCTCTTCATGTAGTGCTGCTGCATCTGGGAAAGGAAATATATCTGCCTAGCAAGGATGGAGAATTTTTTTTCAGCCAGCAAAAGAAATACTGACAGGAGATGTACTTGTTGTCCAGAAAGGAACAAACAACGATAGGGAAAAGTGCTGTGTAAGCCACTGGACAGTATTTTCCAAAGGCAAAGGGGTACACACCATCCATAAATCAATCCATGCTCCAAATTACAGTGTGACCTCTCAGAAAAACATGGCTTCCCAAAAAATTCCTATTTATTAATTTGCCCTACTACTCCCAAGACACACGTTGATCAGGTTGTAAAAGAAATGTCATGAGGCAGTACCTGCAATAATATGAATGATGACTCAAAGGTCCTTCACTTTCCACTGTGTCTCAACTCCTGTTTTCTAATTAAAATGAATGTCAGGGTACAATTTTTTATTTCTCTAATGTTTTACTGACTCAATCGCACAATTCACAGTGAAAAATATGGGATAAGAACAACAAAAAAGCTGTACTAGAATAACAGAAACACCCCACTGTCCCAGGTTTATTTCAGTGTTACAGTTAATTTATGCTCATTCAAAAAATTCTGAGGATTAATAAGATGTTGCAACTAGAAATATCTTCGAAGTAATACATGTTTTAAACTGATTTATTCTCACAGAATCAGACTTAGGACAAATGCAATGAAAACATTATTTCTTCTCTGATTTATCTTATTTGCCCATTGCAATATATTGACAGGGCATGATCATCAATCAGTTTTCTACACAAAAATCACATTATCATTCCTCCCAAGTCAAAGGTGTTCAAAAAAGCGATCTAATGTCTTTGTTCACACTTTATACTGCCCACAGAATAAGTATTTTGGCAAAACGTAAAATCCTCTCACTGAAGTCCTAGTACAAGGTTTTCATTTCACTTTCAGTTCTCCAAAGGAATTAGTCACCGCACATGGTAAATTAACTGCAGCAGCTCAGCTTCTTCCAATGCCCTCAAGTTTCCTCACATTATATATATCAAGACATAATTGCACTGCCAGCTTTGCTGACTGGAATTACTAGTTTTCATATTCAACTACCTATCTGGAACAAATGAGGTGTACTTACTGTCTGGTCAGGATGGGAGAACGTGGGTAAACAGTGAATACCAAAGACCTGAGGAAAACCCTCAGAAAGCAATCACACTTTGTATTAAGAATTGCCTGAGTGATCTGTAAAGGCTTGATAATCTAAGAACTCTGTAAGTGACAAAAGCATATTTTAATGAGTATTAGGTCTTTGAGTCAGTTACAAACAAAGCAGTGTCCTGCCATAAAATGCCATTTAGTGCTGCTGTTGCACTCTTACCTAGGTGATACATGTCATTTATAGATTTCATGGGTGAGCTCATTATAAAGAAGCATAGCCGTATAAATAACTACAGATTCAAGTGGAAGCCCTTTTTGCTTTGCCTCAGGGTTCTTTCTGCCTCTTACTTTTCTTTCTCTTCTCTACAGGACCCCTAAAGAAAATGCTGCCTTCCTCTTCCCTCTGTGGTGCACTCCCCTAGGAGGAAGGAGTGTAGTTTCAAATGATAGTCAACATAAAGTCCTAAAAATCTGGAGTCAAAATTTTCTGCAATATGTTAGTTACTAATTTTCTCTTCTATATAGCTGAAAAAAAAAGCAGGGCTCACCTACCATCAGCAAAAGTCCTAGCAGTTCACGTCTTAAACAGATGTTTTGCCTGATCAGGCATCTGTTTCCACAAAAAACAAACAAACAAACAAACAAAAAACCCCACAGAAGTATGTCTGGTTCCTGTTTTGACCAAGCACATCCTGAAGCCTTCCAAACTAGGCTGCATGTCCAAAATGTTGCCTAGTTTCCGCTTCTGCCAAAGAAGAGGGTACAACTGAACATGTGCATGTCTTTCTTTCACACACAATAAGTATACCGGTGTCTAATTTTGTTTTATTTTGAATTAAAAAACAACAAAACAACTCAAAACATGAAGATACCAAGTGACACTAACATCGCTGCTGCCATCTAGCAGACCTCTGTTCTCTCCTGAGCAGGGTGTTTCGGTCAGTGGATATTATCTGCAGCTTTCTTTCATTTTGTCACTTTTAGAAGGTTTGGATAGAAACATTGAAAAACTTACAGATTTATCACCTTTATTTTTTTTTAATTTGAACCAGATTGAAAACCAGTTACCTGACTTTATTTCTCTCTTGGACCTTCCTTTATGCTAAGCAGTTCCCACCTAGCTCACTCTTTTTATTTTTATCTTGCAACATACTTGCACTGTCAAACCAAATTACTATTTGCAGTAAATTTCAGCTCCAACTCTAAGGCACTTTTTATTGTAGTATCTTGTTTGCCCTGGTATGGTTATAGTCCTCTTGGGATTTATATTATAGAATTTATTTTCATAAGTTTATGGCTGTGCAGTAAAAATTCTCATTGCACTGAAATTTGGCTTACAAGCATCAAATACAGAGCTTTTTTTTTAATATTTTAAAAGGTTGCACCATAATTTTTTAAATTATTGATATTTACAAGCATCTTCATTCTTCCATCATTCATCTTCATTCTACTCTGAATTATTTTTGATGCACTACATTGAACAGAATAAAGGTCTTACACTATCTTTAAAAAAGTACATATCCGGCTCAAGGTTTGGATATTGGAAGGTTCTAATTCAGTCAGAGCAACATGTTTTCTCACAGACCTTTTTTCTCACCACCTCTCTCCTCACGTTCTCCACGTGTGAGCTCTCCCTTTCCCATTGCCTCCGATTGCCACCACTGCGCTGGAGCTTCAGACTGCCCTCGGGAAGGGCAGAAGCCAGCAGTCAGTTTGTCTGCATGTCGGGTAATTTCCTCATCCCGCCCCTCCTGTGTGATAGTACCTCGTCACTATTTAACTATGTAACTATGTAGCTGTTCTCTGAGGCAGAGTTCTGGCAGCTGAAAGTCAGACTATTCATCAAGGGTTTAAGCAAAATAATGATGATTAATTTACTGACAATTACTTTGAGTACCAAGGTGAATCTCCCAAGACAACTTAAATGTGATGTCCCCTTCCCCAAAATATTTTCATGCACACAGCTCTCTAAATGAAAATTATGTAACATTTGAGACACTCCTACTTTGCACTGACTGTAGAAGTCAGTGTTTTCTGTGAAAAAAAAAAAACAAATAGGGGGAAAAAAAGTGATCTATGGCTCCAGCCGCACACCTTTTTAAACAACTGCCAGGCAGGACATAAAATACAAAAGCATAGTGTTCCCATAAGCCTTAAGCAACACCTGCTTGACACACCTGATAACATCTACTTGCATTCAGAAAAGAGGTTAAAGATGAGAATGATACCATCAGCTTACATTTTACAACAGAGATCAGACTAAGGGACAGAGAATTCTGCTTGAAGACATCACTTGCCGCAGGCAGTTCTTAGGCAGTATTGTCCTATAGATCACAACACCAGTATCAAAAGGTGCTGCATCTGAATGCCTTCATCACAAACCCCATAAGCTTCAAGTGCTGCGAGAGATTTCTGAACCCGCAATACTTGAAGGAGGATCAGCAGTGACCTTTTCCAGTAAATAACCCTTCATCATTTGAACAAACAAACAAACAAAACAGCAAAGGAAGTAAATACAACCTGTAAGAGGGGCAGGGAAGAATAAACAGCAAATGTATAACAGGTTTCAAATTCACAGCCAGTTCAGTCTAGCAGAAGAGCGTTTGACCATCACATAGCTTTGTAGGCTCAAAACAGGTGTGATAAACTAGTGCCTGGGTTATGTTAAAGAATACTAATTGAAGCAAACTGAAGTGACCTCAACAGCCAGACTAGGCACATGCTTATTCCAGTCAACACACTCTGCATCAGACCCAGTAACTGTTTGGGCATCTAAAGACATAGTCACAAACCATTCTTTCTCTCTTTGATGAATGTCACTGTGCTCAGTGGCTTGCCCCTGCCTGAGACTGAATGTATACCACAAGATTCGGCTCTGCTGCTGAGATAGACAGGGAACATTATTTAAGAATACAGTTTTGATTCTTCCAGGACTTCTGTCTGAGACAAAGCTCAGGCAGCTTACCAGCAATGAGCTGACCATGGCAATTCACTGGTGGTGAATATTCCCACTGACATGGGAATAACTTGACAAAATTCACTGCATGGGAGCACTGCCTTCATCTGTTCTTCATCGTTATTACTCTCTTCAGAGATGGTGCCATTTAACCATCTTTAGGGCCCAATAGTGAGCCTGACTGGTGAACAGATTCAAGAACAACAGTCAATTCAGGCAAATTCTGCCTCATTTGTCTTGACAGCTGTTAAGTTGGTACGACCAGGGGGAAATAGGAATGGGATAAGGAGTGTCTCAAGGGACCTACAGGTCAACACAGCAGCCCAGGCAGACAGCTCAGTAGCTTTTGGGAGAAGAACCTATGTGAGTGGAAAGAGCAATAGGAACAGTCACATTTTCATTAAATTGTTCTCTTTTTTAACATTCTTATTTCAAGCCAATGCAGTTGATTGATTTGACACCCTGCAGATTAACTTTTCATGCCTGTCTTTTGCTTGAAAGCAGACATTTGTATTTACACCTCAGAGAAAACCAAATATTCCTCCCCTACATTTGACAAGTCTATTCACTCTCAGGAGTGTTACTAGCTACAAAAGGATAGACAAACTCAGAATGACTCCTCCAGGTCTCAGCACAGATCCATGACCATTACTATGCTACAGCACTAGTCAGTGCTACTATTAATTATTTCTTCTTCTAGTTTTTTTCAGTAGTTTGTTGTGGGGTTTTTTGGGGGGGATGGGGGATTGTTGCTGACCACTGCAGCTCTTTTTATCTTAAAAGCAATGTTTCAGCCCTTGAAAGACATTGCAAAATTTCACCATGTGTCCTTTTCTGGCTGCAGCATACTAGCTAAAGACCTTGATACCCGAGGCAACCGACGTTATTGCTGAGCTGCTCGCATTTCATTCAGGGTTTAATGTGGGCAACTAAAGGCACAGACTGGGAGGAAAGAAACATGATGTCAGGGGAGGAGGAAGCTATAGCACTGCAGGCCAGTGGGAACCATAGCCAGAACATGCAGGCTACCCCTGAGACACCTTTCCCCACTGCCACTGTCCTCAAGCAGTGGAAGACATGGCTTCTGGAGACACACTTGGTTATTGCATTAAAGGAAGGTTGGCCGGTGCATGACCAGAGGTGACTAATCACTGTAGCACCACTGGCTGGCTGGGCACTTCCGCCTCAAATAATCACAATAAAGTCTTGTGAGAAAGAATTGAGCTAATATTTATTTATCTGCAGTGTGTTAAATCCACATCCCTCTGCTTAATCCAAAATATACATAGCATCTTTATTTGCACACATTCATAAACATATGCATACATATACATAGATATACATCATTTTCAGAAAGGGACACCAGAGGAAATCCATATTTTAAAAGCATTTTTACCTCTTTTTGAATTTTAATCAATTTTTGATTTTTTTTTCTCAACAAAAAGATGAAGGAGAGGCTAATCAAGCAAACGTTGACAAGTTCAGGGTATTGATACAATACAACAGAAAGCCCATAGTCTGACCCATTTTTCCTTGCCTCATCTTTGTGCAACTTAAGTAGAACAGGTCGCTTTACCCAGTATTATGAAGGTTGTTGGGTCCTCCTTATGCTAGACCTTGTTCTCAGCTGTGTACAGCTTTAACTCTTTGAGCTGTGTATTTCTCTTTACACATCTTTCTCAAGGTCCTTTTTATTTTGTCATGATTATTCTACTCTATGATTTGTCTGAGCAAGATTAACGGGAAATGTGTGTTGTACTTGCTAACCTAAATCCATACAAAAGCTTTCCTTATACACTTGAGTGTAATCTCAAAGCATGCAGTCAACAGCAGTGACCTAGCAGTTGACAACTTGCCACCCTAAAGTCACAATTATATGTCCTACTGGTAAAATTAGCTAAACTATAATAGTTTTCTAATTTAAAAAAAAAATGTTTCCACATGATAATGTACTCATATCTAAAACCAAGGACCCAATACTGCAAATTTTGTCTTAGCACCCAATGTTGCACATTTTCTCTCCGCTTCAAATGAGATCTGTGAAAGCATTATTATTTAATCACCTTTTGGCCCTTGCCATTTTTACTAGTAGTCATAACTTCTTTTTTTTAAATAGAATTTAATAGACTTTAATGGAACTTGACCAGACAAGCAACACAGAGACTGTTGAACACAGATTTCCCAAGTGCACACTACATTTTATAAAATATCAAATACCAGACCAATAATGCTGATGCTCAGTGTACACCCTGCAAGTAGGCTGTTCCAGGCACTAGAAGTTGGGCATGTTTCCAGGTGCAGAGATGACATTTCTCCCAGGGTCAAGCACTCAGGCTGTGCTTGGGAATTTATGGTGTCAGCAGGTGTGTTAACTGTAAACCTTGTACATGGCCTGGACAGAGAAAAAATTTGCAGAATTAATATGCATTTTTTTCTGCCTTCCTCGATTCCTTCAATAACTCTCCTTACAAGACATTCCACTAAATCTTCCAACATCAAGATTCTTCCAGGTTTCAGAAAAATTAGACTGATTACACCAGGCATAGGAGTCTAGGTTCTGATGTTGCTAGGGGACTAAGTTCCCTGATACCACTGAAGGTAAATTAACACTGATTTAATAAAAGCAATTTTTAACCTAGAATATGAAAGTCTAATTCCAGCATGTACTCAAGCCCTAGCACTGCTAGGGGTTAAGAGAAGCATGGTTATTCTTTATTTGATTTGAAGTTTTTATTTAGCTTTTAAGGAAAAAAATTAGTCCATCCGAGTTCATATCTTCATGTACATTTATAATTTATGCTCTGTTGACTGACAGAAAAAGAACAAACATTTTAAAATTTGATACCTGCCCTCTAAATGAAAGAAACATTTCACAATAGAATTTGCATTGTTTAGCTCTGATCATCTTCACATTTAGTTGTTATTGCTGCCTTAAATATTGTGTCTATTTCTTGTCCAAAAATTGAGGATCAGCTTTTTGACAGCATATTGAGGAAATTATCTAAGTACTGAATCATAAATCCACTTCCTGTATTCATTCTGAATTTACTTTAACTGCTCATTGATGATTTAACTCAAAATACTAAGCTTTACCATTTGTTCCTACAAACCTGCTGCTCTGCAGGGAAATCTCTGACACTGTTACTGAAGGAAGTCAGTTTTGCAAATAATGGGCATCAGTGGGGTTTTTGCATAGAATTTTTTTTTTTAGCAAAAAATATCTTGACTATACAGTAAGAATATGGTATTCAGAGAGTAAGGCATCAAAGTAAAAGCTAAGATGTAAAGCAAATAACTTGAAGCTCAAGCCAAAATTAAAAAAAAATAAATCAGTTCATTTTGCTTTTATGCAAATTCTATTTATCTTGCCTGTTGGCAGTTCAGACTTCATTCCATCTCAGAATGTCTGAGTACTGACATGAGTGAAATTAAGCAGCATAATGATATACCTCCACCTAACTGCTTGTTCTCTTTGCATAATCCCATTTTTAGCATTTGTATCCAAATGAACCTAAAGAATGTAAAGACAGTAGAATAAAATACACTGTACAAACAAAATAAATTAGCCCCAAAACCTGAACTTAAAATGTATTTTAAGAATGGAAAGCCTGGAAGAAACATACCCTACTTTGAGATATAAATAGTTCTGCTTCAAGTGTAGGATTAATCCTCCACTTAAACATTTGCAGAGCCTCATGATATTCTGCCATTGCCACAAACTGCTTGTGCCGAGGGACTTTCAGGTCTAATCCTCTTGAACACAGATTTATTGCAGCTTTGCCCTATCTTCAGAGTACTGCATTCCCCTTCCTGCCATTACACCCCTGTATTCTGCATTTGAATGTCTTTATTTTTAAGCTTCTGGGGCGTGTGCAAGCCGTCAGTTACTCTCTCCACCCAGAAGGAGTGCAACCACTAACAGGTCTGGGATTTTACTCTATTTATAATAAAATATTTGATTCTTTTTCATCAAGACAACAATTACTATGATTACATCTGGGTTTAATTTATCTGCTTAAATAAGTTTTATGGTTATCCAGAGCATAATGCCATTAACAATTTTACACAGCTGAGCTCTATCAAGAGTGAAAAACATGCTTGAAAGGTAGATTTATGAACTACAGATAATGAAGGTTGCTGAATCCTGAAGCACTCCTGCAATTACAAATAGCTATTTTCAAGGAAGCCTAAGATTCCCAATAAAGTTTAAGAACCTCCAGCTTTAGGAGGGAACCATATTGGATTGGCAGGCTGGTGGAGAAGACAATACAGTTGTCAGAATTACAATGTCAGGGAAAAAATTATGTAGAATATTTAAATTTCAAATACAAACAATCATTTACTACTGCACTATCAATTTGCATTGATGATATAAAGAATAGCTAATTGCTGTTGCTTATGTAACTTACGTAAAATATGCAAAACTGCAGAAGTCAGTAGTACAGATACCCTGCCATTAGGAATAACTGGCCACTCAAACTCTGGTTATCACAAATGGGTAGTTAAGATGACTCAAAAAATTGCTGTCAAATACATTAGCAAAAGCAGGTTCAATATAAGTTTGTGAAAGTACAACTTCACAAAGTGCTCTGGAAAGGTTTACTCTGTTACTTAACTACATAAATGAAGCATACTAATGAAAATCAGATTAGAATCAGTTTAGAATGATTTACAGAGACCAGGCAGACAAAAGTGTAAAGGTGCAGAAGAGGGTGCATGATTCCTGTTGTGTCGTGAGGTTCAGAGAGAGCCCCCTTGCTTTCTAAACTTCTGAGAGTCTAGGAGTCCAATCTCAGTCCCATACAGTTTAGCCTAAAGGATTTAGCAGTATTTTATAATTAAGTCATTTACCATCTGTTAAAGGATTCAGTCGAATTTATTACAGCTACAATGGTGACTTAATTGTAGATCCAAGAATGCAACATTCATGCTATACTTGCTAGAATGTGTTTCAATCACTTCACACACACAAACGTGTACAGACACAATGGCTGTGTCTATATAAATTTACAAAGACATACCTGTTAAAAATTACCCTCAAATCCAGTGAAATATTAATGTTAAATGCCTTGTCATTTCTCTGTGGGTGTGCCTTGAGGAGGGAGTGGGGGTGTCACTGCAGATCCCACCATGAGTTTTCAGTGGTGCTGCTGGAAGTATAGGAAAGCTCTGAGAGCTCTTTCAGAGGTGTCCGTCTAAGAGAGAAGTGCATCCACTGCCATCCAGAAGAGCTCAAAGGGCCTCTCTTAGAACAGATGCTTAGAGGGTCACAAAATGCTCAGCTTTAGTCATGAGTTTCTATCCTGGCTGTAATCCAAGCTGGTAATTACTGGAGTTCTTAAAAGGGTCAGTAACAATGGTACTGTTCCACTCAGGCTACAATTCAGGTAAATAATGTTCCAAGGCTGTCAGAGGATGACTGATTATCTCTTGTTCTCCTTCTTGGGGAAGCAACAGAAGTCCCTGGTACAGACAGTGCCACTCCCACCTTAGCTATGCAAGAATTTCTGGCATGGTCAAGGTACACTTCACCACTCAACTCATTGCTCAAAATCCAAGGCTAGTGGGAGTTCCAGAGATCACAGAGCAGCCTAAGGAGGTAGCAGGGGAAGTGTTACCTCACCACAGTGGTTTGGAAAACACTCTGGTTGATACAGGTGAACTAAATTGTCATAAAGGCCAATTTATTAATTGGGAACAAAACATTTCCCTATGAAACCTTCGTTAAAAAACATTTAACTGTGACTAATGTTAGTATATTGTTATGTGTGATCATCAGCATTATTAAGCAGGTGACTGACAAATGAGTGCTGCATATCTTCTCAGTGCCTGTCAGTAAGGTATAGTGGGTACATGGCTAAGTTAAATGAGGTCCTACCGCAGGTGAAGACCTTTTTTACGGCAAATGCATTTTAATGGCAAATGCCTGTTAAGACACATGCATTTCTATTTAAATGTGACAAAATCAGCCTGAAAAAAACTATAAATGTACCACTTTCATGGTACTTTACGCAGTTCCAGAGTAGTTTCATGGACTGGTTCTCATTACAGCACTTGCTAGATGTTTCTTATACTAGATATGACAGATGGATTTTGTAGACTTAGGAAATTTTGAAGCATGTCACAGTAATAAAGCATGTGGCCTTTTTTTCCCTTTTAAATTCTGTCAGTTCAGTGACAGTAAGGATTATCACCCCAATACAGCATGTAAGTGTACTTGACTTTCAGCACATCAAAAGTAAAATCTCAAGATGTGTTCCTCTGGTATTCATTAACATGGAAGTGGAACAACAAGACCAAATCCAGATCAAGAAAAGAGGTAATCTGCCTTTTTCTAGTAGAAGTCATTGGAGAGAAGGAGAGAGAGACCAATAAAATTACGAGCCAAGTTTGCCCATTCACAGCTTCANAAAAAGCAAATGAAGGTGATAACTCACCTTTCTGAGTTTGAAAACACTGATCTGATTGTGTTTCTCAAAGGCACCTTTAAAATAAGGTAAAATTTGACCCCCATCCTCATGAAGTCATTTAACCTTCCTCCCACATAGTCACAAGTTTATCAGCAAGTATTTTCTCAGATGCTCTTGTGATTTATGGTCTAACAAAGAGAGAGGAACTGCCTTGCAAAAAGTGTTAGACTATGGAGAATACTTTTAGGGACCAAATACCAGCTTATATGCCCTCTAGAAGAAGTGAGGATCTGAAACATCCAGCCTGCAATCTTAGTTACTCTCAATGTTCATGAAGTCACCACAGTACGATGTTATATTTCACTAGTGTTTGATTGCCTGATGCCGTTTTTAAGAGATGATGTATAATTATCATAGTTAATGATAGACTGATTATGAAACCATAAAAATAATGAGTAAGTTATTACCAGGTATTCCACAGCATGGATGAAAAGGCACATACCTATCAGACAAAATTAAAACGGCAGTAACTGACAACAAAATGGAAAAAGAAAGATATCAGCAGTATGAGTTATAAATTAAACAATTCACTAAACAATTTGAAGATATCTGAATTAAGAACATGAAAAATAAGATGTCCAAGTAGAAATCTCACTGAATGTTCTTCAAAACACTGTACACTTTTACACATAAACTTTTGAGTCAAAATCCTTCTCTACAATATTCAGCATATGGTCTTATGCTTTATGCTGTAACCAGTATACTGTGCTGCATAAATTAATCATGCTTTACAAGCTCTATGAAAACTGTATGCCAGGAATCCATGTGCATACCATTCTGTATTTAAACAAACAGAAAACCCATTATAGAAAATCTTGCCATCTGAGACAAGTAAAATGTGGTTTCAAGTCTCATTATTTTTTTCACCCTCCTCTTACAGGATCACAACAACAGCTGCTTGCATGATGGATCTACGCAGATATCCTCTGGATGAACAAAACTGCACACTAGAAATTGAAAGTTGTAAGTTACTGGAGGGAAAGGGTTGGCCAAATGACAGCTGAGAATTGAATGGCATTCACAGGTCAGGCAAAACAGGACCAAGTTGTTCAAATACTCTGTGTTTAGTGAGCTTGCACACTGAACATACTAAATGTATTTCTGTAATACATAAGCCAAAATGTGTTTCATTCACAATATTGGTTGATCCAAGCTTATAAGACGTCTTTCAAAATCTCTTGCCAAGGAAGGTAGGAGAGTATTTTTTGAAGATTAGCTCAGAGGACAGCAGTCAAGCACTGCCCATCTTCAGTGCCTAATCACTGCTGAACCTAGATTAATTACTTCACCTGAGCACATTCATCTCTAACATCAAGATTGACATCCGTCCCACGTGGTGGGAGCAGGTTTGATCAATTGCTGTTACCAAATCTTTTGGAGGTTATAAAAGGAAACAACTTGATCCTTCAGCACCAAGGTTAATGACAGCTTTGTCATTGTCTTCCATGAGCATAGGAACAAGGCGTGCCCTTACATATTTTTGTTATTAACATCATCTCTATATATTTTATGATGGTGGCTTTTAGAGAAGTGCCTGTGAAGGTTTTTGGAAAGAATCTTTATTGTGCTGGCCATGTAGCTTCCCTTTCCAGTGCTTCCCATCATGCTACTGATCTCCCCAGTCACTTTCTGTTACTTCAAGACTTGGTCCAAAAGTGTCACAATCCACCACTTTACAGGACCGGAGAAGTTGCTTGTTAAGATGCATGGTTGTCATCCCGTACTTGGGCTTTGCACTCCCCTGCCCTTTTTTGGCACAAAACAGTTTTCTTGATGCTGCTTGCTGCTGCTTGGCTCATTTTCTGGCTTAAACTTACTAAGGCATGTAATGGATGCTTTTGGAGAATGCGTCATATCTTGATTTTCAAAATAAAGTGCTTAACACTTCTCTTCAGTCACTTTGCTACCTGATTAGCAGAGGAAATGGATATAAATACAATAGCAATAAATACAACCACAGCAACCAAAATGGATGACGACACTGACGTTGCCTTCATATTGAACTCATACCTTAGTTTATTTGCTGGGAGGTAGTTGATTTGTAGTCCCCAGCTCAGTCATGACGGAAGATGATGAAAGTACATTAGCATTTATCAGCTAGCAGCCCAAATAATGAAACTATTTACTGGTCTAATGAAACCCTTTACTGGTTTATACCTCTTTTTTCACAAGCTTTCACATAAATGAAGCTGTGTAGGGATAAATGATCAGTGAGAATGGACTTAGTACTACTACTGAGACTTCATCAAGAATCAAAATTAGCATCAGATGGAATAAGTAATTAAAATGCTAACACAATCGGGGATGAGAGAATACCATGTCGCTCATGTGGCCAGTCACACATGCCCAAAAGAAAATTGCTTTTCAGACCTTTTGAACACTTGTATAAATAATTCATGTCTCCAGAGTTACATATGAGATATGTTAAGACTTGTTGAGCTGATCACAATTTGCAAGAGGTCAAAACTGGAGAGTGAATTACTTCTCAGGAGTATTTAAGTCAGTTCTACTAGAAACTGAATGATTTTCCAAAAGCACAGATGTGCTTATCTGCTACTGGAAGCCCACAGGTAGTAGATGTGTCAGAGGCACTGGTGTCTTTGACAATTCTCCACCTAAAATATACCTTCTATTCCATCACAGTTCTTCTCACCTGCATGTCTAAAGCTCTTGAAAATTATTGATCATACTTGGAAGAATACAGTTCTGAAGGGCAAGCTGCCTGCTTCTTTCTTAGGCATTTGAGTACAAGTAAGCCATTTGTCCAGAGTACACTTAGTACCCACTAATCCCCTTTTAAGTAATGAGGGAGCAGAATGGAAAAGGGTGAATAAAGAGGCGATAACCATGATCACGGCTTCTCTGCTCATGCCATATATATTAGGCATGTGGCATTTGCTTCCATGACAGGATCAGTTTATAAGACTCCCACCCTCAAGCTCACCTTCCAGCTCCTGCATTACCCTTCAGCTATTGTGCTTCTGTTCTGTTTCTATTGTGCCACATAGAATGTGCCACAAATGTTCACAAAGCTAGGATGAAAATAAAACTGTTAAAAATTTTTTGGTTAAAAAAATATCCCTTTGATAGAAAGGCTTATCCACCTCTTTATTTGGGACAGATGGGACTTAAATCCCAGGAGAGAACTGTTCCCTAAATAAAAGGGCCAGGGAAGGTGGTGCTGTGATCACTAAGCAAGTCTGTAAATCACTAAACAAGTCTGTACAATAGCAAGCAGCATTTCTCACCACTAGACAGATACTGTGCAGTACGTGCACTATCAAACCATTTTCAAAGCATTGGAAAGTAGTTTTTAAAATTTTTTTACTATGCACTTTTACATGGTTTAACCCATGTGGCACCAGCTTCCTGAGCAGTACTGCTGCATGTGAGAGCTGCAGGATTTCCGTCATTCCTAAAGGTTGGCAGGCCGGTGGCTTCTCAGTGAGTCCCAGCGTGCTTCCCCATTTCTAAAACAAGCAAGCTGGAGACACATTTTCCCCTCCAAAAGCTGAGTGCTCCCCTGTGCATCCACAACAGCTGTGCAGCTGTGCAGCAATGACACAGAACACCAATGCTGAAGCACACATAACCTGGCTCTCTTTTGAGTTCCCATGTGTTTTTAAGGGTGACTTACTCCTGCTGCAGGAGCGTGTTCCAGAGGAACCAGGAAGTCCCACAGATTAATTTACCAAAGAATAGATGAACATCGCACTTCTTGTGAGCAGAAAGGCAGTGAGTCATTTCACCTCATAGGGAAGCTCTGGTAAATAGCCAAAGACAGTCCCTGAAAATCTAAAGTGATAAGAATTGTTCCTTCATAATACTTAACAGTGAGTAATTTCAGGCATTGCAAATAGCAGGAACACGGCTGTGTGACACAGGAATGGAAAAGAGCACAAGGAATCAAACGCTGCACTATTATCAAACCTCTCCAGCAGCACAGCAAAGGCGTGGATAATGCATGCCTATATTGAGCCAGCAGATTATTTTCATTTAAAAAATTGCATTTCCAGCTTTTCTGAAGCTATCTTACAGGACTGCAGAAGCTATGTATGCATGGCTGACAATGAGAGAAATGTATACATTTAGGAGGAGAGCATTTTGCCTGCACATGTTCCTTCACACGCATTTTTCACAGCTGTACCCAACCAGTTCACCTTATTCCAAATTCTGCAGTGGAAGATGGGGAGACCATATCAGACATTTTACACCTGTTCCAGTGTCTAATACCATGATGGCCACTGGAAACTTCTGTGTACAGAATCAAGGCATTTTATAACTGGAACTGCTTCATCAGCAGAGCTGGGATCTGTAACAATCCATTTCCCACAGATTAGCATATATTGGGAAAGGGGAGACTTCATACTTGGCTGGAGGTTACACAGACTGCTTGGCACTCTCACATGAGCTCTGATGGATGTCAGCTTGGCAATTTAAGATGTTAAATCCCCCAGCTGTTAGTTCTGCTATATCAGGTAGCCTTTGGCAAGGGCTACAACTGCTATGGCAGTTCAGAACCCAGTGCCTTGGCACAAGTCCACTGTCCCTGGCAGCAGCCACAACAGGCTGTGGACTGGCATGGATGCCGACACACAGCTGATAAAGGAGCAAGCAGAAGGAGGATGCAAACAACCAGGGACAGGAGCATCAAAATGCTTCAATTATATCGCCCAGAGATTGTCTGTCAGAGACTTCTGATTGCATACAGCTGCCCCACTCTAGCACCCTTCTTTGCAAGTACAAGTGCTGACCTCACTGCACTACCTAGAGGGTAAGACAGAATACTGTTATTACTCTAATGCTCTTTGTCCCTCTGGGGCTGCCAGTATCATAGTAACAGCAGGATCTTGTGGACTAAGTTTGCACCTGGCTTTCACTCATCAGGAAAAAACGTGTGCTGACAGCATCACTCTGACAATAAATTAAATCCCCATTTGCAGCGCCTCACAAACTTCAGTGAAATGTGTTTCACTGTCACAGGAGAGGGAGTGCCCAGCTATACTCCAGTTTGACAAAGTTATTTACTTATTGGCAAGCTACTATATGTTTTAGAACAGGTCTGAGCTGATTATCAAAACTGTCCCTTTGGACTCAAAAATCTGTCTCTATGACAACAATTAAGGCTGCAGCATGATTCAGGGATCAACACTCCAACACTGAACCATGCATTAGCCTTGTCAGCAGCATGCTTAGAAACCACTTGCATGGGTGAACTGAACAAGCCCACAGAAACCTGAACAGAGATACTTGGGGAAAAGAGGAAGATTTATTCAGTTGACTACAGTATAAAAAATGGTAATTCTGTTTTGATTCCACTGTTTTTATGGCTGTCCCTTCTTCATATAGAAATAGATCTAACACTAAATATATGTAATGCTTCTATGAAAGTGCAACCAACTTAGAGTGATGTTACAGTAAATCAATAAAATACTCCACTTGAACCTCTACATAGGTTATTGCCAGAAAAAAACAACTGAGTTCATACCTAAACATTCATTATCACCTTTATTGGCACAGAGCCATCTTACAGAATGAGATTTGAACAGATTTGTCACAGCTCTCTGCTTGAGACAAGATTGCATTGATCCAGGGTATGACTGCATTTGAACTACCAAGGATGTAAGAACCTACACCTCAAACAAATAGGGAAATTTTTTTTAGAGATGAAAAACCTGTCTTAAATCCAGGCTTCCCCGTACAGCTTTTTCTTTGCCTGTCTGCGGGCACCCGATATCTAGTAATTTATTCATGCCTGGCAATAAAAATTCACTAATGAATATTGCTGTTCTGGTACCTGAGGCAGCAAGAGCTTTGAGCTGGATCCACTTATGTATTTTCCCTAAAGTATCCAAAACCACTAAAAGGGCATCTGGTCTCATCCTGCTTCTCACCAAGCATATCAAATTACTTCCACAGAAAGCATAATTTCTCCCTTCCCAAAGGAGCTTGTTGCTCAGAGTATTCTAAAAGCCAGTTGCAAGGCCCCTTCCCAATGAAAAAAAAAGTCTGGAAGGATGATAAACCGAATGCCTTTTTAAGAGCTTCCATTTCTGATGTTCTTAAAGAGGGCAGCCCTCCATACCAGTTGCTTAGGTTTTGCCACATCTGTAAATGAAGAGCTTCTCTCACTCACCCTCTTGCCAGACTGCCCCTGCTCTCACATGAGACCTGTCAGCCATAAACCTGTTCTCTGGAATGTGTTGCTTCCCATGGGCCCTCTGAACCCTGGGTAAAAAACCCTAATTTTCTCCACTTTGACTTGTCTCTGGTTGTTACAGCAGAGCACTGGGAATAAAAACTCTCTTCTGCTTCTGGCCAATTTCTTTAACTGTTCTAAAACACATACTCAGCTTTAAATTTCTTTCAAACTTGGTAGAGTAAGAAGAGAGAGAGGTTCCAAAACTCAGATCATTCAAACAGGGCATCTTTCTGAGATGCAATGCAATACAAGCTATCTGAATGAAAAGGTCAGAAGGGTTCCTGCCTGCCCATCTTCACTTAATCTGCCAGCTATAAGTGATAGGATGTTCTTAGCATGTCATCCCATTCACAGGATTCAGAGTTCACTGGTGTGCGGGTGGGTCTCCATCCATGCCTGCTGTACTCCCATTGCTGCCTGTGCTGTGACATACACAAAACACCTTATTTCACAAAGACTCTGCCCCTGGATCAAATGCCATATTCAAGCTCCCACAAAGCCTAACAAAAGAATAGGCAACAGCAGGACACAGAAAAGCACACTTTATCACAGCACACTCATAACAAAAGCAAGACAGTACCATATGAAACACCCCAGCAAGAGCAGGAATGGAGATCAGCACAGAAGGCTGCCAAGGTTATCCCATATAATGCCCACTGGGATAGCAAAGTGACTACTCTCTGGGCAAGACATTTTGCAATTTGAAACTCACTTTATTATTTCTTGAGGCAGTCAGATAACAGATCCTAGGTTACTCCATAGAACCTACTCAGAATGCACACACTGAGCTTGTATCATTGCAAATGCACTCTCAGAAGCATCACCCGTGGAGACTCTGCACACACACAACAATCTGTAGATCCACATTAACTTCTGACATGCCATCCTTCTGAGCTGCAGAGAACATGCTGGCAGCAAAACAAGAGAGGTTTTAAAGTTACAGCATGAACATCCACAGCAGCAGATTTAAACATCACAGGAACAGGAAGACTAGCACAGAGCTGTGAAGCTGAGCAAGTTGTTTTTTCTATACTCTGAGAGGCAGATTCACAAATAGCCTGTTGATGTTGAAACTGAGAAATTAGCCAAGTAGGACTGCATGTTTCTTTTTCTTCACATCAAAATTTAAAATGTATTTTTGGCTCAGTTCCTTACCACTTATCTTTTAAGTCAGCCACTGAGCTAAAATAATTCATTCTTCACAGCACACTAATGTTAAGCCACAGTGACTGCTCTGTTTCCACACTTTGGAAAGATTTCTTTCCCCATAGGACTATAAATCAGTTATGTTACTTTCACAATGTATTTTTACACTGCACACAAATTTACAAGTTACTCAGTTTAGTCTATATGAGCTTCCCTTTTTATTTCCAAAAAGATGGATAGCTTGTCTTTGTATGGGTGCATAGATTTTAATAGCAAATATTTGACATTCAATAATTCCAGTACATGAGCATATGAAATTAGCAAAGCCTGGTATATCTTAAGCACTTTTCTATTGCACACAGAGGAATGCAGAGTTATTTTCACCAACTGCTCGTCTCATTTAGTGTCATCTCAGTAACCTCAGAGGTACTAATACGTGACCCAGGGTATCCCCTGGTGACCACAGAGGACAGGAAAGCTGGAGCTGAGTCACTTCCCAGCACAACCTCATTAAGTCTCAGTCTTCAGCCTCTGAGACCCCTCAGGCCAGGGGAACAGCAAAAGGGATAGCTTAGCTTGCTTTAAAAAAATTAAGGATTCATTTAGAGGAGGGGCTGACTTGTCCAGAAGCAGCGGTACTCTTAGATGAGTCTGTATTTCTGCAGTCAGAGCTGAAGGAAAAATAATCTCTCCACCTGGTAATATAAAAACCTTGGAAGAGCTGGTATTCTGTGCTTTGAGACAATGCAGCTGTCCTAGAATGTTACAGCCATAAGTATAGTTTAAATATTCCGTTGTCTTCTGCCAAGGTGCGAATTGTTGTACAAAAGCAAAAAAAACCCAGAACAAACTGGAAGATTCTGGCACTCATGGATTTGCTTCAGTTTGTGAAAAGGAAGCCTTCCCCAGGTGCATCTATATTTACAGGTATTATAAATCTTGAGAAATTATCTACTCAGTGCCTATCCTGTCTCTCTCTTGATCTATATCTATGGCTTCTTGACGCTGCAGTAATACAAATAACAAAACACAATGCCTCAAATCTCCTAAAGGGGGCCAGCAAGAGAGCTGGAGATGGACTTTTTACAAGGGCATGTAGTGACAGGACAAGGGGTAATGGCTTCAAATTGAGAGAGATCAGGTTTAGATTAGATCTTAGGAACAAATTCTTTACTGTGAGGGTGGTGAGGCACTGCCACAGGTTGCCCAGAGAAGATGTGGATGCCCCATCCCTGGAAGTGTTCAAGACCAGGTTGGATGGGACTCTGAGCAACCTGGTCTAGTGAAAGGGGTCCCTGCCCATGACAGAGGGCTGGAACTTTAAGTTCCTTCCAACTCAAACCTTTCTATGCTTCTGTGATTCTGTTATTCCATCATCACTAAATTACCTATGGACAGTTCTTCCTGAGGAAAAAAAAACCCTGTTATTTAAACTTTTACTATTTCTAATCCAAACCACATAGACCATGACTGCCTTATTTGTATTCTTAGGTCATTATAGGGTCAAAGCAACAGAATCTGTAATTTAAATATTTCACACACTTACTCTGGTCAGGAATATGTATCAACAAGATTAGGCAGACAGGAAACCGTTCAACATCTTTTGATTATAAGACCTTGGATCTTCTCCCTCCTTTACACCTTACATTAGTCCACTAATCAGTGTGTGCTGCATGTCTGCCTCCCTCCACACAAAACTGCAGATACCAAGCAGAGAGTGTACATTAACCACCCAAAAAGCCTGTTCCTTGACTTTAGCCTATGCTATTAGCCACAGAAACCCCCTACTCATTCTTTAGTGCTTAAGGAAGAATGTCAGTCATAGTAGTATCTCAGACACCCTGATGTCCAAGGAGGCATTCATCTCCTTGGAGCAGGACTGCACTCCTCTCTGAACTCAGCCTGATTTTGCCCGAGGGAACATGGTATTTTTCAGCCAAGGAATTTTTCTCAGCACAGTATATGAGTTCAGTAATGTGTAATTATTTTGGAAAAATATGCGCACAGAAAATGTGGAGTACATGTACAATACATGTGCATTGCCAAATTCCTCTCAATTATTCTTAATTTTGTCTGAATGAAAATTTTAATGTAGCTCAGTGTAACTTTAAATCTTTCTACAATTGTTCATGAATTGAAAATTCAGCTACTTATATAGTCAGAATAGTGATGAGACCATGCTGACAACTAAGTAGAAACAGCCACTCCCCTCTTCCCCCATTGGGGAGGAAAATCAGAAAAGAAAGGGCAGACCACCATGAAAACTTCATTCTCGCTATTTATATAAAAAGCCCAAGTACAGTGGACCTGTACTTGACTCCACATTTACCTCTCTGGAAAACTTTATGCACCTGAATTAAGTAATTAAAATTTTAAAAGGGTTTTCACTGTCTCAGATGGGAACACATTATTGCACAGAAATATGTGTACTTGCATAAAACATGCTGGCATAAGCCACAAACATACAGTGTCCTGATTCATCTCCAGTCTTGAGTCCTGTGGAAAGCATAGACCCTACTGCCTTAAAGAAGAACAGGTTTTGGCCTGACACACTGGAGCACCAACCAGATGGACCTGGATTTCAAATCCCTTTTTCACCACGCACAACAGCTGTATCTAAAATTGGGTGAGTCTGCCTGGCAACAAAATGAGAGCACTTAGAAGTAGATCTTAATTAGTCAAATGAAATAAGTGCTCAAGGGCAAGATGTGTTTACAATATGAGCAGACAAAACTGTGTACCATGCAATATTGACTGAACTAAATTAATTGAATGCTAAGCAGCTGGACCTCTGTTGCTAATGTTTACATAATGTGCTTATAAATAGTGCTGTTCCCTTTTTAACTTTGTAAAGCAACTCAAGTCAGAAAAAAACTTCCAGGATTATAGCTCAGACTGTGAGAGTCATCTATTGTACAGCAGCTCAAATGAGAAAGAAAGAGGAAGAAAGAAAGAGGAAGGAAGAAAGTGGTAGGGGTGAAAAGAGATTTGCATTGGACGTATAAATTCTACATAAATTGTGCTCCTGACAGCACTGCAAGCAAGTTACCTAAGTCAGATTCATGTGAAGGTGTGGAAATCCTTTGAGTCAGCACACAAGGTGAAGGATTGCACAGGGCTTTCAGAAGAGGGCAGATCTCTATCAACATGTTGCAGTCTTTCACCCTGTGTTGCCAGAACTAGAGTAGAAGCAATGTGTGGTCTGCATTTTTCTGCTCCTGAAAATGGATTTTTTCTTCCTCTGCATCAAACCCGAGGGGAATAAAGGTTAGAAGAAAAAAAGAAAGAGGGGGAAAACAAGGAAGCAAACCTCTCCAGAAGTCAGGAGCTTTGGTTCACCTTTTTGCAGGTAGAGATATTGCTGGTCACCAGTAGAGTGTCCATTCAAAAGAAGATTAGGAAAGGGAGAAAGAGAAAGATCAAAACAGGAAAGAAGCATCTCAAAATGAGATCTTAAAAAAAAAAAAAAAAAAAAAAAAAAAAAGAGATGAGGGCTGAGATTTCTGACACTCGCTACTGGAAAGAAACAAATATTCTCTTCCCAGCTCCAAGCTCTTAAGGATAGTATGGTACCACCTGCAAGTCAAATGGCATGAAAGGCAAGGAAACTGTTTGGGTTAAGCTCCTCATGCATAGCTGCTGCTCTAATCACTGATGACTAGTCTATAGTCAAGAACACAACCGTGTGACTTCAGAACTCTGGTGGTTTTAACTCCACAAGGTAAGAGGATCCAGGCAAAAGAGTGAGAAATGTGGAAGCAATTAAACAAAATAATCCTCAGCAGATGTAACTATCAAAGTAACTAAAGTGCCATTTTAAAGCTTCATGCTTCAGAGCCACTCAAACTAGCTTACAAGATGATAAACTTGCTAAAAGTCTGTAGAAGGAGATGTACGATGTGTGTATCAGGGCTGACCTGTTTGACAGAAGTTGTGCACCTGTACATATTACATGTATAATTACACAAGTGTCTGGGCTGCACAAGAGGACACCAGTCACGAACACATACTGCTCACCTGCTTTCTAAAAACACTTTTTAAAAGCAATGTATCATTGGTGCAAATTTTTAGACAATAGGTCATCAAAATGGTTCAACTCCAAAGTTGAATCACTGGCACTGCTCACTAAATATTTGCAAATAATGAAGTTCAGAGTTTCCAATGACATTTTAGCCTCTGAGCTACTATGGGCAGGTTTCTTATTACCACACAAAATATGTGGGCATGAACAAGACTTTTTAATCACAGTTTGATTTACAGGAATTACAGAGAGATGTGTAGAGTCGGAGGCTCTTAAATTCAGGCTAAAAATCATCACTCCAGTGATGAAAGAAAAGTGTTGTAAAGGTGAAAGAAATGAGATGGCTAAATCAGGCTGCATTGGAACACGTCAGACTCCTAACTGTTGTACTCTCTTAGATCAAATGTCCATATTGCCCATCACCTTGTCTCTGAGAGTGGCCAGCAGAACATATAAATGAAGCTAGAACAGAGCATAGGACACATGTGCTGATATTTCCTCAGTAAACACCTGCAGTAAGTGCTCTGAACTTTGCCACATCCAGTCAGAAATAGTATCATTGTATTTAACAACCCGAATAGATTTTTATTCTGTGACTCTGGCAGCTTTTGAACAAGCATGAGCTCAGGACACTCATGTCAATGAGTGAACACAGTGAGTTCTGCAGTTTAGCTGTATGCTGTATTTCCCCTGATTTCTTTCAAACTAGCCACTAGACATATGATTTGTTGCTTTCTTGGTCTGAGAGTCTGACAGTCAGTAAATAATCATGTGCTCTTCAAGCTCACCATGCTAACTTAGGATCTCACAGACTTTTTTCTCATCAGCCACCTTACCTCCAGTCTAAAGGATCATGACTCAGACAGGCCCTTTCTTCACTGGAATCAAGTGTGTCCTCCATCATATCCATGGCCCTTCTTTCTAGCCAACTTAGGATTGCTATTTCAGGCAAAGAAAGGAAGCTGCACGAAGTAGCACGACATGAATTGGAATGAGTATGGAAATGCAAACAAAGAATTTTGCATTTGCTTCCCTTTCCTAATGGTTCTTTAGTTTGTTTTATTTTAAAATAGATAATGAGAATTAAATTCTTACTAGTGAACAGGACACAAAATAAAATTCCAGCATGCCTTACAGGAGGAACTCTTGCATATGAAAGCCATACTAGCTGAAACATAGTAATGTGTGTTTCTGATTGTGTATTGCATTATATTTATTTTAGGCTTTTAGGTCCTTTACCATCACTGGCATAATCCAGTAGAAGGAGCCAAATTAACTGGTAAGGTATTTTCAATACAGGTTTGACTACTTGTCCAGAATCCTTCATTTCCTCTGTTGAGGCACAGTGATACAGAGAAGTCCTGCTGTGTTAGCCATTAAACAGATATTAAGCAAAACCAAACAATTTCTCTCCCAAAGGACTTTCAGGTTTGTATCAAGTCTCATTGGCAAAAAATGATAACAAGTAACAATGAACCAATATTAAAGGTACTTGAAAATTAAGGCAAGGTTATAATTCACTCTTTGAACTAAATTAGGATCTTGCAAGAGTGACTTTATGCTGTAATAACATTTATTTTCTACATCTAATGGATAGGAAGTTATGACTGGGAGATTACCCCATACATAAAATTCATGTTTGTTTGAGAACCCTTCTTAAATAACTGGCAGTGTTTAGTACTCCAGCAGTCTAACCAAGTTTTCATTTGGACCAGTGTTGCTAAGGCTAAATTCTAACTCATATCCCCAATGAAAACAGAAAATATTTCTCAGTGAAAAAACCAATACCTTACAGATGGAAACACACACTCAAACACAGGTGGCAGGGAGCCTTTTCAAGCAGTTCTATCACCTTAATGTTAAATAGTTACATTGATTTCCAAAACACATCCTCAGATGTGTGGTGCCCCATTCACATGTCAGGTTTAAGTTGAAGTAGTACAGTACATTTACCACTGTACAGACCGCCTTGGTGGTGTGTGGAAGAAATGCATTATCTTCCTGTTTGAATATGATCCTAGGAATAAGAACAAGAAAAATATAATACGTTTAGCAACAAAGACTAAGTTGTTACAAAAGGCACAATCTGGAAGGAATGGAAGAGGGTTGAGGTCCAGCCTCATGTCCTTGCCCAGGGCCAACTGATTTGTGCACATGGAATTGATGTAGTCTTATAAAAAGCCCTATTTAGATCCAAAATAGGAGATCCAGCTGCTGGGTGTTTCAGAGCTACCTACCCCGGAGAATCAGAAGAAAAAAGGGGTTCTGTTTGGACAACTCTGTAGAATTGCTAATGATAATGGAACCATGACTTGTATTTGTGAATGTAACACAGATGCTCATTTATCCTAGAGGTATTTGAGAAGTGCTGCAGTATAAAATAAGACAGCCTGGTGACATCCCATACACTGTTAAACTTGACTATATCACAATGTTAGCAACATTTCAAAAATACTTTTTTCTGTGAACAGCAAGATTTATACATAATCTATTTCTTGCTCTGTGTGTATGTAGTTACTTTTTAGATCTGTGGTACTTCTGACCAAGTGTTCTCACTTAACTCTCAGCTGCTGCTCCAGAAGTTTAAAAAACAAACAAACAAACAAACAAACAAAAACTAGGGGACTTTTAGCACATTAAGAGCTGGGTTTTCATTTTTATACAGTATTTTCTAAGAAGCAGAAGTTTTATGTCTCGAGCTGGGCAATTAAATGTGTTTTTTAGTGGTTTTGAAGATGGAAAAGAATCTAGCAAGCAATAAAAGGCTTAAGTAGAACAAATACTTTACAGGGACCATTATTAATTATACAACAAATAAATAAATTAAATTCTAGCGGTCACTCATTTAGGTCAACAGAACCAGACTCAGAATTCCTGGGAAAACTGATTAAGCGAGCTAGACTGCTAGGGATGTCAGCCCAGAAAGGAGGCCGTGCTCGCTGCAGAAGCGCGGAGCAAACGCGCTCGGCTCCCCNGTCCCGCCAGGGAACTCCGGGGTTCCCCGGTTCGTGCTGCGCCCGCCCTGTGACAGCGATTGTCAGCATCACTGAACTACTGCAGGTCAGCGATATCTGACTTTTATGAAATTTGTGTTCAGACATCCCGGTCCGCTTGCGAGTGCTGCGCTCTCCGTCACAAAAGCAGAGGTATGCGTTTGAATCGGTGACATGGATACTTACGCAGACGGAAAAGGATTACATGGGAAAAGAGCTGCCGAGGGAATACCTGGGCAGTACAGATAAGTTCAGTGAACAAACCAGCATTAACACTGGCCACTGTACTGGCAAGGCCCACTTTTCCTATCACTGAAATAGCTTTTCTTCCACTGTAAACGCTAAGGCATTTGCTGCTCGAAATAAGGATTTTTCATTGCTTGCTAGCCAGAAGTCAGTACTGCTCCACACTTGAAGCTTTGTTAATTTACATCACTACAGCTCCTCGCTTAAAGCCACTGTCCACTTCTAAAAGGAGGAGCGATCTGTCTTCTGCTAACTGTTCCGAGCTGAGCTCAGTTCCTGTCTTTAACTTGCAGCCAACTGTCTTCCTCCCAAGTTTGCTAGAAAAAGCAATGTCGACGCCTATGAAACGTGACGACCTCCAATTCCTGTGGGCCGTTGTCAGCCATGAAAGCAATGCCTCGCACACACCTAAAACAATGTGCAAAGCACGTAAGGAAAGGGCTTCACACAGCACCAATCCTATTGCATCAGGGAATGGACTGCCCAGGGAGAATTTATACCTTGTTAGTGTCTAGCAGAGATACTACAATGACTGCCAAGGAAAAAATTAATGTATTGAAGTTCACTGTACCTAAAACCACAGGAAGATGTTCTTGTTCAATTACTTTTCTAAAAAGAGAGCTAAAAATGTAAATGCTCCTGAGTGAAAAACATCACTATCCTTTTCTCATAATTTCCATCAGCTTTAAGGAAGCTTTAAATCAAGACAGAAATCAGTATGTTTAGAAAAAGTAGTAGCTCACATTAGACCCATTTTTTGCTGTATTTGGAAGTCTCTTTTCAGTTTGTAGAGATTAAAAACAAGGCATGTCAGCAGTGACACCTTGTTACCAGCTGATACCTTACATGCAAGGTTCTTACTTTTGGTCAGTTGGCTTTATAACCTACTAGTTCTACTTTTCATTTAGTAGCCAAAGTCACAGAAACAAGACTAGGGAAAAGCACATTTGTCTAAATTACAAAACTCACATAATTTCCTTTTGCAAAGATCCGACATCACCACAGAGTGTATCAATAACATGGTGCAATCTTTTTGTAAGAGGATGTGACTGTTTTCTCTTTGAAATCTGCCTTCTGATATCCCAGATGTTTATTTGTCACCATTGTGGGTTTTAACAACTAAATCACTAATAATTCACCTTCAGGGGAGGGAATTTCAGCCACAATAAGGTGCCAAACTATTCTCTCTGTTTGCAGCTGCCTTAAGAGGCTGCAAGTAAAGTTAGGGGCTCCTGAGGGCTGGAGTAAACTCCTCTCTCTGCCCTGGGTCCCAGCCTGCACTGTCCAAGGAAGCAGCACAATCAGAGCAAAATTGGAGGTCAGGATGTGAAAAGGGCAACAGGTGATGACAGCACAGAACAGAAGAATCATTTTCATGGTTTTTCTCCAAACCCTGAGGCAGAATTCAGGATTCTCACATCTAAACCTTCACCTGTGACTTTGCAGCAAGTACCTGCTCAACATCTAGGTAGTGATACCCCTTTCCTTTTTTATTCTGTCCCCTAAAGACAAAGGGTGAGTATTACCTCATGTAGAGGATATCTGTGTGGTACCAAGTCAATCAATACATAACAATAATCAATACCTTTTCATTATGAGATGACAGTTCCAATGCCATCTGTTTTGCACTACCTTTTCTGAGAAGAAAAATCATTCAAGAGAAAGTTCTTCTAGTACAGATTGGCAAGAAAATGAAGTTAACACTTCCCTGCCAATCTCAGTCTTGGTCTTTTAAACAGTCTTAGCAGTCTTCATTCACTTTCAGTCATTCTGTATCACACCCTGCATGTGGCTCATGTCAGCCCTGTGGTTTGTGTGCAAAGCCTTTAAAGCAGCTACTGAAGTCCTACTATCAAGCAGCTACCTTGACCTTTTGCAGTGAAAAGGAATGAAAATCAGCCATGCAGAGCTCTGTGTCACAGCCCTGGGATGGTTCATTTGAAGAAAAAACAAAATAGCATAAGTAATGAGAAGCACAGTTTTAAGCTTACAGCAGCAATCCATATTACATAGGTTAGTGTAGTTTTCAGAGCAATTCAGATAGTTAGAACACCATGGCACCGAGCAGTTCAGAAATAAAATATATGAACATTTAACCTTGTTCATCCCGTCACTGTGTGTTTGCATCCAAAGATAGCTGTTCAATAGCTGCAGACTCCAAGCAATCTCTGGAGCCTGGCAGCAAGCTGTAAGAGCTTCTCTGATTGTCACCAGGGAAACCATAGATCTGTTCTGCGTGTGGCCAGTCTTCCAGGGATGAGGCTATTACTAGGCACCATCGTAGGAAAAGATATCTCAAGGCTCATTTCCTTACCTTGATATTACATTATTTGTGCATATGAAAGGATAGGTTCCTAACTCTGTGGAGGCTTCTGATGCTACGAGTGGTTCAACTGGCAAAAGTACTGTGAAGTTTTCTAAAGCTTTGAGTTCAAACACATGTTTTTATTTTATCTTTGTTATATCATTTAAACCTGATTAAATCTGACATCTGAAGGAAAAATTTAAAAACAGATGAGATATTCTCTCCTTTGCTAGATATCTGGGGAAAGTAGAAAAATGCAATGAAGTGAAACCAGTGTAAATGTTAGTTCAGAAATGTTGTCAATTGCGAGATTTTTTTGAAATTCAGTTACTTCTGAGTTCAGTCAAAGTATTCTGAAAATGGTAACAATAATGTTAACATTTCCAGTGATAGAATGGCAAATTAATTTTTAATTAAATTATAAATAATCAACACGACTGTTAAAAGGAAACAGAAGAAAGATGCTAGTTTTAGAGTAAAAAAGAAATAGTTCTGTGATAACAGAAGATCAAAGATGGCATGGTCTGATTAAAATATAAAATGCTTCATGAATATCAAAGGGTTACCTACAGCTCTGACAGACATTGTCAGGTAATACTACAGGCACCTTAATTCTTCTAGAATCATCTTTGCCTCCACTGGCTCCCAACTCTCTATTTTGGCACATACTCCATAGGAAATCAAATGAAAAGCTGGGAGAGGAACCTGGTTTTACTGTCAGAGCTCCTCCAAAGAGAGTTTAAAAGTTTTACTGATGATGTATCTGTCTGTTGGTAAACTGAGTAACTCAAGCCTGAATGAAAAGTAGTTGTATTAGAGCTAGCTAAAAAACAAATTTTAATCATGAATTCTGTCCTTGTTTTCCATATTCTCCTCTGCTACATCTAGAAGCTTCCTCAGGGTATAGAGGAGGCTTCTGTATAACAGGAATGTCACACAACAGAAGGCTGAATTCCTGATTAACAGCAGTTCCTTCCACTTGAACCACAACTATATAAGCAGAGAAATAAAACANAATAATCAAACTGTGCCTCTGTTTCAGATGGATACACTACTGATGATATTGAATTTTACTGGAATGGAGGAGAGTCAGCAGTAACAGGAGTCAATAACATCGAGCTTCCGCAATTTTCTATCGTGGATTACAAGATGGTATCAAAGAGGGTGGAATTTACAACAGGTAAGCACTGGCAAGTTAAAAAAAAAATTGTCCCCTTTTCCTCCAACCCAGAAATATCAGTGCCTACTTTTTGGTAGGCATTAGTCATTATATGACTTCTTTCTTTCAGGAGCATATCCTCGATTATCACTTAGCTTCCGGCTTAAAAGAAATATTGGCTACTTCATTTTGCAAACCTATATGCCTTCCACACTGATCACAATCCTGTCGTGGGTATCTTTTTGGATCAATTACGACGCCTCTGCAGCCAGAGTTGCTCTAGGTAACTTCTTCTCAAAATGGCTGAACTATGTAGACACTTGCTGCCTTTGAAAACAGTGGCACCAAATCCATACTGATGGTTGAAGCATCATTAATTGGGATCTTACACTGGCAGCACAGGGCCTTGGTTGTCAGGAAGGCAGGCAAGTGTGATCTTGCTACACCTGAAGCTCTTGCTCTGCACTTAGGTTGGGATCCTGACTGACTTCCAGTTGTCATAATGGTCTTTGGATCAGACCAAAAGTATCTTGCTTCCAAACTGGGGCGTAGAAGTGTAATTCAGGTATTTAAGGGTGTCTACACTGTACTGCATGAACAATGCCCATTGATGTTAAAAAGTGTCCTCTCAGGCCGGATCTGTGACTGGAATGAATACACAAAATCCTACTGACATCAGTGGAAATATACCAGTTTACACCAAATAAGTCTGTTTTACCTGTAGAGTTGGTTCTTTTCCGTACCACGTTTGTTCCTACAACTTTCCATAAGAATGAAGATCTGCCACTATCTGTGCTTTAAGGCATATATGTTTTTCAACTCTATTTGCAGAAAGCCAGTTTGTCCCACCTCTGTTTTGTCTCATCTCTCTGCAAATTAAACTTGTTACACCTGTGCCTGGAGCTATTATCTACATGCATTAATGACTTGTGATTAAACCAGGATAAAAAGTAATTTCACCCAGCTAAAAGAAAACCACATGAGAAACAAAAAACATTCAGTGGTGGGTAACACAATGAGATGGAAATGCTTTACTTGCAAGCACCTAGTTAATATGAAAAGTTTTTTTGGTAGAAGCATATATATCACTTTCTCTTCATCAAAGACCATCGCTTTATCAAAAGGCTTCCCTTTCTCCTTTCAACCCTCCATTTTCAATCAAAATCTAGATACTTATTCCAGATCCCCCCAGCAACACAAGTCCCCCTGTGGGGTCAAGGAGATCTACTGCTGTAAATAAAGTGAGAAGCATTTTCTAACACAGAAAGAACAGCAATCAACTCTTTGCTGTCCAGGTGAGCTAACACCACATTCGCTAGCACAGTTATTGCGAAAATTAAGGCAAGATGTTCCAACATAGCCTGGGTTGTTGAAGGTTATTTCATTCACCCTCCATTGCGTGAAAAGCTGAGGAAGGTGCTATCAGCAGACTTGCAACGGTATCTTCCTTTCCAGTTCTGCAAAACGCATTCCCTTGGCTGCTAAGAATCTAATCCATCTGCATGAGAAGTGCAATGCTGCCATTATGCCTTTTGTGCTCAAATCTCCTTCCTTGTCCTATTAGTTGATGTCTATTTTTTTCCTTTTGCAGGAATCACAACTGTGCTGACCATGACCACCATCAGCACCCACCTCAGGGAGACCTTGCCAAAGATTCCCTATGTCAAGGCAATAGATATTTACCTGATGGGATGCTTTGTTTTTGTGTTCCTGGCCTTGCTGGAATATGCTTTTGTCAACTACATATTCTTTGGGAAAGGACCTCAGCGTCAAAAAAAGACAGCAGGCAGGGCAGGACATGCTACAGGCAAGAAGAGCAGACTGGAAACAAATAGAGACCAGGTAAAATGTTCAAGCTATCTTTTCAAACATTATTTTTACTGTGACAATGTTCATGTATGTGATGATAGAGATAAATACAGGTGGAACATGTGCAAAAGCATTTAAGATTGCCTAGAGAAAAATTGCATTTTAAGGAGATTATAGCAACGTATGGTCCGTTCCATCTTCAACTGAAAACAGAGTAAGAAAACACAGAAAATGCAAATTAATATTCAGGACACACATTTCTTTGCAGCAGAGAAGAAATACAAGGGGTACAAGGAAGTTAAATATTTATCACTTCAACTGTATATTTTTTTGCTTTAGAAGGTGGTATAGAAGAAATGTTTATAATAAAGTTCCTCTTTACACACAGAAACTTCACCAAAAATGAAAAGCAAAGATAGGCTCTGTCACTTCAGTGAGCCCTGAATGAAGCCTGTAGCACTGAACTTTGAGGAACACAAGGATGTTGCTGCTAGGTTATAACAGCTTTCATAGATGCCAGAATTTTTCCCTCAGCTAAATTCAGACACTCCACAACTATCCCCTCTTTAAAAAAACAAGCCAGAAAAACTTCAGGAAGTAATACTAAGGATGTATTTTTAACGATGACAAGTTTTATTTTGCAGTACATCACCGAGTGCTTGCAAACATCTATAAACCTGTTTCACTTTTTCCCAGTT